>OY720175.1:8160000-8760000 GCA_963082885.1 Parascotia fuliginaria
TGGTCGTGAGAAATTACAACAGCAATGGGCGCCCTTAAACCTGCTTTTACAGCACCACTGTTTATTTTTTGCATATCTATTAAGCGATTGCTCGGTCAGTTAAATTATGATTTTTGATGATTCTTTATTGTTGGTAGATCATCCATTTTTTGTTTTGATTTGTGGTTTCTGGGATTCAGAGTTTAGCGATCGAGAAAGTGTTGACAAGGACTAGATATATCTATTTACAATCTTACCTCTCGTCTCTACTTTCTTTCAAACGGCGCGGCGCTGTCTCATTTGCGCAGCACGTTTAGTAGGTCTACCCATATTGAATATATTTATACACAATTAATTCCCACTAAAAGGCTAAAAATAAAATAATTTTTAGAAAAAAAATAAAAACCGACTTCAAACAACACCTACATGTTCAATCCTTAACTAAAAAGTAGAAAATAATATTTTAATTACTTCATATCAAAGAACATTAAAGGCGACTCAACGCAATCCTTGATACCTATAATACTTTACTATTTATAATTTTTAATTAGTTATTTTGGAGTCGGTGCCACCCAAGAAGGATCATAATGGCCTTTATAAAAATAACCTACCTACTAGCAAAAAAAACCTTCTTGATTAATCTATTTAATGAATGAATGAATAATATACATTTAATACAAGAAATCGAACGGAATCAGATAAGTGCGCCTCAAATTTTTTATGTATATCTGAACACAACTATCAATGACGTCTGCCTTCACGAGTATGACCGCGTTTGGGTAGTGCACTCAGGCATATCCCCCTCGCGTGCCATTACCGCCCCGTGCATTTCAAAAGTTTGCTGCAAAGGCAGAATTAAAGATCCTTCTTGGCTGGCACCGACTCCAAAATAACTAATTAAAAATTATAAATAGTAAAGTATTATAGGTATCAAGGATTGCGTTGAGTCGCCTTTAATGTTCTTTGATATGAAGTAATTAAAATATTATTTTCTACTTTTTAGTTAAGGATTGAACATGTAGGTGTTGTTTGAAGTCGGTTTTTATTTTTTTTCTAAAAATTATTTTATTATTATAAGAAATGGTTCAGTGGTTGTATGTTTGTTACAACAGAACTCGGTCATTTATAAATCAATATTGAAAATTCTTCTTTTATTTGAAAGGGTATACTCTGAAATGGGGTCCCATGTTTTTTTTATAAAGAATGGTTTAGTGGTTTAGCTTCAATTTTATATTTTGTAACAAAACGTATGCCAGAAGTGAAGATGTGTAAAGCAACACGTCGATTTCTTTTGCGACGAATTTTCTGACATTGACATGTCCATGCTACAAGTGCGAAGTGATTTTTTTTCATTTTTTGTTAGAAACGAAGTGGCCCTGGATGAGTAACCATTTGTGTTGTTTCATTTTCAGCGTCTTCATTGTTTAGAAGCAGTAGACTATGGTCATCACTATAATTAGGTAGTCGTTAAGCCAAGTTGGAGGTCTTATGGTCGTGAGAAATTACAACAGCAATGGGCGCCCTTAAACCTGCTTTTACAGCACCACTGTTTATTTTTTGCATATCTATTAAGCGATTGCTCGGTCAGTTAAATTATGATTTTTGATGATTCTTTATTGTTGGTAGATCATCCATTTTTTGTTTTGATTTGTGGTTTCTGGGATTCAGTGTTTAGCGATCGAGAAAGTGTTGACAAGGACTATATATATCTATTTACAATCTTACCTCTCGTCTCTACTTTCTTTCAAACGGCGCGGCGCTGTCTCATTTGCGCAGCACGTTTAGTAGGTCTACCCATATGGAATATATTTATACACAATTAATTCCCACTAAAAGGCTAAAAAAAAATAATTTTTAGAAAAAAAATAAAAACCGACTTCAAACAACACCTACATGTTCAATCCTTAACTAAAAAGTAGAAAATAATATTTTAATTACTTCATAGCAAAGAACATTAAAGGGGACTCAACGCAATCCTTGATACCTATAATACTTTACTATTTATAATTTTTAATTAGTTATTTTGGAGTCGGTGCCACCCAAGAAGGATCATAATGGCCTTTATAAAAATAACCTACCTACTAGCAAAAAAAACCTTCTTGATTAATCTATTTAATGAATGAATGAATAATATACATTTAATACAAGAAATCGAAGGGAATCAGATAAGTGCGCCTCAAATTTTTTATGTATATCTGAACACAACTATCAATGACGTCTGCCTTCACGAGTATGACCGCGTTCGGGTAGTGCACTCAGGCATATCCCCCTCGCGTGCCATTACCGCCCCGTGCATTTCAAAAGTTTGCTGCAAAGGCAGAATTAAAGATCCTTCTTGGCTGGCACCGACTCCAAAATAACTAATTAAAAATTATAAATAGTAAAGTATTATAGGTATCAAGGATTGCGTTGAGTCCCCTTTAATGTTCTTTGCTATGAAGTAATTAAAATATTATTTTCTACTTTTTAGTTAAGGATTGAACATGTAGGTGTTGTTTGAAGTCGGTTTTTATTTTTTTTCTAAAAATTATTTTATGTTCAACAGGCTTGTTGAAGCAACGTGTCTAAGTGTTTTAAATGTCCATATCAATTTTCGGGCTCTGGACATCATCATTTCTAGGTGACTATGCCAGGAAAACCGCTGATCCACCATAACTCCCAGGTACTTGGTGGTTGTTACTTTTGTTATTGTATTACAAGGACAATAAGTGTGGATATTTGTGTTACATGTGTGAATCTTAATCTGAAAATCTGTTGGTGGTTGAGTCGTGATGTATTTGGTAAATGTAATGTAATTTGTCTTTGTAATGTTTAAAGAGAGTAGATTAGCATGAAGCCAGCCTGCAATTTTGGAAAGACCCTTCTCTACAGTTTTCTTTACAGCAGCCCAGGTATCACCAGTGAAAACTATTGCTAGTAAACGATTATTTTATTTATTAAAACATTTTGACAAATTGTTAACAGGTTAACAATGTTTATTTATTAGAACTATCTAAACTTATATTATAATGAGAAAATATTAGATTTTTTGTATGTTTGTTTGTTTATTTATTTGAAACGATTTAAATAAAAACCTACGTTACCAACCAATTTTAAAAATTATTTGACCAATGATGCAATACGACACTATTGCTATGATATTTTCCGTAGGAGTTTGTTGTGAGATCGAATTACACTTTTGATACCGAAGCGAAGCGAAGGTGGACCTCTAGTTTATTAATAAATTTACAATGCTTGGACTAAAGCAATATGTTGTAATGTAATTTGTAATACCTACGTATTAAAATCTATACCTATACTAATATATAAAGCGGAGCAGTTTGTGTATGTAATGTCACGCTGCGAGCTACTGGGGTTAAAGTGCAATATAAGCTATAGACATTCCATATACTTCTACCTCTATGCAAACACGAAGAATATAAAGTAGTAAACAATAAATAAAAGAATCATACGGTATGGATTACATCAATTCAGTTTTTATGCTCGGTACCTATGTGTAGGTAATGGTAGTAGTTTAATCACCACGTTGCGCTAAGTCATAAGTCAAGCTCGTCACAGAGTGTTAGGTTCATTATTAGGTAATTACGTATGAATAACGTATATGTTATCATTATGCATTATAACATAGCTAATCACCGGCTTTCCTTTTCGAAAATATTTCGAATGGGATTTTTTTTTATATTAGCCTACCAAAGTGACTCCACCCCGCCTGATGGTAAGCAGTCAGTGGAATCCACTACCGGTATAGAGGCCTCCACTGGAATGGGGTTTGCGGAAGTGAATGCGGAAGGTGAGGGGAAAGAAGAAAAGGGAGAAATTAGGTCTCCGGCGCTCTCACTCACCGAACGAAACGCAGTAGTACGGATACTAGTACTCTTACGTCGATTTTCTATGAGAGGGTAGTTCTTCTTCGAACGATCCGGCCCATTCATGCTGAAACCAGCATGGATCTACTACCGATATCCGATTTTTTACCGATTATTTTATAATAAGTATTATTTATTCATAACTACTTAATGTACCATTAATTCACACTTGAAATGGTGGTCACCACTTCTGGATCCTACTGACTGCTTACTATGTGGCAGAGTGGAGTCACTTTGTTAGGTTAATGTTAAACAAAAACACTTCTTGCATCGGAAATGTACTTTTGGTGTCTGTATTTCGAGAAAAAATATATATGTCTGAAGCAATTTGAGTAAGAGTATATCTTAAAACGTTCCTTCCCCTTTAATGACTCCATGACATCCCTTGTGGTGTCAGGTGGATTCCGTTGCATCCTAGCATAGTGTAGAATATCATGGCAGCAGCACGGAATAGTTTCCACCAGTCCTCGACTTCAAATAACCATCAGGACCTTGGTGGGCTAGAATAAATTTTAAAAAAAAATTTTAGATCGCAACTTTAAACCCGATATAGTCAGTAGTTAGAACACCGGCCTTCTAGTTAGGTACTGTAATTATCTATGCTTTTAAGCATGATGTAGATAAATATGTAGAAAAATGTCATTGTATTAAACAAACAAATTTCTTTACTAAGTCGTAATACAATAATGAAGTTATCAATTAGGGTGTAGAATATAAAGAGGTAAAAAAGGACAGTGCACTAAGCTAAGCAGTTTTAACAATTCATCAAAGTATTTGTAAATGATTTCGATGGATGTTTTCCTACAGATATACTAAATTAACTTTTACAATGACTTGTAAACCAAAGGTGATTGGCCTGCTTAAAAACCTAAAACTTTTTGTAAGCATAGGTCTTAGGCCATTGGACTCAGTAGAGAAAAAAATTTACAACAAAATAATCTTAATATATTCAAAGTGTCATGTAAGTTTTTACAACATTTCAATCGCTCTAACGGTAGAGCCACTCGTAGGTTTGTGTGTATTTACCTATAGTATAGGTACTATGTGTCTCAAAAACAAGTGACAAGATTAGATACCTATACTCACAGTTACGTTTCAGAAATAAATGATTATTACTTATTTTTTAACAAACTGAATAAATATTATTCTATTTTTGCTTGCAAGTTGCCTAAGTAGATTGACAGTTATCACTGTCATATTGAGTCTCTTCTTCTTCTCCTTTTTTTTTTGGCAACAGAGCCGATGATTGTGTCAGCTATTTCTGCCAGCGTCAAGTTTATAATATTCTTGTTGATGATATTAATGGTTTACTACAATGATAAAAATAGAAAAATGTGGATGAAATTAAATGACAACCATCTTCCGTGAAAACAAAAGATGGACCCTCGTCATATTGAGTCATAATGAATTTTAATTTTGATGGAAATTTCTGTCAAAAGTGGTAAAGCAAGTATGTGGTTGACTATATACTATTATTAAAACTAGCAATAAAACTATTTACATTTTAACTGAAATAAAAATGATTAATTATGAAATTACTCGTTTATTAGATTACATAAGAGTCATCTCATGGATTTACCTTTTGTTTTTATGGCTCAGGAGCAGTTTACCTATTAGCCTACCAAAAGTCAAAAACGGGCAAATGTAGACAGCGATGTACCAGATGATGTGTGAATGAAGTGATATTAAATTTTAGTTTGGTTTTATAATTATGTTATTTACTTTGACGTTAAATCTGATTTAAATAAATAAAGCTTTAAATTTAAGCCTCATACTGGAATCCCACGTTATTCCTTTCAACTTTAAAATTAAAAGAAACCCTATCTCCGATATAGAATCTGTTGAAACGCGAATCTGTCATACATAATGCAAATAAACCATGTATACTCTCTACTCTTATCAATCGATCATGGGTCAATAACTAGTGTATAAAAATAAAATATTAGGGCGCAAATACAGCTGTATTGTGCCCAGGAATCTTTACTTTCACATCTCCGGATGCATCGCACGTCGTTCCACATGCCATTTCGTATCTCAAGGTTTACGAGAGTTTAATTTGCCGCGTAATTCCGTCATTGCTATGCCATGGACATTGACATTTGACACGGAAGCTTTATTTACATGACACTTTAAGTATCTGAAATCGTCGTGTTGTCGATTTTTGTACACGTTAATTATGATTGTTGTTGTTTTCATTATGCACTTTCTTGAAAGTTCAGGGATCACTGCTCTATTTATAATTTTCTGAATAGGCCGCACAGTTTTAACCGTCTCCATTCGCAGTACTTCTTTAGTTAGTTATATTTATTATTTATTTAACCTGTGTCTGGCACCCCTAAGACTGTCAAGAATTTTATAATTGTAGGATTTTATTGTTTAGTGTTTGCATTACTAAATGTCCGAATATTGATAAAATCAAATTTGTATAAATAAACCTCTAACGTGTTTCTAAACATGGGATTGTATAAATAAGATGTACATTTAACCTCTATTTCACCTTAGGAACTTAAAATAAATTTTACATAATAATATCATGTTGTGTTTTCCTGTTATTTGTTTTGCAATATAAGGTGTGCAATAAAGAATATTATATTCTATTCTATCATGTAATTGAATCACGAATTATTACTATTATATTAGTTTCAAAATATATTATTATGTTAAAGTTAACTATTTTTGGGTACTTCGTATCTTTCCATAATAAGGTTGTATTTGTACCTACTACCTACTGTTTTATTGTTAGCGACTGTACTAAAATAAGTAAGTTTTCTGATATTATCAGCTATAAATCCATGCTTTTTCAAATATCTCATTAGTAGAGAATAGTCCAAAAGATCTTTAGACCGTTTTTAACTTACTGTAAACAAAATATTATCTTTATAATTAGTTTCTCATGAGATTTATTAAACACAGTCATCCCAGAATAATTAAGGTACAAAATTAAAATTAATCGATATTGTACCTTTTCTCAGCTATGCTCTTAATTTTCACATGCGACCCACATTGTGCATCATGACGTACCTACTCGTACGTAGCAAATTATTACTATTTAAACTTTACATACTCACACTCATCTCATAAAAGCCGATGAAAATGCCTGCCAAATATTGAATTATTCAATTTCCACTGTGGCAGTCGGAAAGGCGCGACTTTCTTAGTTCATTACCTATGTATTGCACGAGATTAAAATTATTATAAATAAACCAACAAGGTGAACGGATAATTACGAACACATTACAAAATTATATTGCTTTGACTTGTTTAATATTTCATCTCATAGTTTGTTAATTTTGTCATATTACTTTATCGTGTACCTACTTATACACTAACGCGCTTCAGGGCAGGCAATAAATATAAATAATAATCACTAAAAGCATTTGTTTATATTTTGCACACCTATGGTGCCAAACAAATGATTTCATTTCAAATCTCATTATTTTCCCTAGCTTAAGGGCAAACTAAGCACTTGCCAGAAGCAAAAACTAATAATTAAAAATATAACTAGAAATAGATTAATTTTATAGGTACCTACCTGCAAACAAATTTACAACCTATTTTTAAAACACTAGCGGCCCGCCCTCGCTTCGCTTCAGTGAGTGTCATAAGATGACATTTTTAAAAGTTCTATCTTAGCTTACGCTTACGATGAAATTAGCCTATGTTCCAAATTTAATCTTTCGAAACTTAGGATTTTTTATGTGTCCTGCCCAACAACACTTCAGTGAAGTCTAAATTCTGTGGGCTATTCTATTTTTCTTTAGACCATTATGGTCTCGCATGTAGATACCTAACATAGCCCGCTCTGTGGTCTTCTGAGTGACTTTTTTAAATAACAATACCACCTCATCATCACATTTCTATGCCCGCTGAGTGGTACTCCTATGCCTACTTGTATGCCCTCGAGCAAATTAGTTTAAGTAATAAATGAATTAAAATAATGTACTGCCTGTGCGTTTTAGTTATAAAAATTACAAATTGATTACGTTTTTACATATTATTTGTTATCTTATAAGATACGTACGTATTACGTCTGATTTATATAGTGTAAAAGACATATTTTATATTTACATGAAACGGTTCTAATGATGAATTATATTTCTTTGATTAGAAGCTGAAAAATGCTCTAAACGTAACCTATATTAATTACTAGTTGTTGCCCTCAGCTCCGTCTGCGTGAATGATGGTTATATCTCTGTTTTTATTGTCGATTTTTCATACAAACTTTCATCCCCTATTTTAACCCCTTCAAACCATTTTTTAAAATATAAAATGTAGCGATAAAAGATAGATAGAGAGCTTATTATGTTCTAATTTAAGTTTATGTTACAATTTTTCCCCCGAGTTCTAATCTATGTCTATACCAAATTTCATCAAAATCGGTTCATTGGTTTAGGCATGAACGCGTAACAGACAGACAGACAGAGTTACTTTCGCATTTGTAATATTAGTATGGATTTAAAATTAAAAGTATAATGCTTTAACTCTAATAGACTGAGTTTACCTGTCATAGATAAAGAAATAAAAAAGAAAAAAAGATGTATGCTATGGACTAATTTGTAGAACTTTTTATTATACACAATACTTAATACCTAAGATAGTTATATTTTTAACGGTATAAACAATACAACCCATTAACTCTAATGGGTTATTTACATTAACCACTCACGCACTCGCGATGGCGGCCAATTTTTTCAGTTTGGTTTAATATTATCGAAACCTAAACCTTCCCTGACTAACCCACAATATAACAGTAAAAACCGCATCTAAATCCATTGCGTGGTTCTCGAGATTATCGAGTTCAAACAGACAGACGCTTTCTAGCGACTTCCTTTTTTACTATGTACCAATAGATAATACCTTAAGATATATTAATAAAAATAGTATAATATGTGAAATTGGAGTCGATCGCTTTAAAAATACAAGATTTTCTACACAAATTAAAATAAATATAAATATTAGAAGAATTAAAAAAATAATTAACTAAATTTAAATTTATTTAAATATTGAGTATTTTCTTGTAATTTGGAAACCCTACGACACGGTAGGGTTTAAAGTATAGACGTTCCATACAAACTATGTCACCCCTTTTTACCCCCTTAGGGATGAATTTCGCACGACACGTCGTTTCACGTCCTAAAGAAACCTCCATGCTAAATTTTAGACTCCTAGCACTTGTAGTTTCTGAGATTTCCCGATGAGTGAGTGACCTTTCGCTTATATTTATATTATTATAATATAGATATACTATATTTTTGATAATAAAAAAAAACTGGACTGGTCATAAACTGTCTGTGTGCATCGTAAAAAGTCGATACAATTCAATTAATCTTACCGAAATTAAGCTGTCACGTTCTTTTCAAAATAAATGATATGCCGCAAAAAATAAGTTCAAAGATTGAACTTTTAATTTATTAGTCAACAACATTCGGGACGAGAATGACGAGAGTGTAACCCTGGAATTTAAGACGTTGTCGACCATTAGGTATATCTATTTCTAGAGATTGGAATTGAAGTAATTTCACTAGTCAAAAATCCATAAATAAATTTTATCCTTCTTAAACACTTTGAACCCAATTTCTTTCTTTTTAAATATTAACCTACTAAAATGAGTCCGGAGGTTATCAGGGTTAGAAGTGGTAGACACCAAAAGCCGTCGCACTAGGCACGGTAGCCCTCGGTATGTTCTCCTTATGTCAAGTCCCTGTATGTCGAGTCTTAGAATCTATTGTTCTACAACTATAGACTCTATTATACTGGGTGGCGCAAAAGTACTGGCACTAAAGAAAATACTTTTTTTTTTATATATGACATTTTCTGTCATTCTGTTGTTGAAAATTGTGTAGAGAACAAATGTAAAATACACTGAAAATAAACATGGACCGTTTTACTCCCCAAGAACGTGGAATAATTGTGTCAATGTTCTTACGGAATAATTCATCAGTGATAAGAACACAACGTGAATTTCGTCGACGATTTCCCCACCGTCCGGCACCGATTGGTCGCACAATTCGACGCTTTGCCACACGCCTTGAAGCAACTGGCTCAACATTGGATAGACCTAAGTCTGGGAGACCAAGAACAGGCCGTTCAGCTGAAAATATCGATGCTGTGCGCGAAGATGTGGAAGAGTGTCCAGAAACATCAACGAGGCGACGTGCCACGCAATTGGGCATTTCCAGACGGACCCTGCAGCGTATTTTGGTGAAAGACTTAAAGATGTTCCCGTATAAAACTCAAATGACTCATCAGCTGCTGCCTGCTGACCACCGAGCTCGTCTAGATTACTGCCAGCGCGTCATAAACCTCAACCTTGAAGAGGATGATTTTCCTTCAAAATTGGTTATGAGTGACGAAGCGCATTTCCATCTCTCAGGGCATGTCAATAAGCAGAATACTCGGTTCTGGGGCACTGATAATCCGCGCATTATTCAAGAAACACCTCTACACCCACTAAAAGTTACTGTATGGTGTGGCATCTGTGTTGACAGAGTGATCGGACCCTATTTTTTCGAAGACGCTGGAGGCAATGCGATTACTGTCACTGGAGAACGCTACAGAACCATGTTACGTGAGTTTTTGATACCCAGTTTGGACGAATTGGGGCTGGAGCACATCTGGTTTCAACAAGACGGCGCTACGGCACACACAGCGCGCGACACTATGGACTTAGTGAGGGACGCTTTTCCAGGCCGAGTTATCTCTCGTTTTGACGATTTGCCTTGGCCTGCAAGATCACCCGATCTGACCAGTCCAGACTTCTTTCTTTGGGGTTTTTTGAAATCTCGGGTGTATGTGAACAAGCCACAGACTCTCGCAGCTCTAAAAGAAAACATTCGTCAAGAAATAACGAACATATCGCAGGAAGTGTTACGGCAAGTTATGCAAAATGTCATAAATAGGGCTCAAATGTGTATCAACTCTGGAGGTCACCATTTAAAAGACATCATCTTTAAATCCTAATGGTACGAAATTTAATGGCACAAATATACATTTAAAAAAATCTAAATCTAGTTTTCTAATTTAGAAAAAATGTTATAGCTGAACCAAATAGGGTCTTTACTTTTGCGCCACCCGTTATAATTATCATACTCGACATAAAGGCTCGACGTAAAAGGACTCGACATAAAAGGAACATTTTCCCTCCACTATTTCAGCTTTATGAGATTCGCCGCCACGCCCTTCCCTAAAAGATTCGAGTTTCAAATTAGAAGAAAAGTGCTAGTAAAGTATTTTTGGTTTTAACTGAATGGCATAAATATGAAGCACTGAATCGTTTCGTTTGAGTAGATTCCACTATGCACAGGATGTAGTACGTACTTAATAATTATAGAAAAATACTGTACCTACTTATTTGCGTATCTTTCTTAAGAATTAGGCTACATGAAATTATAAGTGTAATAAGTTCTATGAATTGCACTATTACAATGGGGAGGGAAGCTAATAAACTCCCAATTAACAGAGATATTCACCGCATGTATAGCACATAGATACATGCCCAAACAATGGAGAGAGGTAAAAGTGATTTTCCTGCCGAAACCGGGGAGATCGGACTACACTGACCCAAAAGCGTACAGACCCATCAGTCTGACATCCTTCATGCAGAAAACGCTGGAGAAGATGTGTGATAGACACATAAGGGACACCCACTTGCGAAGCAAACCACTACATCGGAATCAACACGCCTTCAGCACAGGAAAGTCTACAGATTCCACACTACACAGCGTAGTCACCACAATCGAAAGATCCCTATCCACGAAGGAACAGACCCTAGGGGTTTTCATCGATATAGAAGGAGCTTTCGACAAGACGGGCTTTACGAGTATAAGTAATGCCTTAACTAAATATGGGGTGGAACCAACACTATGCGAATGGATACACAACATGCTTCAACAAAGGGCCATCCAATTCACGGTGAATAACACGACACGTGCCAGAGTAGCCAAAGGATGCCCACAGGGAGGGGTGTTGTCACCCCTCCTCTTTAATATGGTAGTGGATGACCTGATAAGACGGCTGAACAACAGACACTTCCCAACGATAGGGTATGCGGACGACCTAACCATTCTGGTTAGTGGGAAGTTTGAGAACACCCTATGCCTTCTAATGCAAAACGCCCTAATAATAGTGGAAGCGTGGTGCACGGAACACCAACTGTCTGTGAACCCCAAGAAAACCGAAATGGTACTGTTCACGAACAAAAGGAAACTAACAAACCTGAGACCACCAAACCTATTTGGCACAATACTACAGTTCGCAACGGAGGTCAAGTATCTAGGACTGACACTCGATAGCAAACTAAACTGGAACAGTCATATGGAGCAAAAGATAAACAAAGCCTGCATTACCCTGTGGCAATGCAAACGCATGTTGGGGAAAAGATGGGGCATACAACCTAGAATTATGCTCTGGCTTTACAAAACGGTAATCAGACCAACAATAACATATGGTTGCATAGTATGGTGGCAAAGAACAAATTTGATTACCGCACAAAACCAACTACAACGTCTACAAAGAGTGGCATGCCTAGCCACCACAAGCTGCATGTCCACAACGCCTACAGCCGCCCTTGAAACGATGCTGGACCTTCCACCACTACACCTATTCATACAGCAAGAGGCAGCCACTACAGCCATTAGATTGAATAAACTCTCCCTATGGACACACGATACGAGGGTGTCGCACACCAACGCGGTGGAAGAGGCCAAAAACGACCAACCACTCCTAATGGCCCCTTGCGACATCATACCAAAACAGTACGTTTTCGATAAACGATACAGGATAGAACTCAAGGAAAAGAGAACAGATACATCCGGTACAAAGGAAGTGAGGATATACACGGACGGATCCAAAATGAGAACAGGGACAGGTGCCGGCACGTACTCCGCTGACTTAAATATTAATATATCAACAGTACTGGGTGTGCACAACACAATTTTCCAGGCAGAATGCGTCGGTATAATACAGGCCGCAGACGCGGTGGCTGCAAGAAAAATAAAGAACCAAGGCATTCGTATCCTAACGGACAGCACTGCAGTACTGCACGCTCTATGCAGCAACACAGTAAAATCAGGACTAGTCCTAGAATGCCACTGGAAATTGGAGGGTATATGTGAGTCAAACGCGATTACACTCCAATGGATCAAAGGACACAGCGGATCCCTAGGCAACGACGCGGCCGACGAACTGGCCAGAAGGGGATCCGAAACAGAGACCTACAGGGTGGAACCCGTTATACCAATATCGGCAAATCAGCAAAGGTACTGGCTGCGACATAGAACAAGAAAACTACACGCCGAACTGTGGGCAAAGAAGACGGAATGTCGTCAATCGAGCGAGGCAATGCCATCTCTAGACGGACGACTCTCTAAAAAACTGCTGCGCTTAAATAGGGCGGACCTACGGTATGTAGTAGGGACCATAACAGGGCACAGTAATCTTAACAAACATTTGCATGTTATAGGTAAAACGGACAGCCCACTATGCCGAGCGTGCATGAGGGCTGAAGAAACACCGGCCCACGTAGTCATGAACTGCAGCGAGGTCGTGGAACAACGGGCGCAACACCTGGGAACACCAAGCACACTCCGAGAGGCCTGCAGCAGACCCGGCAAACTGGCCGCTTTCTGGAAGGAGCTTGGATGGTTGCAGTAGGGCAGTGGGTACTCAAACCACACCATCACGCAAAAAGGCCCAACTACGAAGGGACCACATGCGGAAAACGAGCCCGCGAAAAGAAGAAGAAGAAGAAGAAATTCTATGAATACCAATTATCTATATGCCTACATTGAGATTGTCGTAGAATAAGAACTGATTCAATACTTTTTGGAGTTTATACGACTATAAAAAATTACGATTAAAACTAGATATCAATCTAGCCTAAGTATATAAATCACGCCGGCTATGTAGATTAGAATATAAGTAGGCATCTATCACAATAAAAGTCTAATTTATTTCTTTTTAATCATTTATAATTACGTATAAGAAAGAACCCGTTAGAAAAGATAAACATTTTTAATTGCCTGATAGTAAGGCCGGTAATACTTTATTATATTTAAACCATATAAATATAATATCATTGTTGAATAATGACGTTCTTCAGTTTTATTTAGAACACGTATTGATCATATTATAAATGTCATTTAGATATGTCGCAGGCAAATGGAATAAACCCGCCGTTTACTTATAGCCTCGGCATTTTGTTAACGCTCGCTGTCATCGGCTTTATGTAATATGCCGAAGGCAGAGTGGGTTAGGTTAGGTTAGAACTGTGATCTCCCGCTATAATCAAATTATATTTGTTGTCAAACTAATTTAAACATCCCAAATTAGATATGTACACTTTGTTAGTAACATATCCGGCGTTACGTAAAATGCTGAGGTAGTTTGTAAACGGCCGATTAATACAATTTGCCTGCGACATTATATATACCATCGAGCCGTGTTTTCGCTAATGTCACAGTCTAGTTATGGAATCCTTTTTGAGAGCTAGCGTAGATCTTATAATCTAACGTACAAGGTCCTGATCCTACTGTCTTGTAGGTACGATAGCTGTCATAAAGGATCCTCTAACTATGATCATAGACAATATGAATCACATGTGCCTAGTTATTATTCCGTTCTTCATTTAAAAGTGAATTTATAAAAAATAGCAAATTAATTAAATACGTAAAACGTGATGCGCGGCGGTGGGCGGGCGCATTGCTTGTTTGGCGCCGCCTCAAAATTACTTATGTATAGTTAGATTAGTTGAAAAACTTAGTTATTAAGATTAATAAAATAAAGGTTTATTATTTTTTGCTTTGCAGTTTTTTCGGCGAATTAATAAAATCTTTGTTAAAAGTTTTCATTTTAGTTTATGACATTCTTTATTACCTATGTATACACAACCAAATGCTATTAGTATGCTATTAATAATAAATGCGAAAGTTTGTGTGTATGTGTTTGTTACCGCTCAGCGCCTAACCGATTTTAATTTAAATTGATATGTTGATAGATTCGGTGCCGGAGACGGACTTAAGCTATTTTTATCCCAAAAATCGAGACAAAACACATTTTGGGCGCGGGTGAAGCCGTGGTGTGCTGCTAGTTTATTAACAAATGTTTTATTTTTGCAATCTACTATGATTACCACATCAAAAAAAAAACTAATTTAATCCTTAACTTATTTATTTATAACGTAATTAAAATCAATACATCGATCATCAAACAAAATCAAAAGAATCAAAGTCACGTCAATGGCAAATGTGTCAACGCGAAATTATTTAAATACACTTACCTACGCCGAAATAATTACTTACTTTAATAAATTAATCTGACGTACCTATCAGTTGTTGATTAAGCTTAATCTAGCAATTAAAGTACATTGAACTTTTATCGAGAAAGATTATAATTATCATAGATTATAAATTTATATCAAAGTGACTTCGAGATTTAATTTCTGTGCCATCAAGGTCAAGTTCGAATATTTAAAATTGAATAATTAGGTAAACTTTAATACCTAATGATTAAATCTATAATATGTATAAAAAAATATGTATCTGCCATACATAATTTTTATACTTAGTCTAAAATTACCAGTATGTTTTGAGTAAGCCTGGTGGTCAATGTAATGTGCATACTTGCTGTGCAGTGTATGAATAGGGAACCTAGCCCTTACAGTTCGAGAGCAATGAGTTAATATCATTATTTAATATTTCTCTCATTTGGGTAGGTGTTAATCGTATAAATGGAAACGACATTAGAACCATAATTAACGCTTTTTTAATTTCTTTATATATTTCTGTAATAATGACTAATTGATTAGCTTATAAATAAATACATGAATGCCTTATATATAAATGGCATAACGTATTGACATCGGCATTCCTAGAACATCCTCATTAATTTTTAGAAGGTTTTAGATTCGGTGCCAGAGACGGACATAGGCTACTTTTATTCCCTAAAATCGGTTTGGTTCTTGAGGGATACAAAACATATTTTATGCGCGGGCGAAGTCGTGAGGCGTAGCTAGTAAAGTCATAATTAGAATTCAAATTTAAATTTGTAGTTCGTAACATTTTACGATGACTGCCTCTGTGGTTCGGTGGTATTGTGTAAGTATGGGCTGCCACGCAGAGGAAGCGGGTTTGATTCCCGCTCAGTGCAAATATTTGTGTGCATGAACATGTCTGTTTGCATTGGTCAGCGTATTTCTATTATATTTCGTGTGTCTAGACTCTAGAAGATGATGATTGAGTATATCTAGATAAATACTACCTACGTTAAAAATGTCATAGGTTCATCGGCCTTCAGCACAAATTTGATTGTTTTGATCAAAATCATGAGTATGTCTCGATCGACTTTTTGCTGCATGCCGTCATTAAGCCCTAAATTACGAAACTCGCATCAAATCATTAGCATTTTAATGAAATATCGAATTGTTTGTACCTTTTTGGGAGCGCTATGCTGTCAGATTATTTTATACGATTACATCAGACCAAGTATATGTTTGAAACATTGAAACTCGCAGTATTTTGTGGTTACACTTTTCATATGCACATGTGAGAATATAATGGGCTTCGTAATTATAAAAATAATGGTGTAATAGACGTCATGTTTTTTTTATCGGCTACGACTAGAGGCAAGTTTAAGATCAAAACAAGTCCTAGGCGTACCTAGACCAAGTTTTTCTCGTTGCTGATTAATGCGCGTCTGAATAACTAATAATACCATAAAGGTGTAAGGTACCTATCGGAACGGCTCGAGTAGTCGAGTTGCTGTGGTGATAATCCATTTCCTAATTGGTATGTATGCTAATATAAACCAATGCTTACTGTCCTATAGTATTTGTATAACCAGTCTTATTGTAGGCATTACCATAATAAATGTTTTAATATGATAATGGTAGGTAATTAAAAAAAAAATACTTTGGGCTCCTTAATTATCATTAAATTAAACCTTAACATTTTTTGTCGTAGGTACATATTATTCAATTAGTACCAGACTACGAGTTTGATCTAGTACAACAAACAACCGAATGATGCCGATTAAACTATCACAATTGGCAACAGGATAATCTAACACAGGACGAGCCACAACCTCTTGTGATAAAACTGCCACTACTGTGATCGCCAATTACCCTGCCAAGCAAGCTCTTTGTGATAAAAAAAACTCAAATGTTATGGTTGGTGTAAGCCTTTGTTTAGCAGTGGACGTCCTTGGAATTTTCAAAACCTGATCAGCAAACAATATTCTCAAACTGGTCAATAAGGAAACTGATCAATTAAAAAAAAGAGTGATTTAATTGCACAAACATTAAAACCTTAAAATAAATATATAATAATCTTACACTGAAGTTTATTATATTCTCATGATACGACTCGAGTTATTTACATGAAATACTCGAGGTTTAAGCATCATTTAGTATGATATCGACAGATCATTAATGTTGACATGTAGCATAAAACGCACCTCAATACGATTTGTAGATTTAGGTACTTTCATAACTGCAGATGAAACTGCGCAAGTCTATAGAACTCCTGAATGTTATTCGTTACAATAACACAAATAATATCAGAAAAACTCGTAAATTTGTGCAATTATTACTTGTTCATACTAGTCATTAATTACCTATTTGATTTATTTTTCTTCGCAAATGTCGTCAAACAAGAAAACTAATTAACAATTTGCAGCCTAAACTTTTTTGTTATACTGAATTAATATTTCTCAATAGATGTTTATTTTTGACGTTAGCCTACCAAAATCAATATCTATAAAAAAGTTTAAATTGAACATGTAACTAAATATTCTGTGAATATATCAAGCGTCTACCTGTTGCCGTTATCAATATCGAGCAAAAACAAGCAAAAAAATCACGTTTGTTGTATGGAAGCTCTCTTAAATATTTATTTTATTCTGCATTTAATTTGTTGCCCGTAACTACGCCCGCGTGAATTCCTTAAATATATTATTTATATATTGATGATTTTTTTATACAAACTTTCATCCCCTATTTCAACCCCTTCGAGTCATTTTTCACAACAAAATATATAGTCTTTGTAGTTCCTCAAGGTCTAGTATGTCTCTATACCAAATTTCATCAAAATCAGTTCAGTGGTTTAGGCGTGAAAGCGTAACAGACAGACAGACACGAGTTACTTTCGCATTTATATTTTAAGTATGGATAAATTGAAATATGTGACCAAAATAAAATAACTAAGTAATTAGACTAAAAACGAAGGATAGTGAACTTTAATTTTGTGTTGTGATATTACAAGAAGAAAGAAATAACAATGTTACGTAGGTACCTAAATTATAAATACATAAACGGTAACTTAACTATTCATTAACTTTATGCTGTGTTCTTATAATTGCGGGCACTGCGGCATTCTAAAATTTAAATACCTTAAAAAGGTATTTTTGTGTATTTCAAACCATGAGACTAAGAAATTTATAATTATGGTACAAATGAACCTCAGTTCTATACCTACTTGTATGTTAACAAATCAGATACTTTGTAAGATAGTAATCTCAATTACTTATACTTAGAACGATTAAACATTGTTACTTACTATTGCAAATTGATTATTGCACGTCAATCAATAACGTAGATGACACAACGCAGTAGAAAAATTCCATCAAACTCTTAAAGACTCGAACACACCTAGGCTGTTAGTGCTTCAATACCTTAAACAATCTATACGTACTTTCATATTACTTGTCCTAACTCACGAACTTATTCATCAACGCAGAGCCTAAAACACCTACATAACAGACCTAACATCAAAATCTTAGGTTTGTAGTCCCAGTGTTCAGCTCGAAACATAACTACACTAAAAAGTATTTTTTCGAAGTTTGTCTATGGAAAAGAACTTTTAGTGGAGAAAATAAGGATTGCCAGTTTCATATTTTTTTTAACATTATTACAATCTTTATTCATCATCAACAAACATTTTAGTAAGTACATGGAAATTTACAAAATAAATGTGCACTAAAACTAGAATAATAGTGGTGGGACATGGTGTGTTCCTAGCTAGATTATTCAATAACCTGTGTTAAGGAATATAGTGCCGCCTTTTGGATAACTACAACTTATTTATAAAGACACAATAAATCATTTTTAAAGAAAAAAAAAATTTAAATATTGAGGAAAATGTTTGTGGATAAACCACAAACATTTTCCTCAATATTTAATTTTTTTTTTTTTAAATAAGGAAAATTAATGATAAATATTGATGTATAAGTGTAGGTGAGTATATTTGTTTGTAAAGGAATAGTGAGAATGATAAAAAAGAATTAAAAACATGCAACATATAAACTACAAAACATGAGTAAAATACATAGTGGATACTTTGTTAATATATATATATATATATATATCTCTATATATATATATATATATATCTCTCTATATATATATATATATATATATCTCATGTGAATCTCATGTGAAGTACCAATTGGAATGATAACTAACTTGCCAGGTGATTAATTTTTCGTTGATCTGCCTTTCAGAAACTGGAGTTAATAACGTGTCGCTAAATTCAACATGGCGCCCTCTGCAGTACATAAAGTAGGTACTTGATTTAAAAAAATGTTTGAAATAGGTATACATCATGATGGGTATTAAATGATAGGTGTTAATTCACTGATTTTGTAATGTACATATATATAGCGTTGTTAAGAAATCCACCCCCGGGAAGGTATATTAAATTAAATATTTAAATTTTCAACTAAACGAGTTAACGCCTCAAAAAAAGTTTACATAAAAGGGAATTAACGTACATAATGGTATGATCGTAATATTAATTATATTAAAAAAAATATTTACCTATATTTAAAAACAAAGTAAGCAATTAATTGTTTTTTGTAAATACGATCGATCGTAAGTACATATCCTATTACCAATCTAAATTCAAATTCGCAGCACTGTAACCGCTTCTTCGAGTAATTGACAGTGTTGAAATGGGTGAAGTAAACGCAGTCTACTAAACTTATTTTTGGTAGAGTTATTGTAGATTTTTATCAATTTTTTTTCTTACATTGCAATGAAATCAGAATGTCCACTAACTGTGACACGCAAGTTGTTAAAAGAAAGAACTTAATATTCTCGGTACATATTTATACTGTGTTTTTTTATTTTGCATTGTTTATTTGAGTATGAGTATTTACTATAATCAGTTTAGCATAATTTATTTTTAGAACCTTTTAAATACGTACACCTTCTTAGCGTCGCTCAAAGATTGTCTAATAAAAAATGCCAAACACAGACACTAAGTTCGATCTTAATTACGAAAGGTCGGACAGCAATTTTTGTGCAAATAAATAAGTATTTACATATGAGGCCTTGAATATATACCTACGCTACGCTTTGGCGGTATCCGCAGAATTTCCGATGTAGGTTCACCAGTCATTCTAACAAATAGGCAGTGTTATTATGTTAACTTAATATTTCAAATTATCGCCAGTTAGCTTTCGAACATTGATATTTCCAAAAAACGTAGGTACTTAATTTAATAAATGCAGTCCAATTCATATTTTACTAATAAAATATAATTTCCTTTTTTAATTCTCAGCTATAAGATCTTCTGTGTTCTTAGCACAAGGTCCTCAAATATGTGACTAGACTAGCCCCGAGCATAAAAATAAATCATAGTCAATTTGCTATTTCCACAAGATTCAAGAACAAAAGATCGATCTAGCGTTAGACCTTCCTTGGTAGCTGAAGCATTACGTCAAATACTGTGGTTTCGCCACCCAGTTAATACAAATACTTAAGTACCTATTTAATCCGTTTTTTCCAGAATCTTTAGAATACGGGTATGTTTAGTGTCGTTATGTTGTACTTCATTCATCTTGGATATTACTGACATACTGTAAAGGAGATAATTATTATTAATTAGATAACCTAGACTTAAAGACTGACATTACCAATCCGGCTTCAGCAAACGTGGCGATTAATGCTCATGTCTTCCCTGTATGAGAAGAGGCTTTTCACTGCACAGCAGTGGGATTAAAATAATTTGGTGTGATGATGATGATTATTTGTAAAACTCTTACGACATTATTTAATGTAAAAATAATAAAAAAAATATTTAATGGATCATCTCTTTTTTGCCACGGGCGTCCGGTTCTTACATGTAATTATATGATTCATAAATATTTTTGTCGAAACTTGGTGTCACAGACATCTCCCGTGATTAGTCCAAGTTCAAGAGAGTCTTTGACTGTAGACTGCTAAATGTCGGTACTTTATGGAAGCCCTTGAGTAGAGCATCAGGACCGGTTTTTCCCTGAACCGAAAGAACTGGGAATTCCCGGTTCTAGAGGCTACAAAAAGAACCGGTTCTCAAAATATTAAGAACCGAGTTTTCGGTTCTTTCGATTCTTTTACAAATCAGTGAATATCGCAGATCAACTTCACTCAAATACTTGAGTTTGAGTTTTGAGTTAATTCATTGCATGGTTTTCATAATTTACAAATTATGAAGACCATGCAATGAATTTTCATGCAGAAATAATTTTGTTGATTATAAAAAGCGAGCGAAAAGCCGCATCACTCAATGCGCGGTCAGGTGACAGCTCAGGGCCCTAGATGTCCACAAGAGCGGACTAGATGGCATCCCCTCTTAAGGGACTCCTGTTTTAACGCGCCTTTCGTGGAAGATGATAGCTAACGTCCACCCGATCCCTAAAAAAGGTGACCGGTCGGACCCGTCAAACTAAAGACCTATAGCTATAACATACTTGCTGTCGTGGAACGAGTCATTAAAAATCATTGTATTATTTTATAATTTTGATTGTTGATTATTGTTATATGCTGACCATTTATTTATTATTTATTACTATTTTATTACTACTATGGAAATTTTATCTGAAATAAAATGTATTTTGATTTGATTAACTCCCAACTCCTGAGGTAGCTTGAGGAGCACCAGCTGATAAGCGACCGCTAGTACGATTTCCGTCATAGTAAGTCAGCTGGTGCTCTTCTCGTTTACCTCACACAGTTGGGCAGAAGCCTTAGAGGGTAAGGGTGAATGAAGCTCTGGCTGTCAGCCTTGATATCTCCAAGGCGTTTGACAGTGTATCCGTTGACATTGGGATCCTCAGCGTTCAAATATCCAGCGAGGTCCAATTTGGGAGTCATTTGGAAGACAAAGCCAAACTGGCAAGCAAAAAGCTGGGCTTCCTGAACAGAGCCAGATAGTACTTTACGCCATCTCAACGGCTCGTGTTATATAAAGCACAAGTCCGACCGCACGTAGAGGACTGTTCTCACCTGTGGACAGGAGCCCCCAAATACCAGCTCGACCCACTTGACTCCCTCCAACGGCGAGCTGTTCTAATCGTCGGTGATCACAATCTCACTTACAAACACTGGAGCAGTGGAGGGACTTTGGCTCTCTACGCGTGCTCTATCGTATGTTTCACGGAGAGAGCTCTGAGGAACTGTTTAACTTGGTGCAATCGTCTCCTTTCTATCATCATCGACATCGCAGCGAAGTTCATCCATATTACCTGGACCAGTGCCGGATTAGCCACGTAGCAAGAGTAGCAAATGCTACGGGCCCCGCGAATTTGGGGGCCCCGCGCTCCACTGCCTGTCTGACCGTAATAAAAAAATAATAATTTAGATAGGACCGTGAAATATCTTGCATGATTTAAACGCGAAGCGCTTAGGCTATGCTTCACTTCCACTTGAAATTCTAAAATTTCGTCACGTTAAATCGTAAAAATAAGTAGGTATTTTACGAACTTTTTAACGTTAATGTTCTAATATTTAATTATAATCGATATATTTAGACTGGCATCTATACCACATTTCTACCCTCCCAGCGGCCAGATTTTTATTTTATTATATAGGCATACATTTATTTTGCGAGTTTACGTAGCTTCGAAGATGTCGTGTAGGGCTTCACTATAGGGGCATACTGAAGTAAAACAAACGGTCTTGGTTCAATGCTTGAGGTGTTCTGCTTAGGCCATTAGGTGTTGAGACTTGAAGAGTCTTCTATGGGTTACTGATTAACAGTGACCGTTCTGTGCCTGCGCGCGCGCGTTTATATACCTTTTACCTCAATTGGTGCCGTGTGCAAAACACCTCGTACAAGTTTTATTTGCACTATCAAAATATTACATTTTTGGCTATAACTACATCATTTTTAACAATACAGTAATTATCTAGGTACCGTTAGATAGGTATCGATAATACCTAACATGAAATGTCTATACTATAAATCTAAACTTTACGGTTACCTAGATATCGTAGCATAAACCTAAAATTCTAGTGCCTCCTAGACGTACTATGAACTTCATCTGTTTATACTATCTAAACTACTGAACCTATTTTGATAAGTTTTCACGTACATCTAGGGGACACTATTCTCTAAAATAAAATACCAAAGTAACTATTCTTTATTGAATAAAACCTAAGTTATAGACCAAACTATAACCTAAACAAAAAAACAATTTTGTTTCTGCTATAACTTATGAACTATTTGTTTTAATCAAAAAGGTAAATACATATTCGTGATTAGAACACTAAGGAGCACAATAAAAAGTGATTCTAAACATTATAAATCTAGATTTTAGATTAGCACTAAATAATTTCACTATAAGGTAAACAAAAATTAGTTCGCTACGTACGGCACTAACTTTTAGTAATGGCAGTAGACGAACGACGTTTTCGTTCTCGCTCACTAAAAACGAGTGGCACTTAAAATCACTGTCATTTAATGTTATGCTAACACAAGCGCACAATGTTTTTTAGCTTTTTTAATCTATCTAGGTTCTGTCTATCACTGTATGCACTATTTTAAACAGTATTTAATACTATTTTCACAGGTGTCGCAAACAATATACCTGACCTTTTTTTGAATCGATTATTATATCGATCATGTTTCGAGATTATTGAAAGCTAGTGACGGTAGATTAAGAACAAGGTGTTTCCGAATCTCAAGTAAAAAGGCGAGTAATTTAAAAATGAACTATTCAAATTATAAACAAAAAGTTTTTTAATTAAAAATTACACATTTTATGTGTTCGTCGACATTTAATTTTCTTGAATATCTTTACTATAAAATAAGTGCTTAAGGTATGCACATTTAGATATTTTGGATTTTAAACTTTTTTTAAATTACTATAGGTAGGTGTAGGTATAATACCTACCACGAGAAACGTTGGTATCAAAATCTACAATAATTTTAAATTGTACCACATTTCTAAAATTGAGCGCTGGCCACACCACAAGTTATGTGTTGTACTACTTGCACTTCATTAAACGCAAGTTGGCAGCACTGTCAAGTATGGTCAGTGCTTACGAAGATGATATTTTGGAGAACAGCCTAGGCGGCGAATTAGTGCAGTTCGCAGAGCTGCTGAAAACAGATGTGGCTACTGTTATTGATAGCAAGAAACAGGAGCATCTGGAACAGCAATTTTATAAACTTTTATTAAATAATTCTTTAGAATCGTGTTTCCCAAACTTAGAAATTGTCTTGCGCATTTACTTGTCTCTCATGATAACTAACTGCAGTGGCGAACGTTCTTTTTAAACATTAAAACGTATTAAAAATGAATTTAGGAACATGATGGGCCAAGAACGTCTTAATCATCTCACTTTGTTGAATATACAGCACGATTTGCTTAGAGAAGTCGATATTTAAAGTGTTATCTCTAAATTTTCCCATATTAAATCTAGAAAAGTTTATTTGTAACAGTATTGTTTTAATACCTTAAACTTGAGAACCTAAAGCAAACCAAGGGCCCCTTGACAGAATTTGCTACAGGCCCCGCGCTGGCTTAATCCGGCACTGACCTGGACACGATCTCGTCTAGCACGGTTCGTTTCCAGCGTTTATTCCTCTCACGTACGTGCAGACTCTGGAACGAACTGCCAGCTGCGGTGCTTTCCGAGCGCTATGACATGTCCTTCTTCAAACGAGGTTTAAAAAGAACATTAATATCACGGTAGGCAGCGGCTTCGCGAAGCCCCTGGCATTGCAGAAGTCCATGAGTGACAGTTACCACTTACCATCAGGTGGGCTGTTGGCTTGTCTGCTACTGTAGGCAATAAAAAGAAAAAAAACGAATATTCTTCTATAAGAGGGTACTACTTCCCCGGTCAATCCGGCCCATTCATACTGAAACTAGCGTGGATCTACTACCAACTACCAATTTTTATTTTCTTTATTCTAGTGATTATTTAATTTGATGAAGTATGTGTGTGTTATGGTTTCTATTTCTGTGCAATATCTTGTGTTTAAGTTGACTAGCTGTAGCTAAAATTTATTACTACCTATAATATATAAAAAAACTGATGGTTACAAGACTGATTGATAAAAGATTATAATTATAGCTGTGATTATAAATTCCTTGAGACTTTTGATCCTGTTGTTGAATTTAGTAAGACTTCGTACAAATTTCTATTAAATTTGCAAAAGCACTGAAAGAACTGAAAAAACCGGTTCTGTGTTGAAACAGGAACCGAAAAAACCGATTCTTAAAATATGACCGGTTCTCGATGCCCTACCCTTGAGAGATGCTTATGTTCAACAGTGGATCTCTTCAGGCTGATGATGATCATGAACCTGTATAGAGTTATCAATGAATTAAAAGTGTTATTACGATTCCCACTATTATATATGAAACTATACTTTATTGCTATACTTTCCAGCATGTTGTTGTGAACCACATTGGATTGACAACAACAATATGCGCGAACCCAATCTTGAAAAATAACATTTGTATTATACTATTATAAATCACGTAGGTACACGTATATGTGAATACTTAATTATAAACCTTTTACTTAAGTATTTTTTTCAAAAATGCATATTTTTATTAAGTAGGTAAGTATATTTTGTTTTTTACCAAAGTAATTTTGTATCGTGTTGATATTTTAACCTACACCAAATAAAATAAAAGTACAAAGTCTTTTTTCCTAATAAGGTGATCAATTATTAAGTATAGGTATAAGTAACGGTTATTTTGTGCGCAGCATTATAATCCTTACACGTAGGACACATTGTGCATAATTGCATACAGTTATTCGTAAAGTCGAGTCAGTACGTAAAACGGTGCGGAAAAGAATCAACCAGTTATAATAAATAAGTTGCTTGATCCTGACGCCGCACAGTGTTACTTGGGCTCTTGGGCTAAAAACTATTTAATTATTCAAACTTTTTTATTCACGATATCTTTAAATCTTTAACTATGCTTGCTATATACAGTTTTGTGATCCTCGTTGTCGTATACGCAACTAATTGTGAAGATGTATATTTACGTAAGTAATTAATAAGTATAATAAAATTTCAAACGATCGGTTTTCGGTAATCGATTTTCTATATCAAGTTTAAACATAAATAATGTATAATAAAATATTCCTTTAAAAAAAAGAATTCAAATAAAACTAAATTTAAAAAAATTTTAAGGATTGGAAACCTAGCCATAGGAACTGAATTCCAAATCAATGAAGGTTTTTTCTTAAAACAATTAAATTACAATTAAAATTTATTTTCCATTTAAAAATGAAGGTACTAAATTAAGTTTAATAAGTACATTTTCTCCAAAATTATTATAAACAATTATTAAATGGAATAAGAGTAAAAAAACCTGGCTGTTTCCTTGTTTATATTCATAGCATATTGCCCTTTATTGAATAAATATATTTATTTAACTTTCTTTTCCCCTTTATTTTTTCTTCTCAAATCAACATGCCGCATGAATAAAATTATCATTACCTAACATTCATTGAATATCGATAAACTTAAATGGCAATCTTATTAATAAAAATGGTTTTGTAAAAATCTAATAATCCGTCATTTGAATGTCAAGCGTTATTGAGATAACACTTTTTATATAGACCGTGTGATATTGAGTTCATCACGTTAATTACATAAAGTTTCTGTATAAAAACAACTTAACAGAAGCGTTTAGATTATAACTACAGCGATTTATCAAATATTTTCTATTTGCCTATTCAAATGGCCGTAAAATGAATATAAGGCAAAAATTTCAAATAGAGCACCGTGTTTTACTATAACTTCAAATTTTAGCCAACATTAAAATATCTACTTATTGCACTGTAGAGCAATAGCAGCTTTCAGTAACCCAAAACTTCTTACACTGCACAACTCAAATTGCTAGCGTACGTACACCATTTATTGGTAAAATGGAAATAAAAATAGAGAGGTTAAGTTTGTGAAAGAAATGCTATGGCTATAAAGAAATAATATGGTAGATTGAATATAGTTAAAGAAAAAAAGGCACAGAAAATGCCAAACAGAAAAAAATTTACAAAAATTGTCTTCAGATATTTATTATTCTATGTTCCAACCCTTTAGTCGCTGAGTACCTACCTAAAGCGCAGTCTGCCAATTTCATTTGAAATAAGCGTTAGGACTAAATACGTTTTATAACAGTGTAAAATTGTATAGTGGGTTCTTCCAGTCAGATACGTTATCAATCTACTTAATTACATTTTTAAAATCTTACTTCCTTATAAAACTCAAGTTGAGTAAACCTCTGTGGTTCGGTGGCACTGTGTACGGACTCCCACGCAGATGCCGAGGGTTCGATTTTCGCTCAGTGCAATTATTTGTGTGCATGAACATGACTATTTGCATTGGTCTGGATGTTTTTATGTATATATTTTTGTATTTACAAAAAAAAACATTTAAGTAAATATGTCTGTTTCTAGAACCCATATCACAAGCTAGTATAATATGTTTACTTTGGGTCTAAATTATGAGCGACCTGAAAATATTCTGACACTAGGTTGACCACTAACCACTCGATATTTTTTTGGGTGTAGATGTTGTGTAGCGATTGTGTGTTAATAATAATGTTAAAAAAAATGCAAGCAGGTTTTACTTTTATATTTTCCTCAAACATGTGAACAGTGTGTGACTTACGAACGTAATCTTAACTCTCATTTTCTGTCCGTTGCTAATATAGGTTTTCGCCAAAAGTAAAAGGCTCTATGCTCTTAATGTGATACTCTGAGTTTAGACATAAGTACTCGTATTAAAAACCTGACAAATATGCAAAATATATTGCAGTTACATATTACACTCTCGTTGGAAAATGCATGTTTGTTATTGGCAATTTTAAATTCTGTTTATTTTTATAAGACCAACATTTCTGAAACTTATATTGTTCTTCGTTTTCTTTCACCAAAGGATAATCATTCATTGATAAAATCCATAACAATGTTTGAAAGTTTTATAATCAATTATTCTTCAAACTTACAAGAATCATTGTTAAATCTAATTCAAATAAAATTGTAAATTCATTAGTTAAGAACATGACATGCATAAAAAACAAAATGATCAATTAATTCAAGCATTTAATTCTATATTTAACTATAAAGACAAAAATATCAATTCGTATAATAATATCTGATTTAGATACTTATTGGGTACTATTATAGATAAATTATCAATTAATATAACAATATCATTAATGCCTCCGAAGGCTTTGTGCTTGTGCAAAAACCGATGCACTACTTTGCTACTACTATCGGTCTTCCCAGATTCTCAAGGTCAGACAGAACCTAAAGGTCAATTTGTAAAAGTTGCGTAACTAGACACTAATAAAAAATATTAAACCTCAGACACGTGTGACCCAATCGGTGACATTATCATAATTAATAGAATTTTTACCTCAATGTTTTGCTGTTAGAACCTGTTTAACACGAAAATAAATCTGTAATTTATTCACTATATTATTATTTTTACTTTTATTATTATTATTATGAATCCCTTTTCTTATTTGTGATAAGATTAATTATTGCAGAAGTCGTCTCTATAAGTAGGTACCAACACTATTTCTTATTATGTTATTCTGTCTATGATATTAGCCTGCGGCTACAAAAGTGTGTTAATTATACTGAGTCATAGGTAGGTACTACGTTTATGAAATTTTTGCTTTTCTGAGATTAGGCCGCAGTGATATTTCTCTTAAAAGATAAGTCGCCCAAATTGGTCATCCGAATACGGAAAATCACATAACTTAAGTATATTTTTGTTTTCCTTTAAGTGTGCAGTAGTCGATGAGCTACCAGAAATTGGGCAAATTATTGAGTTGTCAATATTAATCAATATTATAATGTAGTTAAGAGGAGGAATAGTGCTGAGAAATAATCATAATTAAAAATTACTGAATTTAAAATAATCAGTAAAAAGAGGCGGCAAATTGTTTTGAGTGAAGTACCTAAATATTTTTTGATTATTTTTCAAAATATTTAACAGTTATAGCCTAGATAAACTCAGCACATTCAATATTGAACGTGCTAATAAAGAATAGAAAGGAAAAATCACTTCACATGCATCAGCTGATTGAGTCAGCATTTTCTCACTAGTTCGCAAATACTGCAAAATATTACCTACAAGTAATCGCAATGTGACGTCCGTGCCGTAAATCAACAACATAAAGATATAATATTATGAAATATTAATTACGGACGTGTGGTAAAAGCGAAAATAAAAATCATGTAGAATCCGCGTTCGCAAAATTAGTTTTATCCGTTAAGTCTTGTCGTCAATACAAAAATTGTAATAACCTGGCGATTAAAAAGAGTGGACTGACTTCCTTGCCTGTTCTTCTCTAGCTCTACCCTTAATTGGTTAATTGGATGACATTTTGTAGTTTTAACGTTCCTAGGTATTAAAAGAACCTATATGAATAAAAAAAGAGGCAAAAGTGAAACACCACAAAGGCACAATTTTTCTGCTACCAATAAAAGTTTTTCTTTAAAAATAAGAAACCTCAAATCTCGGGAACGGATAGACATCACAACTTAGTTTTCTGTTCCATATTCATCGCAAAAACATTACTTTTGAGGTGTAAGCATTTTTGTCATAAAATTTATTGGATAAATTCAGTTAGATGTCTAGTTTCAACTTCTATTCGAGTACCTAGGTACCTACTCAGCAGATATCAAAACTAATTTGTTAAATCGCCAGATTATAAGAAATTGTGTAGTCTTTTATTATTTTATCATCATGCGTATGCGTATAACATTATTAGTTTTAGTTATGTTTGTATTCGTAGTATAAACTTTATAGTTCCGTGTTTAATCAACTAATATTGTAGACATTTTAAAACTAAATATTTAACTATAGTTTATTAATAATTAAATTAAATTTTTGATAATTACTATTGCAATGCTTGTAGTCTATTGATTGATCACGAAGCGATTAATGCTCCTGAGACAAATATTTGTGTTATCCAAAAATATAATGTTTCAACTTGTGTCGATTAATTTTATAATATGTTTCCTCATAGATACACTCGTTTGCAATGCGAGAAGTCTTATAATAAAATAAGTAATTCATAAGGCCTACTCCAAGTATTGCATTTGAATGCCATAATCACTTGCCATGCTCAGAGAGCAACTGGCAACAGTCAAAAGTGTTATTGCTACCCGTCATTTTTTTTTAATGTTATCCCAAGTTATATAAACTTAATGTTAGTGTGTGTAGACATTATTTTACCTCCTTACCTACTCATAGTTACAATTTACCGAAAATCAGACATTCACAAATTCATTCGGGTATTCAGATTGGCGTGTAATTGTGCATGTTTACGATATGATACGACCTAGACGTCGTATCTCAAACTACAGCTTGCCTTTTATTTCTTAGAATTAAGTCATTTTATGCAAAAACGCAACTCCCGTCCTTACAAGTGTGGAACAGCGTGAAATATTTACTTATAATATGAAAGTAAACTGCCCCTCTGGTGTTTACCCTGAAAACTAAATTTTCTTATGTCAAAATTTGGAATATTTTCTACTATTTGCTATAGATTTACTTACATAAATAACATATCTGATAATACTTTCAAACTCTTATAGGAAAGTCTATCTATAAGTAAGTATTGGTAATAATTTTATAAGATAATACAACTATGCTCAAAAATGGTTGAAGTCGTATTTATACGCCACGCCGTAGACACTAATTAAAAGCCTTCACAATACTGAATTGAAGTCGCTGTGATAGTTGATGGAATTTTTTGATAATAAGTTTATTGTACGATCCCAAAAAAATAACAATTTTTGTATTCAATTTATTTGTACCTACCAAAATACCTTGCATAGGTATATTATTTTTATTATCTTAAAATACTGCTGCGATATTTACACTATAAAAATAAACAAAACCAAAATCAAAATGTTAATTAACATAAATATTAAAAATAGAAATGTCTCAGGGTCAGCTTTTTGTCTGTGTTGTGTTTACAGCATATTTTCTACCAAGAACCAAAAAAAGAACCAAAAATGTCAATTGATAAAAACATGCGGATCTGACTGGAATAACTTGTTAAGTTTGAAAGCAATAAATTTTGATTTTATTTACCGGGTTTCTTTTATTTTTCTGAGATATACTACATTATAGCGTACACTAATAATATTCTATTTAAATAGAATTAATTTAAATGCTTATTATATATTATATTTTAATTATTTTAAATCAATATCATTGGCGTACACGCTATTCTTAAATTCTGATCTTATAACTTGTGTAAATTGTAGGTTCTCGTAGTATAACCAGATAACCTGGTGAAAATCCTCCGTGCGACTGTTGTAAATAAGGGTCAGATTTCCACACCTGACAAAATTTAGAGTGACCCATAACTATTCATGCTGATGGCTGAGTATGTTTAGTGTAAAGTATTCCACAGAAGTATGACACAGGGCTTGTTACCTAGTGAGTAAGTTTTTCTTAAAACTATTATTCTTCGGACATTATTACAGTTTATACAACTATAATATTGCAGGAGCCTTGACGAAACCCTCTTTCATTAATTGTACTTAGCAAGTACATGCAAAAACTTACGCTCGTAAAACAGATATGTACCTTACTTATATGCAATTACTTCCGCAACGTGTTAACATTGTAGTGCTCTTAAATACTTACCCTTGAACTTTGTACTCAGTGAACTTGCAAATTGCATGTATATCATGAACTTCATATAAAGTAGTATTACAGTAGAGATGTATTTAGTTTATAGCATAAAGTATATAGAGGTACCTAAGAATGGTTTGGCAATTAAAATTAAAAAAATGAATACAGAGCATGAGTAATAAATAAGTAACAACATACGTTGTAGTAGTAAAAAATTGGTAAAAGGTGTAAAATAATATTTTAGCTTCTGGTAATTACTTTGAGAACTAAAAATTTTCACGACAACATTTTTTTGAAGCTCTCACCCATAAAACAAACGCTTGTGTCCATGGCAGACTTCACAAATAAATAGGTATGTCTCTAGAATTTTCACATTCACACCTAAGGTTCTAGCAGCTGAGCCGAATAATAGGCCGACCATATCGAGGTCAAATGTAAATTTTAATCATTCTTGAATGTGCTAAACAATGATTAACATAGAACAAATGTGCATGAAATTAAATAAACAAAACATAGTCAAGGGCGATCGATCGTAAAGATAACTTTACAGGATGTAAGGTGATGAATCAGTTTTCAATTAGTCAGGTTCTTTGATTTAATCTTTTATTCATACAGATGATCACTCTCAACAAAGTTAGATTTAATGTTATGAACTGTCAATGTAAAATTTATTTTAAGAACCGTTTGATCATACCAAAGTTCAAAATATCACTGTTAATGACAATATAAAATTAAGGACGCATTTACATTTTACTATCATTATCGTCGTCAGACGTCGGACAGCGTTCCGTAATAACCATTCCATCCTCAAAGAACTTCACATTCAAGAAAGACTTTCATCGATAGTGCACCTGCGAATACTGAAGTTCTTTGAACACATCTCTAGGAAAGAAGACTCGATGGAAAAGCTCGTTGTACAGGGTCATGTAGAATGCAGGCAAGCACGTGGTCGGTCACCAACTAGCTAAATAGACTCTGTCATCAAAGCTACGCAATCCACCATCACGCAATGTGCTCGCAATACAACGAGCCGCCACAATTGGAGAGACATCGTGCGCTGTGCAACCCACTTACCAACCACGACCACTCTGACAAGAGTGCCCGATTAAAATCATTGTCGTACAATAAAAAATCGTTTTATAAAACTAAAAATTCATATTGATGAATACTAAATCAAATCATACTGTTATCTAAACTAATATTATAATAAGGAAAGGTTTGATTTTTTGTATGTTTGTTTGTTTGTTTGCAACGATTTATCTAAAATTCTACTTAACCGATTTGAGAAATTCTTTCACCTTTAGAAATCATTAAATAAAGCGGGTAACATAGGCTATATTTTATTACGTTTAACCCTTTTTTTAGCCATTTTCAGATTATCAATATTTTAGGCGCCTTTGAAAATCTGAATGATGCAATAAGACACTATTGCAATGACAACTTGTGCAGGGGCTTATTGTGGTTGTGAAACCAAATAACAAATTGGATACCAAAGCGAAGCGAGAGCGGGCGTTTAGTAATAAATAAATAAATCGACTACGACCCCGAATTTAATCTAAATATTTATCTATAGGTACTTAAACCAAATCTACAAGTCATAACACGATTGCAGATGTAAGGTCAAGATTACCATTGTTCTTGAGATATAATTAAAATAATATTAATACAAATTTCAAAATTGATCAAATTTGTGAAAGTTGCTGACATTGCTTTATTAAATAGAACTAATAATCATATAACAACTGAACAATTTTTTTTCGAATCAATCGAAATCATCTTTGAAACTAAGCAAAACAAAATCTAAATCAGTTGATTAGTTTAGGAGCTACGTTGACACAACTTATTACTCTTTGCGTCCCTAGGATATAAAAGTGGCGAAACATTTGCTTCATTTCATACACTTTCCTATAATTTTACTACTTTACTGTTGCCTTTCCTTTTACCTAATGCCTGTCGTTTCCTAATGATAGGTAACAAAATAGTAAGATTAGTTAAACGTTTTGTCATGACAATGTTAATAATTAATTATTAACAACTAGAATAATAACAATGAATTACTTACCACTATTTTCCTTGATTCTAAGACAATGAAAAACTGTTAGAGACTGCTATTAGTTTTTATATATTGTACAATCAAATTATGAAATACATATACGGTGTGGTTTCCGGATAAGAATATGAAACAACTCTTTTCGTGGGTGTGTCGTAACAGGTGAAGGAAACACAAAATAATATTAGCATCGTTTCGTACCAAATTACACGTGACTGCAGTCACCAAGCAGCCAAACTCCTCCCGTTTGGTACAGTTGTTCCCAGTCGTCACCGTTGGCTTCGTTTCCACTGGTGATAAGCGAGAAAAAAAGCCCATTTGTTGCGAGTAATGACGAAAAGTAAAATGACAGCCCAGTTATCACCAGGTGGCGTTAATTAGAGGCCTATGTATTACAGTTGAATATTTCAGGCTGATAATGCGACTATTGCCAGTATGTACTTAGTTTTGCTTTTGTAACTAGTACTAGTCTATACGTGACGATGACTTGACTTGTAATGAACTTAGGTATCTATATAATGTTGCCGTACCTAAGGTGTATGTTTAATATACTGTGTTATTATTCCTTTATTGTCGTACAAATCGAGGAAAATGTTGAGCATAGTTATTGATTTTTACCCGATTGCCGCAGTCAAGGAGGGTTATGTTTTTCGAGCGTATGTATGCATATATATGTGTATGTATGTGGTTTGCTCTACAAGATTATAAAAATAATACCTCTTTCTACAACCCTCAAGTGTCTCGACATTCTACCTTAGATATATATATAATAGTAGTATCAGTAAATTCAAAAGTGAAATTAGACGTATTTCATTCAGCAGTTCCAATTCCGGTTAATAAAGGACATATAATATTTTTGTATTATCACAACTAGGTAATTTAATATTTGGAGCATCTGTGCACACATACGTAGTGTTACAAACTATCTTTCTATTTTATATATCTACTATGTTTCTTTATGTTTGTATCTTGTTTTGTGAGCCAATAAATAAATAAATAAGTATGTATGTCTATTTCTTTGGCATGTTCTACAGCCTAAATGGCTTAATGAATTTTAGCGCATGAGGTGTCATTAGATTCGTATTGATTCTAGAAGTGACATAGGGTATTTAAAATTTTAATGTATTTATTTATTATTAATTTATTTAAAACTTCATATACAAAGTATATTGGCAGACTTAATGTCTGAGGCATTCTCTACCAGTCAACCATTACGGGTGATGCATAGAACGCATTAGAACAAAATAGGTGTATCTGAAGACAGTGTGAAGAGATTATCACAAGGAGTTACAATACTAAATAAACATACATACAATCATACATACACATACATAGCCTTACGTTCAAAAATATACCTACATAAATATTAAATATAAATATACACTTAAACATAAACTTAATAATATATATTTGATCTGAATCATTGTGATGAGTCTGCTTTTTTATTTAAAAGAAGTTCACGCACCTTCACCTTATATGTAAAACGGTTAGTGGAAATCCTGATTTCAAGAGGGAGCGCACAGACGGATAGATTGGACAGGAAAGAAAGAGTCTACGAAATTAGAACAGTGGGATGGACATTGATGAAGTAAATTATTAGAAGAACTAAGGTTTTTATGATGGTTACTGCATAAATACTGAAAGGAGTCCATTAGGTAAGAGGGAGGAGTGGGAGAAGTTAGAAAAGAATAGAGAGTAGTGAGAGTACACATGCTACGGCGTTGACGAATAGGTAACCAATTTAGTTGCGAGCGATATGTAGACACGTGGTCATACTTACGAAGATTGAAAATGAATCGAATGCAGTTATTGAGAAGACGGTCATATTTGTTGAGAAGATCTGCATTCAGGTCTAAATAGCATACATCACCATAGTCAATTAGAGGAAAAACTAAAGTTTGCACAAGTATCACCTTAATCTTGGATGGCAGGAAGTTCTTCAGGCGGTAAAGAGCGCGTAGGGTAGCAGTGACCCTTTGACTAACGCATGTTACTTGAGCCTGCCAGTTTAAAGCAGAGTCAATGTACAGACCAAGGTCTTTGACAGTAGCACTCTGCTCTATAGGGCAACCACCAAAAGCTATTGTTGGAAGCATCATAGTATCCACTTTACGTAGCATATTTTGACTACCTAGCATAATGACCTGGCACTTACTGGGATTTACCATCAAACCGAATCTATCTGACCAGCTCTTGATGTAGTCCAGATCATTATTCACTTTATTAATTGCCGTATGTAAACAGTCTACCCTTTCGTGTGAATAAAGTTGCAAGTCATCGGCATACAGATGATACGAGCACTGAAGATTTTGGGTTATAAGATTAATGAAAACTGAAAACAATATAGGAGAGAGAATGCCGCCTTGAAAAACACCAGAATCAAGATAACACGAACCGGACGAGGAATCATCCAGACGCACTGACTGCTGACGTCCCTGAAGATAAGACGAGAACCATTCCAATACCTCGGCAGAGATCATAAAGTAGGAGAGGATGGCTAGCAGGATATCATGATTGACGGTGTTGAAGGCATTGGCAAAGTCAACTAAAGTCAAAATGGTGACCTTAGCATCCTCCATAGCCGTTCTCACATCACCAGTCACCTTAAGGAGTGCGGAGGTAGTACTGTGACCAGGCCTAAATCCAGATTGTAATGGACTAAGTAACTCATGTTCATGCACAAATCTAGACAATTGTCTATGAACACAGGCCTCAAGTACTTTGGAAAGGAATGGGATTATGGATATGGGACGGATGTGATTAGCAAGAGTGGGATTAGAGATTTTTGGTAAAGGGATGACATAGGTCTTACGCCATAAAGATGGGAAACTGCATATCTGGAGAGAGAAATTTATGATGTGGGAAATGGCTGGAAGAAGGTGGTCAAAGATAGGTATAATCATACTGCGACTGATGTTATCGCTGCCCACAGCTTTAGACCTAATGTACATGATTATCTTTTTGATCTCTGCCGAAGAAACTGGAGAAAAGGAAAATGGATTTATGCTAGGACGGGGAAGGCTAGCTAAGTACCCTAGAGTATGACACTTGGTTTGGTTATCAATCGGAGTTGTAGAGGAGAAATGACGGTTGAAGTCATCCAAACCAATTGTCTTAAACAACTCTGCAGATCGCTGTTTACCAATACCTAGAGTACCGAAGAACTTCCAGATATTGGCAGGAGAAGAGGAAGAAATATTATCAAGAATATGGCGGCGTTTTGCATTGCGTATTATCTGATTACACCGATATCTTGCAATTCTAAATTGTTGCCAATTGTCATCGGTGCGTTCTTTTTCTAAATTTTCGAAAAATACAATCCCTACGTCGCATTGCCATCCGAACACCCCTGGTCATCCAAGGTGCTGGTGGTCGCTTAAGTCTTATCCTCTTCACAGGGGCATGTACATCGTAAAGTTGTTTAAGCGATTTGTAAAAAATTTCGACTTTGTCCTCAAGTGTGGAGGCCGCCGTTAAAGAGTTCCAGTTGAGTGCAGCGGCGTCATTGCATAATTTTTCTTTGTCCATGCGACCGAAACAGCGCCTGTGCAAAACTTTAGGTGAAGCTTTGGAAGGTTTAAGAACGTAGGATAAGTAGATATGGTCATGATAGGAAAAGCCAGGAGCAGGATGCTGACCATGAGAGGCAACAAGGGAAGGAGAGGAAGTAAGGATCAGGTCCAGCCAGGTGTCATTTCCATCGATATTATGATGAGTTGCTTGTAACGCAAGTAAGTGCAGACTAGTGGACTCAATAATATCGAGGAATTTCTGTGAACGGGATGAGGAGTGGGCTAAAAGGTCGGTATTAAAATCTCCCATGATGACGTGATGTGCATACTCAGACCCTAAAGATTCCAGCACCGATTCGAGACTGGAAAAATAATCAATAGCAGGAGGACAATAAACCACCCCAAGTAAGCATTTGGCTCCTTTGACACAAACCTCAAGAAAAAGATATTCTACAGATGCAGAATAGTTACCAGGTGACGAGGCTAGAATTTTAAAAGAAATGTTGTATCGCAGGTTAATAGCTACTCCGCCTCCTCGTCTATCAATTTGATCATTACGATTATTGATAATGTAGCGTCGGCACTAGAAAAAAATGAGTTTCTTTGTTTTCACTTTGTTTTAGACAGGTGGGCTTTTTGTTTTTTAATAATATTATATTGCTTGTTTTTTTTTGTTTTGTTATAAGTTGATTCAGAGCAAAGTTTTCAGAAAATGATTTTGGTGGCGTATTTTAGCTCAATAAACAAACTAAATCCTAACTAAGTAGGTACCTATTTAATTAGAATTTATATGTAAACCGTTTGCCAAAACACATTAAATACTGTAATTTGCACTATAATGTACATTCGGAACTATAATAATTGTTGTTCAAAATCTAAGTAAACTTTACCTATCTATTGTTTGTGTTCGGTACCAATTTCAGAGCGTTAAATAAAGGTATTACCGATTCGGTAATAGTTACATTTACCCCATCAATAATTTGGATTTTAGGGAGAGTTTGCATTTATTTACAGTCACAATCTCTTCTGCTTCCAATTATGTGTTTTTCTGACTAATTACTTATGAGGAAACATTTATAACATTTCCATGTTTTGTTAAGAGAATAATCTTCCATAAAAATGATGAGCAATAAAATAGCAAGTACTGATCAATGCATAATCTAAGCAAGGCTACTTAATTTGCTAATTGTATTTTTTGAGATTGACATTTAGAAGTAAATTTAACTGTGCACGCTTTAGTGGTATATTGAAACAAAGTTTATACTATAAATAACAATTACGTTAATTTAGGTAAACATTAACAGACTACAGATCGTCGACTCTATTTCAATGTAAACAAACAAATCAAACATCTTATAGATCTTTATTTGAAAATTATTGCATTATAATGCTGATTATAAAACTTGAATGTTTAATAATATAATAATATCGAATATAGTAAGAACTTTTCGTAATAGACCAAGGGATTTCGGCCTTAGGGATAGTTTGTCTAATTTTATTGCATTCACTGCACGTTTTTCACATTATTTCCATTATTATGTCATTACAGTATACGAAATCATATTTTCAGGTTTATTATAACTACTTATTTACCTTCGTAACGTAATTCGACTTTTTGGCTTATTCCACAAATCCCCCCTGAAAATCCCCCCTAAGGGGGAAAACTGGATTTCTAATTGCAAGAGTCTAGAAATCCCCCTTAGGAATCCCCCTTAAGGGGGAATACTGGAATTGAAAAATTTACTATTCCACTTATCCCCCTTGAAATCCACCTGTAGGGGGGAAAAATGGAATGAAAAAAATAAGAGTCTAGAAATCCCCCCTAGATAATCCCCCTTAGGGGGGAAAACTAGATTCTAAAAAGTAAACCACAGCACCTTTTGAGAGTTCAATTTCAATATAACCGTAAACGAATAGGTACCATACACACATAAAGAAAAAGTTGAGGTTTTTAGAGTTGGCAAGTTATTTCTTAAATGAATTGGACCAAGGAAACTCTCAAAAGATGCTGTGGTCCAACTATTTTGAAAGTTGGACAACTGCCCCTAGTAAAGACCCATGGTCCAACTAGTTGGACAGAGCAGTTGGACCACTGCCCCGGACCCACTTATTTACTACAGAATGTCGGCCCCCGGCCGGTACCGCCTCAAGCGTTATGTTTCCGCATTTTAAATCTGTACTATCTTCGAAAATATTCATTTAAATTACATGCTGTAAAGTGCCATATTGATCTATATTAAGTGCTTCATTTATTTAATTAATGTACTTAATTGAATAAGGATTAATGCTGTATTGCTTAAAATTCATGCGTAAATAAGCCATTATTTCTCGTAAAAAGTAAAGGATAAAAATATTTATTGTGGCTTATCCCTAAGAGATAGACATACATGATCGCGGACTTTTTTGTAGACCTTTTTAAGCTAATTACATTATACATTATTTTGATCTATCTTGTAGGGTTCAGCCTGCGTTTACAATGTAAGCGCAAAAAAAGTGTTTATTTACAGTATCGACATCATTTTAGAAACCTTTAAAATTATCAGTATTTCTCTACTATATTGTGCATGTTATATAGATATAAACCGTTCTCTTAAATCACCCTATCTACTAAAAAAACCCGCATCAAAATTCATTGCGTAGTTTTAAAATCTAAGCAGACATAGGGACAGACAGACAGACAGACAGCGGTAAGCGACTTTAATTTATGCTATGTAGTGATTTCATAAGCTTCATATAAACATACTAGAATTTAACTTTCAGAAATTGTTGAATTTGATTTGTTGTATAAAAGTGATTGTTTTTGTTATATTTTATACTTAATTTAACTTTGAACTTTAATTTGCTGAACTTTAACTAACTGATCAACCTCGTCAATTGCTGAACAAAATGTATTGTTTTATTTTATAATTTTTTTTTTAATTTTTACTTGTACCTATACTTGATTTTTAGTTTTCGCAAACTGCTGAAATTAATTAATTAGTAAACGTTTCAATAACTAGATAATGATACATCATAAATGTTTTTTGTACCACATTCAATGTTTTAGTTAAATATTTACTGTGTAAAAAAAATACAAGTAATTTACATTAATATTCAATTGGATTTATTTTCAAATCTGTATCACTATTGCCTTTATTTATTTATTTATTTATTTATTTATGGAATAACAACAGCTGTTACAAATAAATTAGGTAACATAGTTCAAATAACGTAGTATAGCCAATTACAGTTATCCGCTAAATGTCTAACTAGTGGAACATGTATTGTGAAGGTACAAAAAAAAGAAATGTAGGCACAATATTAATATTAATATGAAATTTCCTTTAGGTACATATGTTAAAAAAAAGGTAAATAAAAGAGTATAGGTATGTAATGTACATGCAAATGTTAATAATAGTAGGTAGCTTGATTAATTTATAAAGTTGAGTTGACGGTGACAGTGAAAACTTGTGTATCAAAGTATCTATAATGTGCACGAAGACACGGGAGTGTCATTCTGCAATAACAAAGTCTCAACAATTTTATAAATAATTTTATCTAATGTTTAGTAATGTAATGTTTTAATATTTATTTGTTTGTTTTTTTCTTAGTGTGCAAGGTTTTATAGATATACTTAACATAATATAATATATATGTATGTATGAATAATAAATCAATCTTTAGAATCTGTTAAAAATAAACTCTGATTATACTTAGATATATTTAGTTTTTTATAGCTACACCATATTCAGTTCAGTTTATTACGTAACCAACATACTTTACCTAAATATTTTTTGTTATTTAACAAAAGAGCAAATGCATAGGTAGGTACATTTATTCTCATACAGGGGGGATAAATGGAATGATCCAAAAATGATAAGGGGGAATTCTGGATTAATTTTATATTAGAGTTCAGTTTTCCCCCTTAGCGGAATTTAGTCAGGGGGGATAAATGGAATAATCGAAAATGACAAGGGGGATTTTTGGACTAACTTTACATTAAAGTTCAGTTTTCCCCCCTAAGGGGGATTTGCTCAGGGGGGATTTCTGGAATAAGCCGACATTTTTAGGTTTATAAAAATCATTAACTAATAAGAGTGTAGGCGAGTAACGAGTAACCAGTATCAAATGAATCACACTCTACGCTTTCATATAAAGTCATTAATTTAACACAATACACTCACTTTAAACTCTAGCATTGGTCGGTACCAGTTACCATATTTTTGTCATTAATCATCGACCAAAGAATCTGAAGTTATAAAAAAATTCAATCGTTTCTATGACGTCGATTCGTTCATATATTAGCATTATGACAAGGTAAGCTGTACGTGATTCGTATATAGATCGATTACAGACCAATCACAACTGTGACGATGGCATGCTAACTGGTAAACAATACACGACGAATTTAATTCTCGGTAACCAACAAGGAAGATTGTTCTTAATTAAAAATGCATGCAAAAGCCATCCACATTATCATTAAATAAATATTTTACATTCATGGGCATACTGAGAGCGAAGACGGAGACGAACGATCCTTGATCCCTTTCTTCCTTTCTCCCTAACTCAATTTAATTATTATAAATCTAGTCGTTCTTTATAGTAGTAAAGTACCTACGGCTTCCTTGAATCTGGTATCCATCCTATTAATATTATAAATGCTAAAGTTTGTGTGTGTGTGTGTTTATTATCACTAAGCGCCTAAACGGCTAAACTGATTTCAATAAAAATTGGTATGTACCTACTTAGGTAGATAGATTCGGTGCCGGAGACGGAAATAGGCTTTTTTTTATCCCGAAAATCGGTCTGGTTTCCGTTAAATATACATGTATGTATGTTCACACAAACTTTCGCATTAATAATATTAATAGGATATTAGAAACATTTTTATTCGCACAAATAATCGTTGTTTTAAGACAACTTTACAAATACTTGTAGGTATAGTTTACATAAATTACACTAAATACTTAAGATAAATTATGTAAATTATACTTAGTTACTAGTATACTTACTTAGACGGTAATAATTTTTAAAGATTAACTAGGTACTAATAAAAAATGATCGAATTTTTATCTTGAAAATTAAGTCAAGTGCCCTTTGATACGATAGTAAAAAATGTTCATTATTTTTATCTGAGTAGCTGATTATGAATAATTAACTTATGGATTCGAACAATTATAAATCTTTATTATTACAAGTATAGTTAGTAATAAACACATTATAGGCAACAATCAGCAGAAATATGGAATTTAATAAACCATTTAGTGCTCAGCTAGGTAATAACTTAATAAGCGACTAAAGGATATTTTTCAATTAATAATCAATCTCCGTAATACATTACCTGTATAATTATAGTTTAAACCAATAAAGAATATATTTTACACCTAGACGAAGTCCACTGGAATTTTATTTATGACAAAAGCACAATATTGACGTTGTAGTCATAACAACAGATTGATGTTAGTTGAAGTGTTGAGTGTTTTATTCTTGGAGCATAATAATATGATAACCGTCTCGAAATAATAAGTGATACTAATTTAGAATTTCATTAAGTGGACACACTCTGGATAGAACACTACAAAATAGTAAATTATACATAAATAAAATATTTTAAGTAAGATCTTGGCGGTAATTAAAAATCTGTCTATTCCATTAAATAAAGCGAAAGAGTTTGTTTGTTTGAACGCCCTAATCTCTGAAACTACTGGTTGGATTTAAATAATTATTTTTGCGTATGATAGTCCAGTTCTTGAGGAAGGTTATAAGCTTTATAACATCACGCTATTGGTGACGGGAGTAGAGCAGTTACCAAAGATGTAACTTAACGTGGGTGAAACCGCACTATGGGAAGCTAAGTGTGGTTTATTAACCACAGTGTGACTCATTGGGAATAAAATTCCTGTTGAGTAACACTGTGATATATTGCTACTTTTGTTTCTATTAGGTCACACCAAATAACACCAATATGTAACAGTGAATGTGATGAATGAAGTAAAAACAGAAAAAATATTCCCTCTGAGTTACACTGTGTTAAAACGACACTTATTTCAGACGCACTGTTACACATTGGTGTTATTTGGTGTGGTCTAATAAGAACAAAAAGTAGCAATATGTCACAGTGTTACTCAACAGGAATTTTATTCCTAATGAGTCACACTGTTACATATCTGGGTGAGACTGAACGGGCATAAACCCTTGGTGTTAAATAACAAGTTTAAAGATCGTAAGTTAGTATAGCTAGCAGCCTATGTAAATAAAATATATTATTTTATATAAAACTTTGTCATGATTTTTTAATATTGTTTTAGTTGATTTATAAGATATAAGTAATTATTTTCTGGTTTTTGACTCCCCAGAGATATAGACGATAACAACTATATGTAATTTTTTCATTTCAGCTCCCTACATCGAACCTTGCGACCTAAAAGGAGATAACTTTAGCAACTGCTTAAAAGAACAAATTGAAATTGCTCTGCCCAAGTTTACAAAAGGTATTCCTGAGATGGACGTCCCTTCAATAGACCCGGTTCATTTAAATAACATTAAAATTGATGGAAATGGACTAAAACTATCCTTCTCGGAGTCTTCTTTGCATGGTCTAAGTAAAAGCAAGCTAACACATTTTAAGTAAGTGGTGCACAAACTGTATTATTGAAATATTGTTCGTATTGAATAAATAAACAGGCCTCTCCTTCCGCCCCATTTACTCGTAGAACTAAACTTCAATGTCACCGTGAAAAAATGCATTTTCATCTCATGGTTAGGGCTACTGTTAGCGTTTGTTCGTACTCTGTCACATCTATCACAAATATGCAGCGTGATTACAATATAATGTTTTACAAATAAAAATAAAATACAACCACTTGGAATATAAATTAATAGATATGGCAGATGAGACGATCAAAGTAGTGAAACTGGATTTACTAGCAATAAATTTGCTCTTAATCAAGACATTTTTTATTTGTAATGCAGTCATCGATAAACAATAATAATTAAAAGTTAATTAGATGGAATTTGCAACACGATAGGAAACGTATTACATTGTATGCAAATTTACGCACTCCTTAACATAGGAATAAACATACCTACGAGTACATCTATAGAAACTTGACGTGACGAAGACAAGAGTAATTCATAAATAATACAAGTGGTGCCAATAATTACAAATAAAAATCGACAACAGCATTGTCTCTATTGCATTCACTGTGGCAAAAGGGCGCAAGTCGAACAATGTCATAATAGCAGGAGAGCCAACGTTGTATTTATTTTACAAATTTCATAGGTACTGAATGAATTTTATTGTAAGCATTTAATTTGATGTTCAATATCAAAATTTCAAATTTTTAAATCGCTGAGTTCGCAGTTCTCAGAGTAAATACCAAGGGCACTGTTCATTTTGGCAAAGTTCATGCGCCTGAATGACGCCTTTAACCCACCCACTCAAGAGATCCACTGACACCCCCTCACACCGAAAAAGAATAAAGAATCGTCTTAACACTCCAAAGTAAAAACACAAAGAAGTAAAGAATCGTCTTTACTCTCTTTTAACAAAATGTGAAGATTATTTTTAAATCTTAATTATTTGCATTTCAGGGTGGATATAGGTAGAGAATCGGAGACTTTCTCATTAACGTTCAAAGGAGACCTATATTTAACTGCCCAGTACGTTATTGATGGTAGAATTCTAATTCTGCCGATTAAAGGAAACGGCGACGCTTTAGTAAATGCACGTAAGTATTATCATTCATCAGTTACACATATTTATAAAGATATAGAAAATACAGCTACATAAGTTACTCAAATTTTCAATTGCTACCAGCGTATACCATGTAGTATAGACCTTCAAATGTGCACAGTTAATCCTGTTCGCTTCCAAAAAATAGGAGGCGCAGGTCCTACCACTACTCTCTAACAACAAAATACCATGAAGTCCGATGACGTACAAGTGAACTACTTTCTAGTCATTTTATAGACAGAGACATCCAAAGCTAATAATTCATATTCAGCGTAATACCTAGGTACCTACATTATTCCATAATTCACAGATGGTGTTGAAGTGCAAATTGACTCTAAACTTGAACACATAAAAGACAGCCACGGTGAACACTTCAAACTGGCCACACCAAGTTACAAATACACCATTGATAAGACTACATTCGATTTCAAGAACCTCTTCAATGGTAACAAGGAACTAGGTAAGCATGTTACTACTTAATACGTAGGTACTAAAACAGCGAATAAACGTACGTTCACTTTTATAGCATAATTATCTCTATCTCCAAAAAATAAAATGGTACAAACATACGAAGTTAACTTAAGAAAAAAATAGTTAGTGCGAAATACAATTTCTTTTGTTTTAGTTTAAGATAATATTTCTATTTTAATGGCAATGGTTAATAATCTCGGGTTATTATTAATTGTGTAAAATCTGTTTTAGTTTAGTTGGAGTTCATAAAAAAAGTACTTAATCGTCAAAAAAAATTTAATTACACTAATCATTATGCTTCCATAGGTCAGATATTCTCAATCAGAATCAATTAGCGTTACAACTATATTTTAAGAAATTTTAAAGTCTATATGATTCAAATAATCTTGTATTTAAATTTTTGGACCGAGAGTTTACTACTGGTACTATATTTAATTGGCTACTTATATTCTGACGAATGTGGCAATAATGGGCAGAGACCTTTGATCCACATTAGAATGACACAGCTTAATAGTAATAATATAAAGGAGACTAAAATTATCTGTTTGATCGTAATCACAAACAGATAGGTACTAATTAGATACATGTTTGAAAATCATTCCTTCTAAAACTAGAACTAGAAGGGATACATAAACTATCACCTATCGGTGCCGAACAGCAATAATAATAGTAAAACGATGCGAAGCAAGGACGAGTCGCTAGTGTCTACTAGCAACTCGTTCTCGCTTCGTTATTTCAGATTCTCGAATTTGTAAACTATTATATAGCTGCTCGGCACCGATAGTTTATGTATTAAAACCGACACCTTTCTCGAATCCCCTATGAACCTGATTTGTTTAATATAGATCTGTTATTATTTATTAGGAGCGATGTGTGTTCACTCTTGCTCAATACAGACGGGTTACTGACTAGTAACCGAACAGTTATTTGTGTAAAAAGATTCTAGGACTTTGAACCACTTAAGTGGGACGGATATATTTTTGATTTATTCCAACACATCCAATACGTGCAAATTGTATAAAAATTTATTGAACAGTTTTGAGATTAGCTATTTTATACAGACAGCGTCTCTCCAGCGTCTTGCTTTTATATTAAGTATAGATACTATAAAAATACGCAAGTAATAAATCCTAACATTCTAATAATTATATTCACAGCCGAGACCACAATAAAGTTCGCCAATGAGAACTGGCAGCAGTTGATGGATGAGCTCTCACCCTCTGCTATCAAGCAGATCGTCCGCACCGTTGTTAAGGCCATCAACAAATTCTTCTCCAAAGTAACAATTAAGCAAATAATATTAGGATACGATAGGCATTAAGTCTGCTGTGATTACTATACGTATTTTTTTAGTTATATTATTTTAATATATATAATTGTATAAGTATACCAATTTGTGCAAACTCATTTATTTACGTCATGAAATCCCTATCAGGTTAAGTCAAAAACAACAACTTCAAACTCAGAAATTTAAACTCAAGTTTAGAAAGACAAATTATAAGCGTTAACCTTTGTCCAGTTTACCAGATTCTCAATTCACCAGATTCGTATTTATGCAGATTTTGTACTTCCAATCATAAAATGCGTATCTCTATGATAAACAACAATAGGTAGGTATTTACATCCTGCCGTATATTCCCACCTGTTCTGTTGAGTAGTTCTGTTGGCAGAACTAGTGGTATTTTCCCATTAGTTCTGTGACTTAAGATTATGCTTTATCTACACCGGACCTGTCTCAAATATTCCCATCTTTTCTGTTACTTAGTACCTAATATCGATGGAAATTTTAGTCAACATAAAAATATATTTGCTCTATGGGAACAAATAAGTAATACGTAACGCAGTTATGAAAAACCAATTAACACCGGTCATAAAACAAAAGAAAACCAGAAAAACATAAGACATAAATACATAAATCTCAATTTTCGTTTTTTTTGAAAAATTACTAAAAACGTGTTTTTCGTATCATGTAGGTGATCAAGTTATTATAAAATAACAGGAACTTTAGAAGGGTCGATAGGGTTCAATATTTTGCTTGCATTAGTTTTTCGACATCCCGTATCAAAATAATATTATAGAGAGCGATGCTCCTTTGTTTCGCGCTGTTCATTTGTTTTTTTTTCGAATGATATTCAGATGTTTTTGTTTTTATGTTTTTAAGATTTTCTTTTGTTTTATGTATGACCGATGTTGTTTAGATTTATTTTTTATTTTTACAGACGAGTAATGGAGTTTCTTTTTTTGAACCGACTTAAAAAATGGAGGAGGTTTCGCAATTCAACCGTGTATATGTTTTTTTTATGTGATGATTCTTTATTTGTTGCAAAGAAGATATTTCAAGAGTGGTACCATAATAAAGAAACCAGGATCTGATTATGGCATCCCAGAGAAATCGAGGAGAACTTTCGAAAATCGTAGAGGCGACTAGTGCATTTGTTATGTTTTTCATTAAGTATTTTAAGGCACTACTATTAAGTGAAGGTTGGAAGTCGATCTGATGATGGAGCACAAAGGCAGTCGAGGGAACTTCTCAATGATTTACAGCAATTACTTGGTGTTTGGACCTAATTCATTTCTAATGATGAGAAGTTTGCACCCATATGGGTGGTTATAAGTGCCATTACAGGTGACCACAGACAGTCGAGGGAATTCATCAACAGCAGTCATGTCGGGCTTACTTCATACGGTTCAATATGCCAAAATGTTTAGTGTGCACAAAAATAATACCTAAGTAAGATTTAGGTCTACTCATCACTAAAAATCGTTAAAAAAAATAAATAGGAAGAAAACTACAAAGTAAAAAATAAATTTACTTAGCACAAAGTAATTCGTAGTATGATTTCGTTAATCAGAAATAATTAAATAAGTATAAACTACGAATTACTTTGTGCTAAGTAAACAACTCCTGAAAGCTTTTATCCTTCTCGACAAGATTAAATTAGTATTCAAAACTACAACACATATTACGAGCATAACAAGCTTACGTGGACATTAGATGGCACAGAGAAAAAAACATACCAAGAAGTCGTTAAACAAACAAATTATATGGCCGCCGATAGGCTGCTCAACGATAATTTTAAAAAATTATTACTGCTACAGCTGCTATGTTTAGAATGGTGACATGATAAAAAGTCGGATGAAGATACTAACAACTACTTAGTAACTTCTTCGTGATAATAATAAAACTAAATCTAAAATTGCCATTCGGTGCCTTGCAAGCTGCCAGTTCCAATGTTCATGCCTTTTGAACAATGCCTTCTTGAATAGACGAGAGACGATTACCTTATATTACTGGTTTGTTAGCAAAATATCAAATCTAAATCACAAGCCACTAGTTTTTAATTATCTTTAGGCTGCAAAGACGACATGCGCATGATAATTATCATTGGTACGAGGACAATAAGAACAGTCATATAATCGACTTTGAACATTGATTTATAGGTCCATTAGTAAAACGTTTTGAAGTCGCTATCAAGTATCATCTCAGTCATTTACAATGCAAAATTTAACATAATAAAAGTCCTTTTGCTTACTAATATACGTTTAATATAACATACGACATTAATTTTCATTTCAATTCAACTTTAGGTATAATACATATAGGTAAATTCATTTTTAATTCATCTTTAGGTATAATATCACATTAATACAGACTTATAAGAAGATGCTCGCCGACTAAAGACATATTATCAAACTATCAAAATTTTATGATGCATGTATCTGCACAAGCGTTTATTAAATGATAAATGGCCAAGCTAAGAAATAATTTTCCGGAATCTTCAGAGAAAAATTTAAGATAAAACACAGGAAGACGCTTGAATATAGCATATGTAAATAACAGATTAGATTTGTTATTAAAATAATTTATTTACATATTATAATACGGTGGATTGGTGGTTATTGTTACTTGAGGTTCGTTCCTCTCTGCTCTGCCCTCTAAATCTGAGCTGTTACTACTTCTCGGACTACTTCTTGGTGTAAATCCTCTCCCTTCTGGTAGTTCATTGGTAAATGTGTTGCTAAACGTGTTGCTGAATGCGACTGTCGTATTAGTTGCTCTTCGCCAAGGTATAGGTCTTCCTTTCTTAACCCACACTATTGTAGCTAGAATTACTAGTAATGCGAGAATACCAAACACCATACCAAATATACTTGCTGTTGACAATCTTCTGTTGGAACCTGTATAAAATAATAGATAAGTTAAATAATATATGGAGATTCTAACAGCTATAGTAAAAGTTACAAATACAGACAGATCGATAGAGCTGCGAAAATAAGCACTACTTGTTGTGGTCAGTCTATAGATGTTAGTACTTCTAGATTCCACCATGCTTCAGTAAGAACGTTAGATCTTGTATAATATATAGTTATTTAGAAAATAGAGGTACAACACTGGACGTTCATTGGATAGTAGCCAATATCGAATTATCCAGGAATTGGATTGTGGGTTTAGAGTTGGTGTGTTTATAGGAGGAGGTAGTCATTCTATACAAAATACTGATATTCAATAGAAACTTATTAGACTATTAACCTGGTTGGAAACCTCATATTGGTTCTATTTCAAATAAATTTGTATAACTTACTAAGCAGGTAAACAGTAAGACTATCTCTGGATTCTTCAATTCCGTCATGCAAAAGAGCAGCACAAGTCCATTCGCCAATATCTTCTTCTAGTATCGGCTTAATTGTCAAAGAACAATCGCCGTAGTCTAAATTTCTCTCAGGAGTGAAATAGAAACGGTCGAGAATAGGACTGAAAAAGAAATTTTAACAATTTCAAATTCAAACAAAAATGATTTGGATTTTTTGTATGTTATGCAAAAAAATATAAAAGATCGTCGGTTCGGTAAGCTCCTATTAACAACGCAATTACTTATGTCGTATATTGTCAATAAATTTCATTTGTTACAATGACATAATCGTTTAATAAATTATATTCTACTATCTTTGCACATGAAGTCGATAATGTTCTTCACCCTTACATAAGTTTACAAAACGTCGCAAGTCTTTAGAAGAAAATTTTGGTTCGATAATAAGATTAAAAGTTTGAATCTACAAAACCTAAAATTGTTAAGTCGTTTGTCAGTCCAATTTTGCGATAGACGATCATTAGCCGGTGCGTCATGTTCGTGAACGATTACGATATGAGATACCTATTAACATTTAAGATAAAATTTTATACCTATGATATAATTTTCACTAGACAGGGCAAAATTGTTTTCTTTTTTGTATAATCTTGTGCCCTCTCCAGATAATGTTATTTTAGGCTTATTCATACATTATATCGAAGGTGCACTGCACTGAGTTTTAAGATACAGGCTAGTCCTAGTTTAGAAGACAGGGACTTTTAGCACTGGCCCACTTAGCCACGTCTCCATGAAAATTAAAAAGGTTTATGTATTTTTATTTTTTCTGAAAAATAAAGATTATTATTATTAATTAATGAAAGTTGATTAAGCACTTACTTTTCTGCTGTTACTGAAGAATCTATATGTATTCCTATGAAACTAGGATTTAAAAATCTACAATAATCAAGAGGCCTGCGTCCATTAGAAGTATGGCAATACAACGTAGCCTCTTCATTTACGACGACTGCAACTTCCTTTGTATTAGCAGCTAGAGGTCCAGTGACAAAAACCCTAACTTTGTCAGTGAGCTCAACTCCTAGTTGACTCTTAAGTCCCATGTGACATATCCATTGCCCGACGTCCTCCTCGGATACGTGAGCGAATGTAATGCCACAATCGCCCATCTGGAGACTATCACCGGTATACCTAGAGGATAAAGATAAAATGTAAATGAGTAGGTGTCTCAGAGAGATAAAATCTTAGATATAATTAGTTCAATTTTATATGATTATCATTAATAATATTATTTTTAATATTAATCATATAAAATTGTACGGCGAAGGCAAGCTCTCGAAAACGAAACCTATCTGTAAGCGGATTACCCGAAACAAAAACTCCTGATAGCACCTACAACTATATTCTGATGCACAGACGGAGTTACGAATCCCAGAGGAGTTTAATAGGTACATACAGAGCGTTGCTCTCGCAAGCTGCTAACAAACTCAATTTTAAGATCCCTCCGGGCAGATACAGAACATTACTAAACATAAAATCCCAACACTGCATCTTGCATTGTTGTTTGTATAAGCTAAAAGTAGATTATGTTTAAAAATACATTTAAACTTACCAAAACTCACGTTCTTCTTCGCTTTGACGCTCCACAGGTGTGAACGCAGTGCCATTTGGATGCTGGAACCAACAATATGCTAACGAGTCTTCACCACGGCACATAATTGTAAAGCTACTATCTTTTTGCACAAACAGTGTTCTTTCGTTATCATCGGTTCTTAACTTGCCTGCTAGCATACCGCTCATACCTAAAATATTAGGTACATAGATTCCAATGAAATGAGTTTAATATTGCATATTTCATAGTGATGTCTATTAAAATCTATAATAAATTGCCTAAAGTAAAAAAAACGAAACTAAATTTAATATATTTACAAATAAAATAAAATCGCTACTATTATGTAAATGCTACTACAATATAAATGAATACTTAATTGACAAATTCTAATCGGTATAGGTACTTATATCTAATAATATGCAATAAAATTAAAATACTAATTGACACAAATATTGATAGAAAATAATATAATAATTAAATTAATATAATCTATATACATAATATAATATAATAATAATTAAAACATATATAATAACCTAACCTAGATGATATTATGACACTATTTCAGACATTAAAAAGTAGAAAACAATAGATGAATATAATTATAATAATATGGTAGTATATTACATAGGAAATCTAGTATTTTTATTAAATTAAAGCACTCTTCCTCTTTTCTAACTTTGCTGTGCCCGACAGGGTCCATAATGATGCCATGCAATATATCTTTAACATCTTATCTACATTGTGGAACGCAAATAAAATATTGAGTACCTATTGAGTATTTATCTTTATTTAAAACAATATGAATCTGCTGTAGGCAGTATAAAATATGACAAGATCACTTACCAGAAGGCTGTGAAACTTTAAAAAGGGCCTGCATAGGAGTAGTAGGCCTGACAACGTCATTGACACGCTCTTGCAAGCCAACAGTACACCTCCAAACAACATAATCGTGTGCAGAAGGAGTCTCTATTGTCATTCCGCATTGACGCCTAGCGAAGCCTTCACCATAATAACTACAAAAGTTAATGTTTTTAAATGGTAGTAGATCCACGCTGGTTTCAGCATGAATGGGCCGGATCGACCGGGGCAGTACTATCCTCTCATAGTAGATCGACGTAAGAGTAGTAGTATCCGTACTATAGCGTTTCGTTCGGTGAGTGAGAGCGCCGGAGGCCCAAGTTCCCCCCTTTCCTCTTTCCTCACCTCCCTCATTCCCTTCCCCTACCCCATTCCCAGCCGCCATAGTGGAGGCCACCATACCAGCAGTTTAAGACGATGGCTTTTGGAATGGTGTCCACCACTTCTGGATTCCACTGACTGCTTACCATCAGGCAGGGTGGAGTCACTTTGGTAGGCTACAATAAAAAAAAAACTTTGCAATCGCGCATGAAGATATCGTGCATTTAGCCAATAATGAGGTACAACTAAATAAAACAAACACTGCTGGTGAACACTGCCTCTGTTCTAGTGGCTTCAGACGTCTCTTTGGCTGCTTCATAGAGCGTAGACTACGGTGACTGCGTACTATACAGTTGTCGTAGTCTACACTCACTATGATGCAGCCTACCCTAGAATAATGAGAAGAAATTTGTGGCAAAATGAAATTATTATGTCTATGACTAAAATCATGCCAAACATAATAAGATTGCATGTATAACAAGTTCTGTTAACCCCGAAACATAGGTATATCTATTTCGATGTAATCGTTATATGAATTACCTACGTAGGCACTAATAAGTATAATAAGTCTAAAAAGAATTATGAATTATGTTTTTTTATGTATTGAATTTTTAAACATTTTCGAGGTTTTTCTTTTTGCACAAAGTTCTCCCAATAAGCGGTGTTTAACTATATTAATACTTTTACATTTCTTCAGGTTTTATAAATTCTGCGTTTTTTTAAATTTACCTACTTTAAGCTTAGATTACAGGAGGGACTTGCCAAATCAGATAGGACGTCCTAACTGCAATCTATACGTGAAATTGGGTCTGTCAAGACCGATATATAAAACAATCAAGTGAACCGGACCAGTTTGCAAAGACTGCAGTCTAGAAATGCAGTTCCTTACGCTGCAAGCACACATCATTTACTCGCGTTTGAAGTAGATCGGTATAACAAAATATATTATGTTGAAGTTAGCGCATATAGCAACCGTGATGTGGTCTTAAGACTAAAATGGGCTGCGAGTTAAGTGCTTACCTATAACTGCCGTCACTTAATCCATCCACAATATTAAAACCAGTACTCTCTGTATTTCTTTGGAACCGACAAAATGTTATGTTCTTTTCTGAATGCAGAATATTGCAGAACAAATGTAACTTAGAAGCGTCTTCTCTGTAGCCAGAAAGTAGTTGCTCCGCTAAAACAAAAAGTAGTGATGTAGTTGACATTATTAACATCTTTGTAAAAGGGGAAAGTGAATTAAATAAGACATCATAACTTCCCGTTTAAATTTTCCTCAATTTATCATGATTAAAAACAGCTTTTCTCTAGATATTAAAGTATGCATTTATTTTACTTAAAAACCTTCCGTAAGAAATTTTCTAAACGACAGTGAAAGCTGTATCAAAATCAATTGCTTTGAAGTAGTTAAAGGCGAAACAAAGAGAAAATTCAGCGATTTGGTTTTATACTATTTAAAGATAAAAATGCCTTGAGACAGAGATACGCCTACTACGCTATTTGTAATTATGTCATGTAGAAGCGGTGTTATCCAGCGAAAAATCATTTTTTTCATTGTTTTCCATATCTCTACTTAAAAAGTTTTCCATATTTATTCCCGTTCATACGCTATAAAGGTTTGTTGGTGAATATCTATATCACATAGTGATAGCATCAATAATATGAGTAAGGAACTCTAATTGTAACTAATATAACTAAACAATATCTAATTAATGTCTGAGTACACAGTCATTTTGTTTATCAGATCAAACAGCAGTAAGTACTCACGATAGCCTACAATGTATCAATCTATTTAATACCTAGATATCTAAGAGATACGTGACGTAGTGCTCAGAGCAAGCACATGATCAAATTAATTAATATTAGGCAAAGATTTAATAAGATGATAATAATGTTAATTACACCCGGATTTTTTATGTTTACTTTTGTTTATAATATTCTAATTAATGCGATTGCGGATTTACTCGTGAACATTTTGAACATATTTTATTTATTATTAATAAATAAGCTAAATCTTTATGACAGAAGTCAAGTAGGTGTAGAGTGAAAGAGTATTAAATGTAAGCCTGTTTAATTATTTAATTAAATAATTTTAGGAAACTTACTTCTTGTATGGTAGGTAAGGGACAAGACATGATACGGATATTGCGCAACTACACTACTACGGAGCCCTACACTGCGCAGGGCCTGACACGCACTCAGCCGGTTTTTGTTGGTGACGGAACATTTTTTTTTGTGGCCTTTACTATGGCGGCTGGGAAGGGGTTTAGGAGAAGGGAATGAGGTAGGTGAGGAAAGAGGAAAGGGGGGAAATTGGGCCACCGGCGCTTTCACTTACCGAATGAAACGCAGTAGTACGGATACTACTAGGTACTCTTACGTCGATCTTCTATGAGAGGGTAGTATTTCCTCGGACGATCCGGCCCATTGATGCTGAAACCAGCGTGGATCTACTACCGAAAAAAAATACGTTATTGTTCTATGTACACATCGTGGGCGTGTGGTATAAACCGTCATTTTTTATGGATATGGACGAGGCAGTCGGGTGCACAAAACCGACGTTAATCATCGGTTAAGAAATACGTCATTATTATATTATTATTACCTACAAGTAAATTTTGCAATTATTTCAGTTAAAATGGTAGTATATCCTCGCTAGTTACAGCATGAATGGGTCGGATCGACCGGAAAAGTACTACCCTCTCATAGAAGATCGACGTAAGAGTACTACTATTCGTACTCAATTTGTCCCCTTTCCGTGTCCTTCACTTACGTCAATCCCTTCATCTAACCAATCCCTTCACTTTAGGCAGTGGCTTCGCAGAGTCCCTGGCAATGCCAAGGAGCAACGCCAGGGACTCAGAGTCGTCCGTGTGGGCTGTTTGCTCGGCTAACACTGTCAGCAATAAAAAAGTTATTACGCTTAGGTACTTTAGTTCGCTACTGCTATCATTATTCTACTAAAGAGTAGTCTTTTATTATAATTTGTTGTTGTTTTTCTTAGAACAGAGCATTTCATCGCGACTCATTCATCATCACCACCTGGTACAGAAGCAAAAATATGGGTAGTAAGTATGCAATATTTTTATTTCAGAATTAAATGCTAATTTTATTAGCATGGTTCATATTTTACAGATTCAAGCCACCGAGACAAATCGTTTTCAGAGACCCTAGGCAAGTGGCATAGATTTCTATTCTATTTATAGAATAGATTGAAAAATGTATGGAATTGACATTAAGCATTGGCGTTAGCATAAGTCAACCCTATACATTTTTTAATTTATTCTATGAATAGACTTGATAGCTTATACCAGGCATTCAATAAAGCCAATTTTACTAAATATTTTTCTATATTTAATAATTACAATCAAAACGAATAATATTATTAATGTATGACTGCAATAGGGTAGGGTATTATAGTAATTTTTGAAAAGTGTCTCAATTAGAAAAATTAATCCTGACTTTTAAAAAAAAGTTAGGCCAAAGGGCAAACCCTTAACCCGATCGTCTTTGTTTTAGGCTGAAATTATTGCTGACCAAATTGTCCAAAATGTTGTAAATAATTTTTTCACTATATCGGTCATAACTTTTTTCAATTTTGCCTTTCTAGAATAATTCTTTTTGCACCTTACAGTACTCGCCGAATACGCGTCTTTTGAGTCTTTTTTTAATATCTCAACTTCACAACTCTTTGAGAAAAGTTAGAGTAAGAGTGTAGAACGCATTTTTGAAAATAGTCCATTTTTCGAAGCTCTTATCTAAGCAAAGATTGGAGATAAATAAAAAATGTGAAATTTAACGTTGTAGAATATTATATCAGCTTTCATTATGTAGTTCAACAAAATGTTCTACGACGCACCGTTTTCGAGATGTAAGCAAAAAACTAAAAAAATAGGACCTTCTTTGACCCCTCCCCCGAGGGTCCACCTCCGATTAGTAAGGACTTTTAGTATTTTTATCTCCTAACTAGTTCAAACAAAGTTCTGAAGTCAAAGTCAAAGTCTGGCTCGAGGGCATGCTTATTTTACGTTTGCCAAGTCACGGTCTAAAATAAATTTATCGTCCCTTAAACTTAAATTTAAATTATAATAAATAATTAAATTAATAAAAAATAAAAAACTGCGTACGCGTCTTCATACAAAATCGTTGTTTACTATGGGCATAAGCTGAATAGAGCTGAATAAGTGTGAGTAGTCCCTTACTTTCCACTAAGTAGGTAAGTAGGTAAATGAAAATAATAAAATATAAAATTAGCGCTTAGGTAAACTCAAATAACAGATAAAATTGTTTTTGTTTTATTGGTGTTGCTAAGGCACTTCGGTATTTTAGGTGCGTGCATTGTAGACGTATTTTGTCCGCTTCCTACTTCATTATTAAAAATGATTTTAATTGACAAAGTGTTGCAAATCAAAGGCAACAAATGAAGTAAATTGCATTGCCTTGAACATAAATATAGTATGACCAAATCTTGCAATGTTATGTCTGTTACCTACAGCAAAATGTTAATTGTGTTAATTATCAGAATATCTAAGATATATAATTTTATCTATCGTATGTGTCCTCTAAACAAATAAGGTCAAACGTTACCTACTTTCAACAGCTACATTTCTATCGAGGGGCAGCTCGGATACTCTGCCAGGTAAACCAAGAACGACGTTCCATCTTCCTTGCACAGCTCTTGTTGTACGATCTAGTGTTACACTGCAATGCCCCGGTACCAAGGAACTCTCAGAAAAAGGCTGTGTTACCAAACAGTAAGAATTGTCGAGACTTGTAAGATCTACTTCAACGTGTGTTTGGCCGTCTTGTAAAGTTATAGGCTCCGAAGCCGGAGGAGCTTGTGGTTCCTCTGAAATAAAAGAGTCAATCACAAAATCAACAAGCATTTTAGGTACCTACCTACAATACAAACAAACGGTACCTAGGCGATCGCACCCGATTAGGTTAAGCGAGATATCATCATAAATTATTGATATTAAAATTGCATCACTAGTTTTTAAAATACTTATTTACTAAACAATCTGAAACAGACAGTGGATGTGTTTTGAAAATGTTACCTATATTCTTTTGCATATTTTATGCCATAATTTTATTAAATTTATATTATTATCTTTTTGTGGCCATTTTATATAAAATAATATACTTAAGTGCTTCTACCTATTCTTAAAATTATAGTTTTTACAACGACTTCTTACTTACTTATTTATAATATAGATACCTTCTACGTGCAATTCCGACCATCCAGTAAGTTCATCTGTGCCTGCCGTTGCAACCAGACGCCATCTACCATGGTCAGAAGCTTCTACGGTTTTAATTCTTACTCCACAGCCATCACTCCAGTGTTCGTATCTAAACACAATGTTATCGTTGTAGTTAAATGCCTGCCTCGACCAGACCAAGTTATCGATCAACGCAGCGGTACCGGTTCTCACACAAACATCTAAGAAAATCTTTGCGGGTTATCAGAAAACTCAGAAATATACTGATTTAACTATTAACTTTTTGCGTGGCCCAGTTATTGAACTGAAAAGTTTAGATGAAATTTTTCAAGGAATATGGATTTTAACATAATAATATATGAGGTTTCATTAGATTCATATTAATTGTGAGGTGATATAGGGTAGATATATAATATTGCACCTAGCATCGGCACGGAAAAAATGGTTTATCTTTCTTTTCAGTTTGTTTTAGGCCGGCGAGTTTTTTCAATAATATATTTTGCTTGTTACGTAGGTACCTATTGTTTATATTGTTATTTAAAACTATAAGGCACAACATCTAAACACCAACCTGTTAATAGGAGGGTTGCGCACATCAAAACTAACTCCCGATGGGGTGGTCACTTGACAAGTCTGCATATTCGGTAACGTGTTTGTCAACCGCATCAGTGCTTCATTTCCTTTTAATACATATAGAAATACTGGCCACCCTATACCCTCTTGCATATGTAAGAGATTTTCAACTCGAACAGTAAATATAGGTATTTGTGATACCACGCCGTGAACACATAAAAACACTGAAAAATAGGTATAACAAGCTTTAAAAAACTTACTGTAGGTAAACCTACAGTTTACTGAAGGTTTCCACGGTTTACTGAAGGTCATCGCATCTCACTCTATTTGCGTTCAGCGTAGCAACTGTGCTATACAGAGACCATTGCTGTAGGTAGGTACTTATTATAATCTAATGCAAGTTTTCATACAAATTTTGATAGAATAAAGGAATAAACACACGCACGCTCCGATAGGTAGGTACCTAAGCGCGCCGATGTAATATCCGCATAACCCGCAATACTTTAGAGTCAAACAATAATAAATCACATACTTAAATATGTGTTATATGTGGACATTGGACTCACGGTACGTACCTACAATAGGCCCAGACTTATAGGTACTCATTGCCCAGACCACTGGGGTCCTGGTAAACATGCTTAATATGAACTTTAAATTTATATCCACACTATTTACTTTTGTCAAGAATTAAGTCAAGAGCTGTGCTTTTGCCAAGAATTAATTTATTGACCCTAAAAAATATCAAAATAAATTATTTTTTTTTAAAAATCACGAATACCTAACTGTCTATAAGTATACCTAAAGCATCAAATATGGTAAGTACTTACTAAACTAAAAGAAAATTGGTTAAAATAACTAAATACCTACTTCATGTTTGAAAATCAGATACTTACTAACTAAGAAATAAGCAGAATCAGGCGTTACTACCTACAAGAATTAAGCACATACTCGTAGTAGTTTTACGTACGTACTATTATAAGTATATTTACGTAAATACTACCTAAACACTTAAATTCCCTACTACGCTGCTTAATCCGCGTCATACATTTTTTTCACACAGTTGCCGCATACCTAGGCTCTACCTTGCGCTTCTCGCGTGGTAAAGCTACTGTGTTATCCGCACCACGATGCTTTGATTGGACATAATAGGTAAATTATATTTTTGAACACTACACTTATTTAAAACCATAGGTACCTTTCCAAAAGGCTTTAAATCAAAAAGAAATTGAACCAACCTAATATAGTAGCAATTTCTAAAAAAATATTGCAAGCCATTTTTCACTTATTGAAAGTCTAGTCACTCAATGAAATCATAAACGATACTAATTCGTAAAAATATAATTACAAATACTTAATTAAATTATCTTTGATTAGTAGCAATTAAAGCTTGATAACTATCTGCAACAAAGTTGATTGTTGTCACTGAAAGTACACGAGGCTGATGGTGTCACTCTACTCAGGTAGCCTGGCATCGAGCATAGGTACTTTCTAGAGACACTTCATAACTTAAACCTACAGGTTTGGCGCTTATTAGGGTTTCATTGACTTCCTTAAAGTTTATGATAGGTATTGTATGCAAGGGAACGACTGAGGGCACTGACCCCCTGCCCTTCCCTTCTTCCTCCCCTACTGAAGGGGCCCGCCTCTCGCCGGGTATTGTGGTAGGTATTAAGGTTTTAGCTCATTACCTACGTACGAAACAGATTGCCATTCGCTTACAGAGAGTAGTACCTAGTTATCCGAGTACGCCGGAGATTCAATTTATGTTCGTAAGGATTGAGGAGCCACTTCGCATATCATAATGAAACTAATACTTATACTTACCTCTTACTTAATTAGTAGGAAGTTAAGTTTTGTAGGATCGATCCTGAATTTTGTATCATCTCTAATATGCCATCTGTCAACTAGTCACTAGGTAGACACGTAGGTTGCAGACTGTTCCCGCGAAGCTGAGTTTTGTAAATAACACACGGTCAAACAAAACGCAGGGAAGCTCTTTTCTTACCTATTCTAAGTATTCTGAGGCAATTTTTCCAAAACAGCTACCCGCTGTAACCCGCTTGGCGCCTAGGTATTCAAACCTCTACAATTTTGTTGTTTTACTAGTCTGGTCTTCCCGTTCCACCCACCCATGAATTTGGAGATAAACCTTGAACAGCGAAGCATTGTTACTGTACGGTTTGTTGCCCCACAGCTTTTTCTGATTGATAATGATGTTGATAATGATTGATAGATGCTAAATGATACTATAGAATTTGATTTAACACGTATGTTGAGTTCACTTCTTAATTGATAATGATAGGTGTTGCTATGACGCGATATGAATATGAACTGATTTTACATATTAAATGAGTTGCAATGAATGAATAACAATTTGATGAGCGCGCACAATTCGCAATGTACGGTGTGCACCGTACAGTTACCAAGTGGCATAATAGTTAGTATTTATATACATTGCAATGGTAAACCTCAAAACGACGTTCTTGCTTGAGACATATCAATAGGAACACATAAAATTAAGAGAACCAGAAGGTAAATTAGGTACCTGAACTATTTATTAGATCAACTGTTACTATTGTACCTATAATAATTATACCTAATCTAGACTGTCTGTACTCGTACATAAAAGATACATCTACACTGCAACTAGACAGATATGTGATTACTGTTTAGAGATTACTCATACATAATTATAAATTATCGGCATACACTTCAGTTAAATTGCGGTGGACAATGGGAAAAAAAATAGCCGTAGTACAACCAGGTGAACAGGTAGACCACGGGCAAGCACCGACTGTATCGACAACATAATTATATCTCAATGGATTATAATAATTCACGTAGACTTTCTAGAGTCACAAGCTAATACTTACTGGCAGTAGCGCATCCAAGATTTGAGTTTCGGTAGGGGAGCTTGATCTAGGTTTTATCAACGTAAACACTACTATGAAATTTTTTTGAGCATGCAGATGCATTTGGGAGCGTCTTGAGCTCCTAGCACCTCTCCCCTTCCCTCTACCGGATACACTACTGCTTACTGATAGATAACAAAAGTACATACAATAAAGGTAGAAGGTCAACATATGGAAATAAAACAAGTACACGTCACTCATTACAATTTGCACTTTACTATAAATTTAACTTATACTTAAAAATGTTCTTTATGTGTGTTATGGATGAAATTCATTTTAACTTAATTGGTACTTAAAAACACAACTAAATGCCTTCTTATACCTTATCGCGTAAGGTCTAAGAATTAAGATGGCGGTTTCACGATCAATTTCTGTGTTATTTTCTGTGTGATTCCCAATATTGGAATTACATCATCAGCTTCTTTCATCATCGATGTAGGAATCTGCAAAATGGATAAGTATTTAATTAAATACAAATGTTAACTGCACTGTAAATTGTTATGGTTTCTTGATATTCAGCAGGCTTTCGACAAAGTATGGCATACGGAATTTTTGTTACAAACTCAAAACATAACAACAAAACAACCCTTGTAAGCCTAAACTGCAATACAATAACAAGTAAACACGCGGCGATTGCCTATAAAAATGTCACCGACAGTTGCCTCGAAAATTAAATTGGTGTACTAAAGGGTTCGATTTTAGGCCCATTTATTTGTATAGCTAAACATAGCATTTTAAAACTACAAGAGCATTTAAATAAAATTTGTTATGAATGTTATGACACTTACATTCAAGTTTTTTGCCTCTGCCTCCTTCACCGTATATTCCCTCAGAACATAATCAGTGTCAAGCATATGGAACATTCTTGTCTCATTAGCTCTCACCAGTACATCATCCACTCGCAAGAAGTATCTTAGGAGTACATACCAATATGAAGGCATAACTCTCTGAAAATAAAAGAAATGTCATTACCAAACCAAAATTATTATAACATGAACAAAGGAGTTGTTAAATTCTAATGATAATATAGATGCAAAAGTTAAGGAGGATTGTGATGATAGAATTTACTAACAAAAAATATTAGTATAAAATCAAGCTATTTACTAGGGTTTTAAAAATAAAAAGAGACTAAAATCAACAGATAAAATTGTGTATTTTTATCTTATAACTAGACCACCCTCGCTTTGCTTCGGTATCAAAAGTTTAATCCGATCTCACAACAAACTTCTGCATCATATTGCATCATTTAGATTTATGGAGGCACTTAAAATATTTAAATTCCAGAATTGACGGAAATTAATATGTTAAACATAATAATAAATATAGTCTATGTTACCTGCTGAATTAGCCATTTCTAAAGGTGAAAGAATTTTTTAAATTGGTAATGTTGATTTTTAGTTAAATCATTACAAGCAAACATACAAAAAATCAAATTTTTTCTCTTATAATAACATATAGTCATATAATAACATATTGTACACTCAATCAAAAGGAAGCGGTTCACTAGTTTAGATTCTGTTACATACCTGTTATATCCACATAATGTGGGTAAGTGTAGAAGAAAATAGAAACTAGCTTTATTACCAAAATAGACAATTTCAAGAAAACTATGTGCACAGTAAATTTTAGGTATTTTAAGGTAAACCTAATCAGTTCAAAGTTCAAAGTTGAAGCTTGAAAAAAAAGTTGTTTATTTCTCTTTCTGTTGCCAATCCAAAGGAAATCATGAGTTCATCATAAGTTCAACTCATGATTTCAGACCTGAAGGGGTAAATATTTTAAGCCATTATAGCTAATTGCTTAAAATATTTTTAAATATTTCATTTTTGTTACTTACAATTTTTACAGATAGCTTTGACACACCATGGTCATGAAGCTCATCCTCAAATAATGTCAGATCATGATAAAAAAGTATTTGTTCTTTTTGTTTCAATAGATCAAAGTTTATTGTTTGATCTGTTGCCTCCACAACTATATTATGACTGAGTGTACCTTTATAGTCTGTGGAAAATGTCCAATCAAATGGCAGCTTAGGCTTCTCAGCGTCTGGTCTTGAAGAAAACAAACAAATAAACTAAACAATCAATAAAACAATCAAATTTAGTGTCCTTACCAGCAAATTAATCTTTGCATTTTACGAGGAATACAAACTCCAGTTCATAATAGTTAAATATATATTGAGGTAGTGATTAGCCTCTAAAACAGTAAGGACGAGGTACAAAATAAAAATAATTTTACTCAAATTCATAAAACAAAATCCAGTTTACCTAGCCTCTTGCCAAGCTTCTGCACATGAGACCTCAATAGCATCTGCTTTAATAGCAACACATTTAAGAGCATCTAGGGGATTAAAACTAATAATACCACCACTGCTGTGTACCAGTTTCAGAACATTTTTGGGAAACACCATGTCAGGAAAGTGAGGTATTTTAAGTTCCTTGCAGTACCTGGAAATAATATAATATTAATAAGTGTCAGACAAATGTTTTTAGGCTATTTCTAGTTCTGCAAAGCAAACAGATAATTATAGTTTTTCCACAAATCAAGTTCTATGCTAATAAAAAAAAAAATTAATATCTAATGTTTGGGGTAAGCTTTTATCCAGCAGTAGATGTCTTTTAGGTTTTAGCTAACATATATGACAACAAGCGTTGTGACTGAACTGAGCACACATATTAACACATCATCTAAACTATTATATAAAGCGAAAGAGTATGTATGTTTGTTTGTTTGAGGGTAAGACTGTAGTATCACAGATATGAGATAATTAATGGCAAACATTATTATTAGCTAGAATTAATTATTTCTAGTGTATTTATGAAAGTTATTTTCAGGCTAAGGCGCAAGCTTCACTCCTGCCATTAGCCTTCTAACTTAATCTATTTGAGACAGATTGCTCAGAATCGGGGTGTAATAATTATGTATAATATTATATCTATTAGTTTATAATGTCCTACAAAAGCATTTATTTTTAAATAACAAAACATTATATCAAAACGTCTGAATTTAATATGTTATCTGTGTTCTATTGAATTTTATTCAATATTGTTTAAATTTTTAGTAAAAATATACGCTCTTTCGATAATACAGTATTAGGTAGGAGTGCATAGGGTGAGATGTTTGTGTAAAAGAAAACATGAGCTCTCAACTCTCCATCTGTGATATCACAGTCGTGCCTAATTATGGGATACTAAAATATCGAGGTACTTACACGCAAAACTGACAAAACTGGTCATCATCACGTTCACAAACAACCTTTGTGGAACACACGCTAGGCAATATACAACTCACATCATAAGATATATGCCAAGGTCCAAACTGAATAGAATTTGAGTTAGTTGTATATCTCCCCGCATCCACACCATCTACCTAGAAACAAAACGAGTTAATCAGTTTAATTTGACCCGGCATAGGACGGCATTTACTCTTTTTTAGTACTTGCCTCAGGAAACATTGTGTATTCTTACGAATAAGCGACTACTCGATATCAATTCTTATTTATAGTATTCTTTATATTAATATAAATAGGAATGATTAAAGATTTAATTTCAAAGCTTGCTTTACTATTATAATTCATCAAAGGTAATAATGAATTTTGATTAAACTCACAGATTGTATTAGAGAAATTGAACTGACACTGACAGTACGTACAGCACAGAAAATCTACAGAACAAGTTCAGGACAGAATCACAATCACAGACTAAAACAAGATCAATAGTCAGACCGACATCATGCCAGCTCATTTTATTTGGCGTTCTACACGGCGATGGCGATGAGGACATTCAAAAATTTAGTACAGGTCCCATTTTGGCATACATTTCATTGTCCTTCTACTTTTTGTTAGAAATTTAATAGCCTCCTATTTGAAAATTCATTTATATTACTACTAGTTTTTGGAAAAAGTTCAGCTTTATAATGACAATATCCGACATTATCTAAAATAAAAGATAATAATGGCAATATTTGGCTTTAATTTCAAATTTTAATACCTTCTAAAAGAATTCGCATGTATTTAATTGTCAAAGTTCATTAAACAAATTAGAGCACAGAATGAGTAGAGATGAATTAGAGCTCGCGTCAATATTGGGTAAACTTTATTATCTATTGAAAGTATAAAAAAAACTAGTATAGCGCTTAGATGTAACTACCTAGTGTTTTGTGCGATAAAATAACTAAACAGGTAAGCAGTACAGTGTAAACTTTTGTAACAATATGATCGATATAGTTGTATATAGATTTTTTTACAAAATAGGCTGATTTGCAACAACTATCTCAGTACTTCCATTTTTTTTCTTGGGAAATGCATTACGCATACGCACGCACGCCCGAGCAAGGCGGGGTTATTGCCGACTCTACGACCACATTCACGGCCGGCATACCGACTAAAACCCACGGTGTTCCTCCAGACGGAAGACATTTGCGCATTTATCCGCGACCCCGTCGGGCCATGGCCCGCTCACCACACACGAGCGGGCCCCGTCCGATTTGGGTTCCTAAGGCGGCCTAGCCCCCTTACCCTCGAGAAGCGCGTGCGGTACACGCGCAGTGCCTTCTCGGGCCCGCGCTGTTTGGGCCACCTCCTAACTCAGTCGCAGAGGATTGAGAGAACGGCGCATCGCAATACCGACACTCCTCTTCCCCTACGGCCCCACCGCGTCCGCAATCCAGTGGTTGCGGCCCCGCCGAGGCCGTGGAAGGTAGGGAGAGCGACGCACCGTTATACCGGCACCCCTCTCCCGCCGCAGCCCGGCCACTCCTCTACCGCAGTATCGCCGAAGCAACACCGCAGCCCGACCCAGTTGCGGTGCCGCCCATACAGCACCGCAACCCACCTGAGCCGCTCCATCGTGGGCTTACCACCAAAGCCCAGAGAAGCGGCGCCTCCTTGGGGTTCTTCTTGGTTCACCGTGGTTCTGGGTTACTAAGCCCTCCCGCCGCGACAAGGCGAGAACCCCGGTTGGGGTGAATTTAAGTACCTACTGGGTCGACTAACAACAACTAATGGGATAAGGGATTAATGTCAACAACTTGTGTGGTAGTTTCAGTACTTTGTGATGACAAATTTTAACAATTGTAGGTATATTACAGTTATCGCTGGATGTAGCGCTTGTGATGAAGACAGTCTGTCTTTTGACTAAGATTATGTAAGAACTGAAAAAATGTATGGCTAAGGTGTTGATTACTGTTCGCTGTTTATACAAACGAAGCCAAAAATTTGTTAGATGTTTAAGTGTATTTTTTGTTTGTAAAACCATATTAATAACTCTGTTTATCTGTTTGCCTGTTACGCTTTCACGCCTACACCACTGAACCCATAGATTATACACTTACTGAACCGATTTTGATGAAATTTGGGTATAGAGATAGACTAGACCTTAGGGAACAACATAGGTTTATCGCGAAAAATAACTCAAAGGGGTTGAAATAGGTGATGAAAGTTTGTGTGAAAATCGTCAATAGGTATATACACGGAGATATGTTCATGATTAGTAAAAATATACTATGCGATAACCGACATTCACGCAGACGGAGCTACGGGCAACAGCTAGTATTCAATAAAGTTGATTGCTTTTTCAACAATGACCTATAGTGATTAAATTAAAATTCTACAACTACCTACTTCTTCAACATAGATATCCAAAGTGTTGTTTTTTCCTTTTGATCGAGTTACCTTAAACGCAAGATGCCAATGAAGGCGTTATACCTAAACATGAAATTTGCCTAAAAAGCTGTTTGCCCTAAATGAAAGATGCCGATGAAGCAGTATGCCTGAAATGTGAAATTGACTTAATAGCAGATTGCTTAAAGTCAATGTATACAAAGCACATTAAATGTCTACAAATCAAATTGCCTAAGAAGTTAATTGTCTACAAAAACAAAATGCCTAAGTGGTTAAATGCATACAAAGCAAAGTGCCTAAATTTGTGAAAATTTTAAATGTTTTCGTGTGTACCTGAGATAGCGTTTTGTGGACAGCTGATTATAAATTATATGTAAATAATATTTAACATTTTGTAGTTGTTACATTAACCACATACACGACTCCTGGGGGCCTACTTTGAAAATCGAAGGTAGAAGTTACCAGTGATTTATCCCTTTCACTAAGCTTTCACTAGATTTCGTCAAGAATAACGACTGAAAGAGACACCGAGTGTACTTAATTGTTGACACACTGTTGTGTTATTGTGTAGGGTCAGGCATTAAGTCCGCCATTAGGTACATATTGTATGTATAAAGTTGATAAATAAATAAATAAATAATAGCCACGTGCCACTAAATTCGACGTAAGTACGTCAATTTCCTTCAAAAATTATTGTGAGAGCCAAATGAAAAAATAGAGCGTGGTCTTATATTTTACAATGAAATAGGCCATATAGTCGATAACTCTCTTCATTTTATTGAGTTTTCAATAATTACCAGCCTATCCACATAATCGCACCCCTAGATCAAAACTGCTTCAACTCAAAAATGTCGACTTTTGAGATAACTGCATTTTCTGATACCCGATTCGATTACCTATACGAGAATAAAACTGTAGTAATTTTGCTTCCATTAGAATTTCTTAGATGGCGGTACAAGTCAGTTTTCTTAAATGAACGCATTCCCCTCCCTCCCAAGAAAACCGCGCTATTCCCAGTTGCGCTTCGGCATACGACTCGAGAGGTGCGTTTCTAAAGTGTACCTTTTTGAGTTGCGACAGTTTTGGCGAATAAAACAGTAAAAAAGACTATATTATTTAGAGTTGACATAGTTTTGATAGATTAAGCCTCGGGAGTAGAAGTGATACATTTCTTATTACAACAGTTTTGATGGTTAAGGTTTGTATATTTTATGTATTATTTCTTATTACTGCAGTATTGATGAAAATATACTTAAATTTTGTGTTAAATCGGTTTTGATGGTCTAATATTTTACCTTCATTAAACTCGTCATTGTTTTATATAAATTGATAATTGTACAATATTACGCATAAATACTTAAAATTAAAAATAAAATCAAACATAATTTGTAGGTACTTAACTGAACAATTTGTATTACGTTATATTTTTGACTTACGACTATTTTGATGGCCAAACCCACACATCAATTTTTTTTCAGAATAATGATGAGCCGTGGACGTTTGTTTGTAGAAATGGTGGAGAAAAGTAATAAGGAGAATATAACTATCAACAATGATTTTCATGGTGATCAAATAAAAGAAAAATTTCGTTGATTGACTTCGCTAACAAATCAAAAACATCAAATCCAGTAAGGTGTATTCGGGTAATTACGAATGGATTTTTGACAAGTTGAAGTGATGTTAGTATTTTCATTAAGTTACCTGTCAAAATGATGGAGTGAATGCTTGGCTTAGGTCACTTCGTGTACTTGAATGTACAACCTATCGGTCAATATTAAAGACTTCTACAAATATCATCGGAATTAGGAAATAAAACTGTCTAAAAATTCAATCCGTTTAATTTTACTGGAGTGCAATTCCGAAATATGTTCGGGTATTTCCGGACGACATTAAAAAGTGGCTTTTATACACATCTGTCACATGGTTCATATTTCTTTTTTGATCAGGTTTACCCGTCAAAAATTTATTTTTCAATAATATTAATAGAATCGCCTAAACATATTTGTTTGATACTTTTAGTTCGCATTTACCCGCCAAATATGAATCGGTTCTCAAACTTTTCTTACTTAAAAGCCATTTGTATGAATAAATACAAGGTTTTTGAAATAAAATAAAAACGGCAAGTAATATCGTTTTATTTAAAATCAGATAAACAACAATAATCATAATTAAGTATGTAAAACTTTCGTCTTGTAGCTTACTTAATTATATTTTAGAAAACAATTATAATTATTTCACATAAAAAAGTACAGCCTCTTTCATTAAAACGTTTGCTTTGGGTTGTTACACTTAATGACTAAGTATAATTAATAACAAAATGTCTTCGATTCACACTGTGGTATGCAGCACAGAAAAATTTTTCTGCCACTAAAAATCATATAAAACTCAATTTGCACACAGAGAACAGCAAAATCAAATTTTCAGATTGGTAAAATAATTATACAGTGTATACGACGGTTTGACATTAAATGAAAAGGCAGGTGTTACTAGCCAATATAATGATTTCTAATTAATCACAAAAGTAATTTGACGAAAAACAAAAATTTGAAATTTTCTAACAAAATAAATAATATTTTAATAGTAACGAAGTAATACACCATTTTATTATGACAAGTTCACTGAACTGTAATGAACGGCAACGTTTATCCTTCGACGTGGACTATGACTTAAATCAGTGACCGTTTGACGTACTTACATAGTGATAATTTAGAATTAAAGAAATTAAAAAAATTGTCCTGTGTCTAAACTATTGAAGATATTTAGTAGATTTTTTTTTGTCTCGCTTTATAATGTCACATACTATACGTAATTGCATTTAATGTCATACCGTCGTATACACTCTGTATAACCTAATGCTGACTCTGCACAATGAGTGTATCGTAGTGTGCGACTGATGTGCACGAGGTTGTGGGTTCGATCCCCACGCAGGACAAATATTTGTGACTTTGTGTACATTAATTGTATGTTTGTAAAGTCCCATGCAACACAGGGCTTGTAACATAGTGCGAGAGTTGTCTGTTCAAAAAAAAAGGTATACTTACGGAGATTGTATTGGTCTTTCGTTTATCGTATATATATATATATATATAGTTTAGCAAGAGCGCAGAAACAGTATCTGAAAAAAAAATTACAAAATGACATAAACTTTGAGAACAACTGATCGCTCACATAGAAAATTAACATCGGGTAAATCGGGATTCGGAATTGTCCTAATCGGGTAAATCTGAAAATAACTAAAATATTGAGCTACTGTATTCTAAACAGACTTATTAGTGCACAAAAACGATAATCTATCGAATAAAAAGACAATCAATTAAATAACTTACCAAATTTCGTAATTATCGACGATCGGGTAATTCTGAAAATCCAAAAACGCGCGAAATATTCCCTGTTGTCGAAAATTGATGATTGTGACACGCGCGATCACTCGTAGCGACCCGAGGGAACTGAAGCGGGTAGCTGATTAAGTTGGCATTTAGGTGAATGTTGCCAGAGCGGTATAGATACCCGCGTTTGGTGGAAATTTGTAATTATTGGAATAACCCGATTTTCGGAATTAGCCGAACACACCTTACCGTCTACATTATGTAGTACTGACATTAATAATGTATGTAAGCCATTTTTACCTGAAATCTGCAACTTAAATCTGTCGGATAATAGAGATATATACACCAGATCTCTTATACTATACTACTCTTAGATCATTAAACCAACAGGAGTGGACACGCGCTCTATTTCCCTTGCGCAAAAGTCTGCCACTTTCGGCGGGGGACGGGGTAACGCGAGCAACGCACACTAATTACAATGTTAACTACTAATGCATTTTTAAATCGCGTCGTTATACACGCACACAATAAAATTATTATACACTAGCTTAAACTAAACACACACAATCACATTCACACACAGGGACATCTATCAGTTTACGCTTCCTTAGCGTAAAACAGTTAGAGCTTGACTCTGTCGATATTTAGTATCGATGTTTAGGATTTCATATAAGTACGCGAAAGATTTAATTATTTTCATGATTATTATGTTTGCTTATTAAAATGAGCATTATCTTATATTATATAGAACAGTTTTAGGTAATAATAATCTATTATAATTTTAAGGTTTTTTTTTATTTAAGCACTTTGAAATAGATGAAAGTAAAGTAAATAGTTCATAAACATGAATTAACTAGAAGTAATTCTGTTAATTCATGTTTATGTCAATATTACAGGAAGAATAAAACAGTGTTTCTAACTAGCACACTTTTTTGTAATTATTATCAAAAAAGCCCGTCATACGGTCGGGCTAAATTTATTTGTTAAACATTGTTCGACAAACAAATCTGGTTATGCGGTCGGGCTCTCCTACTATGTTTACTAATGTATATTCAATACTTCCGATCCCTGATAGTACGGAACCCTCGGCGCGCGAGTCCTTTTTTTTGAAGTTATACTTTTTTTGGCGCGATTGGGAAAAATGATGAAAGTGAATTTTTACGATGCGCGCGCACACCGACAGAAAAAAGCAACACCCTGAAGTTAGTTGCGAACCTTTTACACACTGAAGTTAGTTGCGGATCTTTGTGTGTCGTATCAGTACAAATAATCTGTGTGAATAAATAAAAAATATATTGGCGTTTATATCAATTCAAATATTTATGTATGTATGCGTTGTATTATTATTTGGTATTTTTGGATTGTTATGCCAGAAGTATAACTTCTTACGTGCGTACATGGGTACCCACTCTTTTTTTTTATTTTACTACTGTGCACAAGGATGTATGTTCAATAACCACCACCTGTTGAAATTTGTTCTAGTGTGGATTAAAGATTGTAATTAATTATTACGTGTCAATTTTACGTGTATTATTCCTAAGTATGTATGTATATTCAAACCAAATAATACTTTGAATTAATTGTCTGTTGCTATTAAATTTCGTTCCAACTAAGCAGAGCTTGTAATTGGAGGATTTTGTTCTGATTACATAATAACAAGACACTGACATGAGAATGTATGAGTAGATTTTTATTAGAGAGATATTTTATCTGTTCAGATAAAAAAAAACAACAGAATATATTTCAGAAAGTCTTTATTTAAGTAGAATAAAATACTGAAAAACTGTGCAATTTAAAGTAACCTTATAAATCTAGTTTAACTAATCCTAGGTAATGCAATAAGAGGAGGTAGTGCACAGCGAGTTTACTTGCTAAAAACTGAGCTCTCCGCCGCTTGGGGGGTAGGTAGGAGGTAGCAGTGCTGGCAGCACAGAAGGCTTTGTCTTTTAAGCTGTTAGTCAGATACTTGTACGCTTAGGAACCCACTTATATGGTTCCTACAATATTGGACCCAAGCGACTCGAGGCGCTGCTTCTTTTGAAAATCTAAAACAAACAAAAAAAAATAATTTAATACTGGAAAACCAATATCGATATTTGTGATTAAACTGTCTCATCTCTAATTATGTTAAAGTGTGACCAGTTTCTTAAAAATAAATACGCTTATTTTTGTAAGAAATGAGCAATTATCTTTCGGAATAAAGTGCACTAATCTTGTATATTTGGGTTTATAATCTCATTTTACTTGTTCATTTAATATTATTTTGTGCATTACTTGGTAAAAAAAACATTGGTTTTAATTAAAAATAAATAAATATGGGAACGGTGACACAATAATGTACATCCAAAATGAAACTTATTAGATATGTCAACAAGGCGAGATATAAAAAAGGAAAGGTTAGTTTTTATGTTAATTCAACTTAAAATATTACCCCAGATTGGAGTATTGATGATAAGCCTGGCAACACTTGTTGATTAGCATTTTATTTGGTTAAATTGCTAATTTAATGCCTTATTTAATAATATTAGAACAAAATAATACTTACAGGTGGAATGTAATATTATCCTTTTGTAGACTTGATGTCGCTGAACGCTTTTTACACCAAAATACACTGCAATTCGGCATTTCTATTGAGACGCTATTACGCATGCACTGATAGGTGACTTATGATGCGGAACGCGCGTCAACTAGTTTTATATAACGGGTATGACCGGTAGGCTGGTACCTTTGGCAGAGGGGTACGCCTGTCAGTGGCCTCTCCGGTTGGTTTAATGCTCTAAGATACTACTAGATAAACTGCTTTATTTCACCTGCTCCTAGTGACGAAAGTGATATCGACGATTCAGATGCCGATTTACATTTTGATTATAAGAAAAAGCTTCAAAAAAGAAATCCGCTCCTGTTATGTCATAACTCCGGTGAAGATATTGATATTATTTTCTACTCTGACAATTTTGGTGGACAGCAAAGAATAAACACTTATTGGCTGTTTATATTGTTTTCAAAATGGGAGTAAAAAGTATCACGCATAAGTTTTTGATTCGTGGGCATCACAAAATGAGGGTGACAATGTTCACAGCGTCATTGAAAAGCAAATTAAAAGGTTTATAAGATAAGGACCTATTCATACACCACAGTAGTCTTCAACCCTTATCCGTACTACAAAAAACATCTGGTCCTCCTTACGAGGTTCTAGAGATGAAACATGAAAAGTTTTATGATGTCAAAGCTTTGCAAGAAGAGTGGGGTACTAATTTTTATTTGGACAAAGACTGAAATCATGTTAAGTGATGACATGACATAAAAATTATTCGTGTAGATCAGGAAATTCTTGGGGCGTTTTTCTACAAATCGTATTCAGACATAACTTTAAAAAAAAACTATAATGCGTAAAAGAGAGCTTAAACAAATAAAGAAGTTTTTTTCTTTTCTTTCTTCGGGTTTGATACAAGCTTATACTATAAAACATTCGATAACTGAGGCTAAAGAAAGAAGATATTAAAGAACTGGTTGACAGAATCTGATTCCAAGATTGTATTATGACAGTTATTATAAACATAATAACAAAAAAAAAAACACATTGAAGTTTGAAGTTTTACCTAAAACATAAGTCTGATTATTAGTGATTTGAAATCCTTGCAAGTAAAGCATTATTTTTATAGTACAAATACCAAAATATTATGTTTCGAAGATTTCTTGTTAAAGTTAATTAGACTAAGGCAAATAATTTTAGAAGTTTTTTATATATTTTGATTTGTTCTTTACTTCTATGATTATTACTACTATGAGCACTTTGTTGATTATAGAGTCTGAAAATAAAATGTGATAATAATTATCTTTTAGAATTAATGTTTGAGTTCCTTGTATTTTTTTTCTTACAAATACATACTTCATTTTAATGAGTACATATTCAAATTATGTGATTTTCTATTCAAATTTTAATTTTTTCCTAAGTTTCATTTAAATTATTTAAACGCCAACGTATCAAACAAGGTTAAAAGCTATCTATCACCAATGTTGGTAAATATTATCTTTTTTTTTTTAAATTAATGCCCTTTTTATTTATATGATCATTGATAGTGTCAGTCCTTTATTCTAAATAAGACAGTATAATGATTATGATAATCAAATTAAAATCTGTCCTTACTCAAAAAAATTCAACAAAACTGAGTTAAGTCGAAATAGTCATTAACTTTTAATCTATTCAATAACACAAAACTGTAGTAAATAAAAAACAATTAGTTTTAACAATTCCAAAGGCATGATTTGAAATCTAATGATATCATAACGTTACAAATCACAACACCTTTCTAAATACTTTTGTTACATTTTGATAGACGGCATAGAGGACTATAAATGAGTTTTCTTCATTTCTGAAAAAAGTATTTTTTTGAGTTGAGACAGTTTAAATATAGGGGTGCGAATATTAAATTTACAGCTTCTCAGTCATCTTGTATTTCAGGCAAACTGCTTCTCAGTCATCTTGTATTTCAGGCTAACTGCTTTTGAGTCATCTTGTGTTTAAAGCAAACTGCTTTATAGGTAATTTAAAATTAGGCAATCTGCTATTTAGTCAATTTCACATTTCAGACTGCTTCATCGGCATCTTTCATTTAGGGCAAACAGCTTTTTAGGCAAATTTCATGTTTAGGTATAACGCCTTCATTGGCATCTTGCGTTTAAGGTAAATCGATCAAAAGGGGTATCTACCAAAAAAAAGAGAAACTTGTGACTCACATATTTGAAGCATTAGTTCAATTAATAACTTTACTATGAAACCTAAAGGTATTGTAATTCACCTAATCCCTATGTCATTCATGGTACGTTTTTAACCTAATCCCTATGTAATTCAGATAAAACTAAGGGACAGATTTTTTTTACGGCCGCCTTATTTTGCCACGTCAGATATGTCCCAAACTCCCAACCCAAGTGACCACTGACCAGTTGACCACAGACTTCAACAAGTTCAAGTGACAAATATAAAAACTTTAAGTTAATTTTTTTTATGACAACTTGACTTAATTTTTTTCTTTTACATGAAATAAACTGGATTGCATGTATCAAAATAACTATTAAAGCTTCTATCTATATTATCTATTTAAAAATCACCTCTGGTGTAAGGCTTGATTACATCCGTGTAGAACGCGTATAACCTAACTGCCACTGCTGGTCGACGGTCGTCAATCAAATCAAATTAAATCAATATGGCCGACTTTCACCGGTTGGTTCTTCTGTTTTGATAATTTGCTAAAAATTAATGTCTTCGTATTAGTTACATAAAACTGTCGTGAATTATTGACATATAATTTTGGTGTACGTTAAAATTTGTAATTAACAATGGAAGCGCTTATACCAGTTATTAATAAGTTACAAGATGTTTTTAATACTGTCGGGGCTGATGCCATCCAATTACCTCAAATCATAGTTTTAGGGACTCAGGTATGATTTTCTCTTGAAATTTTGTTAGTTGATGGTATAAAAAAATGTAGTGTTTATTAATGGGAGGCATTTCCTGTTCTTAACCTGCCATGGTTATGTAAAGTGTCAGTTGAGTTCTTTGTCCCCATTTATTTTAACTGGAGTACACTGTCATTGACCAGGCCCATACTCCCGACACAGTTATGTACTGCAAGTAAAGCGATAAATTACTGTGAAAATTCGTGCGACATATTTTTTTAGATGTTTAATGCATCGGATCTAATCAGTGGCATGATGAAACACATTTTCATATTATACAGTTGCAATCTTTCATGAATAAAAATACATGGCAAGTTTTGACTCGACTGTTGTGAATATTCTTAGGTTAGATACTTTTTAATTTTTTTATTCCAAACAGAGCTCCGGTAAAAGTTCTGTGATAGAAAGCTTAGTGGGTCGTTCTTTCCTGCCTCGAGGCCCAGGTATCGTTACTCGAAGACCTCTTGTTCTGCAGTTGGTCTATAGCCCTAAAGATAGTAAAGAACATCGCTCCGCTGAAGAAGGTGAGTCAATATTTTTATATTATACTGCTAATTACTTATAACAGGACTAGGTAGCTAATTTGACTAGGTGATTCATGTGTTTATTATGATAATAAATTAATTTCTATAGCTAGTATGAGTATAACATTATGGTCTATATACATAATTAAAAGGCTAAATAGTTTAACTGCTTAACTGGTACCTAAGATCACAGAGACAAATTCATGTTGTCTTTGTCTAGCCATAGAAAAATTGAGACAGCTTGAAGACTACTAGGGTGTGAAAATGATAGCCTAATGTCTTATTCTAGGCTAGTATATTCTAATGCTTTTTTTTGCTGTTGTTACTATGGAGTAAATCTCATTCTCTTAATCTGTAATTTAGCTAACAATCTTCATGCTCTAAAGGATGCATGAATTATGATGATATCTGTTCTATAGCTAGGTAAAGTGGTCCATTTTTCAATAATAATAATTTAATTTTCATTGCATTATTGTGGATATTCTTGATTTTTAAACCTCAGTCTTTATTGCTCTTGGTGATAACATATGATTTATTCACATGTTTACTGTTATGAATTTACTGTAAGTAATTTATTAATTTTCTTTGCAAGTAATAAGTACTACTACACTGTTACCATTTATGTATATTAAATCTTGTATTACTTGTAAATTTAAATATGTCCAGTGTTACAGTATTATTTGTTTTCCATGATATCATGGTCCATCTATGAATGGTAATTAAAATTAGGATTGATTTAAAGTTTTATTATAGGACCAAAAAATATTATAAATATTTGCCAAAATCTGAGAATTTGTTGATATTGGTACAGCACAATAAAATATAATGATTTACAAAGCAATAAAATAATGTTTTTTATTACTATTATCAGTAGATATTGTAGAGATAGTCCTTTCAATACAACAAACTAAATTATTTTACCTAACAAAGTTAATAAAATAATTTCGTTTTCTTTATTTTATGTAAGACTGCTATATTACATAAGTTAGCAAAGGACTCATAAACTGCATCAAAGTTCAGGATTACTTTGAAATGATTTTTTTTAATAAGTAAGCAAACTTTTTAGATTATATTATATAAATATGGAGAGACTGGCTCTTAGTCTTAAAAAAAAATAATTAAAAATAGAACTGCAGTAAAACAAATGAATATAGCCGGGAAAAGAAAATTTACTTGTATTATCAGATTTGAGTGTTACTTAAAGCAAAGTTTTAAATTGATTCGCATTGATTTTTTATTCTTTTGTCAATTGAATTATTGTTACCAGCAGAATTTTTGTTTTTGAACCATAATATGGATACTTCGTCCAAACAAGCGGCTCAAATTGTAGCACTGGTGCTTGGATCAACGAACAATTGGTAGAAATTTAAATTTAAACCAGTCTACGGTTTCTAGAATATACAGAAGGTTTGTGGAGACAGGTTCTTACAGAAGGAGACGTGGTACAGGCAGGACTCGAGCAACCACCGGTCGTGATGACTGATTTATTGTTACAACTTCCCTGCGAAATCGTTTCCTCACGTCAGTTAACATCAAAACAGAGCTTAATGAAGTGCGTGGAGTAAATGTGAGTGCACGAACAATAAGAAGGTTAAAGGAAGCGGATATCACCCCTTTTAGACCAGCAAATGGTCCAAAGTTGTAGCATACACAATATTCCGCAAGATCTTTTAATAACCCTAATAAAATCTATGCGGAACCGATTAGAATCCGTAATAAAGGCACGAGGAGGTAATACACCTTATTAAAACATAAATAAACCCTTGCATAAAGTTTGTGTCTATTGTTAAAACCATTTTTTTTATTAAACCAATTTTCCTTAAATTTCTGTTTTTTCTTCAAAAAAGTCTTAAGGTCCTTTCCAGTACACAAACTTAAACTTAAGGATATGACACTACGCTGTTTTAAAGTTCACGAACCAATCTAGAGGTTTCAATTTTAATCTGTATAGAAAGTTTGCATACTTTGTTAAAATATTTATTTTAAAGTCGTCTATTACTTTGATGCAGTTTATGAGTCCGTCAGTGTATATTATTTGCCTCAGACTATGGTTCTTCAGATTGAATATTTAGAAAATCTTGTCAATGACCATATTCACATCAACATTAAGTTGCTAGTACATAACGCTGACTTAGGCTATGACCTACTTAATACCTAATACTGACCCATTTTGAAAGACACTTGTCTTCATTCTGCAATTTACTTCCTATGCAATGCAAGACAATTAATTTAAAACAAGATTTTAAATAGCTTGATCCGTTTCATAACTATACTAGGTATTTTTTATTTCAACTATGAATTAACTTGCACATTATATCTTTTAATGATATGATACTTATATTAAAATCCATTGTTAGTCCTAAGAAACCAGAGCAAAGAGACATCATGGAATCCAATTGTCCAGCTTTCCCAAAAATTTGCCACAGGTTTGTAATGATTGTGGAATTCTTTGTATGTGCTTGGCAACTTGTTCACATGCATGTATCCAATTTCTCTATTGTAACATTATAAGGCAATAGATGTTCCGATATTTGAACCATGGTACAATCTTATTTATTCTCTGAAAGTCTGGTTTGATGTGATTGTATACTGGTTAAGTTTTCCGATAGTGATGGTTATTGTCATGTAATTTTTGTAACATACTTAATAAAATATATTCTAAAGCTATAAATCATATATACAACATAATATACTTATACTCATTGCCACAACTTCCACATAGTCAAACTTGATAATCCACTAAAGCAAAAATAGATCTCCACTGTAGTTTGATGCTTTATTCTTCCAGTTATAATCAAAATCCGAGGTCTGTCTTTAGTTCTACACTAAGAGCTGTCCATTAGTAGATATTTAATATATTAAATATGTGCGGATGATACTTCTGCTTGGAATCATTCCGTTCATTTCAGCCGAAAGACGCCCATGATGAACATAGTCCTTAACCAAGCATTTCCACTTTTTGTAGCATATTTTATTATACACAAACTAAATTATTTCTTCATTGTTTCAGGTACTGTAAATCTAGACGAATGGGGCAAATTTCTCCATACCAAAGACAAGATATACTCAGATTTCGACGAAATAAGACAAGAGATAGAGAGAGAAACAGATCGTATGGCTGGCAACAACAAGGGTATCTGCACCGAGCCTATAAGCCTCAAGATATTCTCTGTCAGAGTTGTCAATCTTACTTTGGTAGATCTGCCTGGAATCACAAAGGTTAGACGTATTTTGAGAAGGATTTGTATGATTCTTAGACAATTATAAATTTGTTTAACCACTTAAAAACATGCTTAGTATATGTATGAAACCTAATTAGGGCCAAATAGCTATATCGCTAACACATTTTTGATCGTATCAATCGAATACCTTGAAATAAATATGCAATTAATGACTTTAAGGGCCTAAAAGTGTAAAAAATACATACTTACTGCGATCGTTTTTAAAAATGGTGGTAAAGTAATGCATTTTTTTTATAAACCATACTTTGTAAGAGACAGTCGACAAATCGGTCATTAGCTTTTCTATTTATAGCTGACTCGTATGAGTATAGTACAATGTCTCTTGCGCGACCTCACCATTATGTCGTTTATACGTTTAAGTTCGACACCTTGAAGTTGTTACACCGAACGTAATAGGACCTAGATGTCAAGCGGACAATATGCGTTATAATGTTATTGCCAGTTACCTACTATTCAGTTTTCGCATAACACTTAGCACACTGACGGACTTAAGTAGGTATGTTCGGCATATTTTGTGTCAACTTCCTAAACGATAGTTTGATGTACATGCTTGCTCTATAGGCTCTGCTCTGATTCTTAGAGATATAGATACTTACATATTGCAAGTGTCGAAAGAAAAGCAAAGTTACGAAAGCATATTTTACAGGAATTAGGAGCTAAAAAGAGAGCTCGGTTCTTTCATCGGTCTAACACAAACAAATAAATACGTCATGGTTTGACAGACACGAATAAATTATTCTAATTTTTGGGCATCATAATTTATATATTACGATACGCTAGTACCTATATTATACGTTTTTGAACTCATTTACTTGTTATTAACCTAATATTACAACCTTAGTGTTTCGATTCAGCGATTTATATTAACAGTAATTATATTAACATTGCATTTAATATTTATTAGGTACCAATAGGTGACCAACCAGAAGATATCGAGAATCAAATCAGAAATCTTATTATTAAATACATTGCGAATCCAAATTCTATAATTTTGGCTGTGACTGCCGCCAATACAGATATGGCCACAAGTGAAGCTATCAAAATGTCCAAGGAAGTTGATCCTGATGGCAGAAGGACTCTTGCAGTAGTGACTAAACTTGATCTCATGGATGCTGGTAAGAAAACTGTTTATAATCAATCAGTCTATCGCAGTCCACTGCGAGACATAATATGTCTTTCCAAATTTAGGCCACTGCACTCGGTCCTTCGCCTTCCGCATCTAGTCACCCGCAACCGTTTTCAGGTCGTCTGTCCACCTGGCTGAAAGGACTGTTTATAAGATCTACCTATATAAAACTATATGTTTGATCCGCTCAACTTGAAAAGTTAATTAGGTACAGTTTGTATGATATGAATTGATAACAAGTAGTAAAAATGCCAGATCTTGCTATTTACACGTGGTTTGCACTTATATTGAAGTTAGTGACGCGGGCCATACGAAAACTACGATTTTTTTATACACCATTATGCAGTAGGTACCTACAACCTGTTCTTGATGTATGCCATTCTTTAACACACCCGTTAAGGTTGACATGTAGATGAGTTAAATAGGATGCACAATTAACATGGCTTGGTTTTTTCTGTATACGTACATAATATATATACAGAAAAGTATGCAGGTGTCCATTACATTTTAGAAATTATGATACGTTCCATATTATGCGATATACCGATATTGCGTATTTCTAATACAAATTCAATATTTAATTTGAGTTCGCTTCTAAGCAAATGTTTTTGCATCATCGTGTAAAGGCGGGTCAGCAGCGGCAATTTTCTAACAAAAATGTTATCAAAATAAGTTAACGAATCATGTTAGCAAAATCGCTAGTCTGCTGCGCCTATTGTTGTTATTGTTTCATTTCATAAATGAGTTCCGACGAAGACATGGAAGCTGTTATAGCAATAGTAGATTTAGTTCTCCAAAGAACCTCGCCACCTGCAAGCTCGTTCGTTCAATATATAAAGGACTGAAAATTGATGATAGATTCGCTATAAAAAAATTTAACAAACGACGATGACGTCTACTCTCTAGTGAGCGTTTACGCTCACTAGAGAGTAGCGCGGGGGCTGTTATCCATTCGTCTCGGCAAACATGTTATTGTGTTTTTGTTACTAAACTGTTGGCAAACAATGTTATTTTGTTTGCAAACAGGAATACACGGCGCTGCGGACCCGGCTTAATGGGTGTGTACTAAAATTGTAATATATTTCAGGAACTGATGCGATAGACATTTTGTGCGGCCGCGTCATACCAGTGAAACTTGGCATAATAGGCGTTGTAAATAGATCGCAACAAGACATTATTGATAAGAAGACGATCGAGGTAATTTTTATCTATTACCTAATATTAAATCACTTTTTACTCGTTACCTACTATGACGATTTATATTATCATATTTATACATCATAACCATGACATCAGCGTTTTGTATCTTATAATTGTAGATATTCTTTGTTTTGTATCTACTACACTACTAATCGTATATGTGGTGAGGGTATTTCACAATTTCATGTAACCTATGTAATGTAAAATAAACTCGAAAAGTACATAATTATAACAAGGACACGATACCTATATCTGAAGCTACAGAATAGGTATAGAAAAATAAGTTTGCCTCGGTACCGTAGTGACATACGTATCTGCGGCGGTACCATTCCATTTTCGAAAACGGGCAAGTGGTATGAGCTTTCTCGCGAGAAATGTCTAATACCGTCGTTTGGAAGTGTGCCCAATATGTTTAGGTACCCCTATTACATATCGACAAAATCTGTAACAATATTTACCCATTTTACAAGGTCACAATATGAGCTTTTGCTTTGTTATTATAATAGATATTAAACTTTTTCTTAACATTATATATGTTTATCAAATGTGCCATAAAATAGACCCGTAGCGCTAGGTTTTGAGGTTTCAAAAATATTAAAGTTGTTTATTTTTCGCATATAGTTTCTTGACCGTTAGCCTAGCCTAAAACATTACTTTGTGTCATCCTAGGTACTTGCATAGGTAGAAATTTAGGTATTTTGTCTTTTCGCCCAGTATTGGACGAAAAGAAAATTAAAGACAAAAATTTGACTTCCATGATAATAACAAAGTAGTAACTGATGTACATAGGCTTTTTGTGTCATTTCTGCCCAAGGGAATCGTGATATTTAACTAGTACCTAATACGTCCCCCAACTAGCTCTAAAAAAATATTAAAATTTGTATTAGAGGTGTTATGTGTTTTATAGTTCGGTTATCTGTTGTTCAAAATATTTTGTGTCGAATTTATCTACGACATTTATAGATATTTGATTTTTTTATTACAACACTCTGTAAAAGCCACAAAAGAAAATGCAAGTTATTAGAGATTACGTGTTTTTGATTATTATGGTGTAACAAAACCCTATTCATAATTTGTGTTGTTTTTATCCACGAAATCTTAATATTTGAAAAAAAAAACGATTTCTTCGCAAGAAGGGCGATCGCGGGGAAGAGCGCGGGCGCAGGCGGCGGGCGCCCCGGCTAGCCTGACGCGCTGACGGGCGCGTAGAACGTGTTGTTTGTTTACATTCGGTATTCGGTGCAAGCTGCGACAAGTGCGTGCGTTATTCGATTTGATTGACTTATTATGCACGATCTTCAGGTTTGGAAACCAACCTTCTAACAAAGTTCACCTCGGCGGGTGCTTGAAACCGCGGTTTGTGTTGCATCTAGTCTAAATGGATATAAACCACGCGCCAACACGCGCGCGAGTCAATACCGAGCGATTCGTCTCCGGCGTGAGATCACTAGGGTTGGCACCTTTTTCCGACGGCAATCTAAACTAATCTTATAGAGAAAAAAAAAACTTTTTAGTTTGTAATATTTGTATACGAAAAAAATGTGCATTATTTATTTTCATTTTTGTAAGTGAAAGTAAATAATCCACATTTATTTTCATTAAAAATTATACTTATAATTATACCATTGAACAAGTATTGTAATTATATTTAATGTAGGCGTTTGTTGTGAGATCAAAAAGAGTTTACATTATTTTGAAGTTTATACGGTGTGGAAAAATAATATAATACATATACTTGCGCAGGCAAAGCCGCTTGCAATAGCTATATATATTTTTCAAAAACAGCAATATTATAGTATTTTTGAGACTTACAAAAAATTTATATACAGTTTTGGATCAATAGTTCTTCAACTTCCAACACATAGCTCGATTCAGTTTTCAAATTATCCCTAGTGCTAGAGGGACACGATGAACATGACAGCAGGTACTAAATATAAATAAAAAAAAATTGTGGGTATGCAAAATAATATTTTTGTCGCTAATTCAAATGTTACGCCTTTTCATAGAGTCACTAAGAGAGCCGCTGCTAACAAGCACCTCTCCCTCGCCCTCGTCGCTAAAACGTCAATGTTCCAAGAATTATCAAAAATCATAATTTAACTGACGGAGTAATCGCGTAACAAATATAAAAAAGATTAACAGTGTTGCTGTAAAGGCAAGTTTATAGCCACCCGCAGCTGTTGGAATTTTTCACGATCATGACACCAATGATCTAACTTGGCATGAAGTGATAAGAGTCTACCGCTACTAAAACATGAAGACGCTCAAAATGAAATGCCACAAATGGTCACCCATCCACGAACACGTTGTTTCTAACAAATAAAGAATTTCGAAAATCAGTTTACAATTGTCAGGACGCATTGGTCAAACACCTTGGTCTTTAGGGTTTGCGGTATGGGCGACGTAAAGACTTGACGGAGTTTGTGAAATGCTGCCCAACCCAACTGAATCCTCCTGTCGATTTCCCTCTCGAAGTTGTTTTTATATAGTTGTAGTGTTTGTCCAAGGTAGACATAGGATTTAACATCTTCGAGAGGTACATCATCAACGATAATCGGTTGTGGCGTAACGTGATCATTGAACATGGTCTTCGTTGTGTTCAAGTTTATCCGCAGACTGATTCGTTGGGAGGACTCATTTAAATCGTTCAGCATAACTTGGAGCTCCTGTGGGGTCTCAGTCATTATGACAATACCATCGGCAAATCTCAGGTGCGAAATGTGTTCCCCGTTTATGTTTATGCCACGTCCTTTCCAGTCTATTGTCTTAAAAGCATCCTCCAATACAGCTGTGAACAGTTTCGGGGATATGACATTCCCCTGTCTCACTCCTTTGTGTAGTTGGATAAGCTTTGTCGGACGACCCTGTACTTGGACGGACATTGTGGCGTTGCTGTATAAACATTTCAGCACACTGATATATCGCCAGTCAACTTTGCAAGGACTCCATGACAGACCAGATCTCGACAGAGTCAAAGGCTTTTTCATAGTCCACGAAGACGAGACAGAGAGGGAGGTTGTATTCCTCTGTCTTTGGTATGACCTGCCTGATAGTGTGGATGTGGTCTATGGTGCCAAATCCTCCGTGAAATCCGGCCTGTTCCGGAGGCTGAAACTCGTCAAGTCTTCTAGTAAGTCGATTCGACATGATCCTTGAGAACAGCTTATAGACATGGCTCAGGAGTGAGATGGGTCTGTAGTTTTTCAAAAGAGTGTTATCTCCTTTTTTGAAAAAGAGTACTACGGTACTCCTGCTCCATTCCCTTGGGGTTCTCCCGCTATGAATTATAGAATGAAATAAGCGTTGGACCTCTTGCAGCACGGGTTTGCCGCCTGACTTCAAGAGCTCCTTCGTAACACCGTCCTCACCTGGGGCTTTCCCATTTTTCAGCTTTCCAAGGGCCAACTCGATCGCCTCTGGGCTGGTATCTTTCAGTTCATCGGTAAAGTGGCGGGTCAGGGTGGCTCTCAGGTCTTGGTGAGATGGCGAAGGTGGTGCGGCGTTAGAGGAGTACAGGTTTCCGTAGAATTCTTCGACTCCAGCGAGAACTTGAGTTTAAGACGTGTGGATTTGTCCATTCTCGGTTCTTAAATGGCTTCTGCCAAGCTTTTGTTCGAACACTTTGGGACCTTTATTTCGCTCAATTGTGTTCATAATGCGTTGCATGTTTGAGCGCCTTAAGTCCCTCCGTATTGATTTTTTGATGAGCTTTGACTTGACAGTGCCATTCGGTCTGAGTAATGATGTACCATTGCACGTCTCTTACTCATGAGTTTTTAAGTCTCAGCTGATAGTCGCAAATCTCGGCCCATATTTTTTCGCTCACGAAACCGTTTGCCCATATCCCTAATGGTTGTAACCATGCTGTCTAGGTCCTTGTCAATGTCTTGTGTGTTTTCAAGTTTCAGGGCATCAAAACTGTTCTGTAGCTCCAACTGAAACTGTTCAGAGCCAGCTATGGTTTGTTGCAGAGTTGGTCTCAATATGGAGCTCACCGTGTGGTTTCCCTCAGCTCTGAAGACTATATTTAGGGTGCCCCTTACCAGTCGGTGATCGCTTCCGGTGTTAAACCTGTTGATCACAGAGACATCCCTAAATATGCGCTGTTTGTCCGTCATGATGAAGTCAATTTCATTTTTAGTGATGTTGTCGGGGCTTTGCCAAGTTCATTTTCTTTGGGGTTTCTTTTGAAAGAAAGAATTCATCAGAAATTACTTTAAAGAAAAGATTAATCTATAAATATATGTATGTAAAATAAAGATTTAATAAAAGAAATCGAACGAAACCTAATCTGAACTGCGTATTAATTTTTTTATGTATTTAGACACAACTGTCAACGACGTCTGCTCTCATACACTGACTGACCGTGTCCGTCCGCGACTCAGGCACATCCCGCGCATCACGTCCTGCGCTACCAAGCTATCGCGACGCGCCCCTGCCCGTGCGCACTATTGCCACCCCGTGCGGTTCAAGTTTGTTGCAAAGACAAAATTAAAATCCTGTTGGCTGGCTCCGATTCCAAAAATAACTGAATATAAATAGTAAATAGTACAGTATTATATAAATAGGTACCAATAATTTTGCTATATATAATATATACACAAGCAAATATAATTGCTTAATTTGGGGCTAGATGATGCTGTGTGAATGTGGTAGAATATTATTATTATTATTATATTATTATAATATAGTTATTGCAAGCGTCTTTGCCCCTACGGATATTTGTACTAATTTTAACATATTTTATAATAGTTCAACACCATATTAACTTCAAAATAATGTAAACGGTTTATTTGGTCTCACAACAAACGCCTATAAAAAATATAATTGCAACACTTTTTCAGTGGTATTGCATCATTTATTTTCATTTAGAAATATTTAAATTGATAACTAAAAAGTTATACAAATATAGTATAAAATAAAAACAAAAAATTTAATACAAAGATAGTTAGTTAAAATTTATAACTAAATAGTCACGTTAGTAGATTCACGCTGGTTTCAGCATGAATAGACTGGATCGAACGGGGAAGTACTACCCTCTCGTAGAAGATCGACGAAAGAAGGTGGCAACCCTAGTTGATCTCACGCCAGAAGAGGAGACTACTCGCCCGGTACTGACTCGCGAGCGTGTTAGTGCGTGGTTTATGCGTGGTTTAGATCCATCTAGACGCAACACAAACCGCAGATTGAAACCAATCTCCCGCCAAGGTGACCTTTGTTGGGGGGCTGGTTTCCAACCGTGAAGAGACAAACAGTTTTGTGAATAAACACATAGAGTTTGTTTTGAGTCTGGGAGTTTCTTAAATAATAATTTATTGTATGCACTTCAATAAATAAATAATAATAATAAATAAATATTAAATAATAATTTATTGTTGCTACATTCTACTAATATTATAAATGCGAAAATTTGTATGAATGGTGTTTGTTTGTTAGCTCTCAGCGTCTAAGCGGTTGAACCGATTTTGATGAAAATTGGTACCTACATAGGTGCCGGAGACGGACATAGCCCATAGGATACTTTTTATTTTTTATCCCGAAAATTGGTCTGGTGCCTGAGTTACATAATTAAACATACCTAATACCATATATCGCGAGGGCGAAGCCACAGCGAGCAGCTAGTAGTTATAAAAGAAGTATGTATTTGTATTATGCCTTGCTTATTTTGGGACCAGATAGCGTAGTGTAAAAATAAAATATATGTTAATTTTAATTTAATTTATAAAGAACGATTCGCTTAGAAGAAATCGTAGGTACCGAACGAATGATTGTAATATTTTTTTGGAGCGTTTGTAGCTTGGAAAAACAAAATAATTAAAAATCTTACAATTGCATGCTCTAATTGGGCACAAATTTCTTTAATGGGTATATGTAAGTGATCTGAAATAGGAGATAGTTATTTAATCAATTATAATTTTTTTTTAGCACCGTTTTTAGATCCTGACCCTATATCAGATTGCACTGGACGAAGATGACACAAATTAGGCTTGCACACTCCGTAGGCTATCCTAGACATGCTCCCATAATTTTTTTTAACTTTAAATTAATTTTGCCAGTTTTGATTTAAATTAAAAGAATTAATCACAAATCATCGAATTACTCAAAATGCAAATGGCAGATGTGACACAAAACATAATATTAGGCTTCTTATGTATGACTGTATCCACAGGCAAAAAATAAGCAACTTTAAAGTTTTTGTAACTTATGACCCCAAAATAGCCTAGCGCTATCGGTCTAAAAAAAGCCTTTCATAAAAAGCAGTAGGTACTCAATTTAATGAACAATAAATCCATCTAGTATAATTGCTCTTAATAATGTTTGTATTGTCATTGTTCTAACTACTTATATTATCTAGAAATACATAATAACTATTGTTTTTGAACTGAAGGATTCTATAGAAATTTGTTCGATTTTATCAATGAACGAAATATGACTAGATCATTCTATGAGTTTTGATTAAAACAATGTGAATCTTTAAGCGAAATGCTCATGACATTCTATGACTTTTGATTGAATCAAGATGTATTTTATTGGTTTGTTTTGTACAGGATGCTCTCAAAGACGAAGCTACGTATTTACAACGGAAGTATCCTACAATAGCTACACGCAACGGTACTCCATACTTGGCCAAAACCTTGAACAGGCTACTAATGCATCATATAAGGGATTGTCTGCCTGAGCTGAAGGTAATTAACATTTTTATATGTAACAAATATGTTAATGTTATTTGTATGCAGCACTTTTTATCTTTGTTCCTTCATATTATTATGTAGTACCGCAAAGCAAATAAACGATTAAGGAATTCCAATGATCTGGTCTTCTAATGAGTGAGTAAATACGTAATTAAGTAATTTGCAATATTCCGCAACAATGCAATGAAAAAAGGTTATACAAAATAAATTTAAAGATGATATATCTTGTAATTAATATTGTAAAACATGGCTACGCAACCTAGGACGTGATTAGCGCAAGAAAGTTTTTTTAATTTCCCAATAAAACTGCAGCCATTACCGGGTTTAATTTGAATGAAGAATTGATTAAAAGTGTTGACATTTTGCAAGCCATCAAATCTAGAGAAAAAATCTATGTAATCAAATTAAAAGATTTAAAAAAACAGCAGTCGCAACCGTTATATTATGTAGTACTTATGTCTAAAAATATTTAGTACTTCAACCATCTGTAAGAGCGGTATTACATTATCATTTAAATATGATTTCATATCTGTCAAATTCTATGATCATAGTTCGACGACCCTCAAACTATGATCATAGATAATCACATGTAGTTATTATACCGTCATATGTTCTTTATTTAAAAATGACTTACACATCTTTGATCATATTTCTATGATAGTCTAATAATAGCGGCCTAAGGATATTACGGTTATCCTTGCTGTTTCACAGATAATCTGATTTTTTATACTGGTACAATACAAATGTTTCGTAAAAAATATAGTTCATTTGTTTAAGATCTGAATTAACTAAGGTAGCATTTTTGTATTATAGTAGGAAATAGCTAATAGAACCATTAACCGACAAAAAACCGACACTTAAAGATTAAAAGCCACAAGTCTATGATAGCTGACTTTCGATCTACCTCGATCTACATTGTAGATATCGCTGTCCCGAACAAATACTACTTGGTAAAAACAATTAGGTACAGAAAAACATCGTAAATATTTTAATATACAGATTTCAAGGAAGAAATATATCCACCACAGGAGTCATCCCTAAGTATTTGCATCATAGCCTCAAAATTATTAATTTGCTACTGAATATTGACTTAGAAACACATGCAGGATAGTTTGAAAATTCATACAAATCAACGAGATCGAAATAACACAAATAGCTTCAGACTTTTAAATAATAATAATATCACAACAATTACACAACACTATCTAGACCCAAAGTAAGCATATAATTATACATTGTATGGGTTCTAGAAATTCAGCCAAAATTGTTAAATTGTTTAGTATTATAAAATAACTAGTTACAAATCTGTATTAGTAATGTGTCTATTGTACTTGACCGTTAAAGTTTAGAGCACCCGATTTTCTACTCTCAAAGTCCTCTATGATGAAATGTAGATAACATGATACTTCGGACTTTTATATAAATAAACAGCATATAAACAGTAGCAAATAAACAGTATTGCTTGTCGCTAAATAAGACAACATTTTAATCAGCAATGTAACTATGTTTTATACATTATTGATAATAGGTATGTTATAGACATTGTAATGCATGTATGTTATCTTTGACATTATTAAATTACCGCGATAAAATATGTGGTTTTGATACTGTACTTATCACGAATCGAAAGTGCTAATTAACAAGACGAATATTTAATTGGTTTTTTGACCCCAGACCTCCGAAAATGCTGTTTTTACTTATAACAGCATAAGCGCCCCGCCCCGCCTTGCTTTGAATCGTTACTTAAAGTTGTTGCCCGTACCCGTTTGGTTTACTATTATCGTTACTGCTCGGCGCCTATAGTAGATAGGTTGACGTATTATATACCTAAACCTTCCCCAAGAAATTCACAATAAAACAGAAAAAACCGCATTGAAATCCTTTGATGGTTCTCGAGATTAGCGCGTTCAAACAGACAGATGCTTGCCAGCAACTTCCTTTAAACTATGTATATAGATTCACATGAGATAATTTGACTAAAGCGACATCACATACCTAAACATTTACCGGAGACGCTGTAATAAAAATGAACATTATGACATGCCTGCTAGAAATCTCTCGAAACTAGATGTACTTTCTATGAAATAACAAAAATCGGTACTGTGATACATTCGACTCGTTTAAACACTCCATCTGTTCTCCCTAACAACTGATATAAACGGCCCATAACACTTAATTCTTGACACAGGTTCGCGTCAACGTCATGATCTCACAGTTCCAATCTCTTCTCAACTCATATGGAGAAGACGTGTCGGACCAATCTCAGACACTATTACAAATTATCACAAAGTTCGCCAGTGCTTACTGTTCGACTATTGAGGGTACCGCGAGAAATATAGAGACGACTGAACTGTGTGGTGGTGCTAGAATATGTTATATATTCCATGAAACGTTTGGGCGTACTTTGGATTCTATTCATCCTTTAGTTGGTAAGTGATACAACAGAATTTTATTTGTAGAAGTCAATAGGGTCAAATAGTATAAACCTATATTTCGATGTATTTTTACCTAACTGATATTATATAATATTAAGAGTTAGTTCGCAAACAGGTGCTGCTGTGCAAAAGATTGCGTTTTCGATTCCCATACAAAACAAAAAAATGTGTTATAAAATCGTTGCCGAGTCTGAATGTACTCGGATTTTGTATGTTTGCAAAGTTCCTCGCTACACAGAGCTATTTTCCTTAGTGCTGGAGCTATATTTAAGAAAATAATATCTAAACCTAAGGGCTGCAAATAGTAGATTTGGACAAATGTAGACTGGAGTAGACTTGTTGGTGTAATAATGTGCAATTGTAACCATTCTGAACAAATGTCACCAGGTTTGACGCGCATGGATATTTTGACCGCAATACGTAACGCGACTGGTCCGCGGCCGGCGTTGTTTGTGCCTGAAGTATCGTTTGAACTGCTTGTCAAACGGCAGATTAGAAGACTGGAAGATCCATCTCTTCGTTGTGTTGAACTGGTAAATACTATATTATTTAAGTTTTTTTTACTACTTTGGTGGCAAACAAATATACGGTCTACCTGATGGTAAGTTGTAACTGTAATATAATAATAAGAACATGGTTGTATCCCTTAAGCAATGCAGAAACAATGTTTAGAAAATACAAGTAAGTCGTTGCAGACCATGCAGGAAGAAGGGAATGAGGAAGAAAAAAGGAAAAGAATGAGAATCGAAAGGGGAATTGGACTTCCGATATTCACTTACCGAGCCAAACATTACTATGTTAACTAAAACTTTACAATCAAAGTCAATATTCTATGAGTAGTACCTACTACTCCGGTTGATTCGGTCCAAATATGCTGAAACTAGCAAGGACCTACCGTATAAAATATTCTAAAGTACGAACAAATTTTAATTGATATATGTATAGGTACATGAAGAAATGCAGCGTATAGTGCAGCACTGCGGTACAGAAGTGCAACAAGAGATGTTGCGGTTCCCGCGTTTACATCAACGTATCGTAGACGTCGTCACGCAACTGCTGAGGACCCGTCTACCTGCCACTAACGCTATGGTAAATATATCGTTTATTTGGTTTGTAGGATTCCGTACCTTAAAAGATAAAACCCTTTAGGATCACTTTGTTGTCTGTCTGTCTATATAGATTTTTTTCTCAGTAATGTGTGGAGGTATCAAACTAAAACGCCCTTATAGATACTGTATTACCATTTTTTTGTTTCGACTCGAGCTCACAAAAATAAGGGGCAAGGGTGGGATGCGCGGAACCTAAAAACTGCGCCGTGATTGACTTTTTCAAGGTCAATCATTCGAATGCACTAAAATACACCAATCATAGTGTCCATAGTGAGTTCTTATTACTCTTATGTTACAACTACCGCTGTGTTATGGAATACAGAATCTTATGTTATGTGATCACACGAGTAGATAAGCCGTACCGAGACGAAGCTTCCTAAGAGCGGTATTACATAATCATTTAAATATGATTTCATATCTGTCAAACTCTATGATCATAGTTCGACGACTCTCAAACTATGATCATAGATGATCACATGTAGTTATTATACCGTCATATGTTCTTCATTTAAAAATGACTTACACATCTTTGATCATATTTCTATGATAGTCTAATAGCGGCCTAAGAACGTACAAAATTATTACCTATTTTGGTAGGGTTGTCACAATAGGTTTAGACAAATTAAACAAAACGTTTGTTACTTAAATAGTTTATTTATGTATGGCTGATTTTGATATCTCATTATAACTAAACGAATAGACTTAACATAGTGAATAAGAAAAAATCTGTCGTTTTGACTTTTTAAGTAGCTAAATTTTATATATTTTAGTGTTTTAAGCTGATAATACTATACAAATTTTGTTGCCATTTTATGAACTTTTTTACTCTTGTATTTTCAAGCAGGTAGGTACCTACAAACTTTGAGAGAATTTGATGAACCTGTTAAAGTATGCAAGGAAGTTCACTGAGTCAAACTTAGAACGCGTTAAAATAAACAAACATACTTATTAAATATCATTAACATTACCAATAACAAAGTTTGGTTATACACTCGCGGACACGCAAATCGACTCAACCCCTAATTGCACACATAAACTTATTTTTTGATAAAAATGTACAAGATAATAATAAAAATTATATGTCATTTTAAAGCTTAAAATACCAGCTTTTAATTAAAATCATTATTAGTAAAATCCATTAACAACTTGGATAATTAAATAAAATTCATTTAATCAATACTTGGTATTACCTCCTCTTGCTCTAATTAGCGCCTCCAATCGGTTTCTCGTCGATCTTATTAAGTTCGAAACCGTGTCTTGAGGAATGCCATCCCACTCCTCTGATAACGCTGCCCGTAGTTCTGCAACGTTCAAAGGGGCTGGATTTCAGGCCCGCACCCTTCGTTTGAGCTCATCCCATAAATGCTCAATATAAAAAAAAAAATCATGTTTGGGCTGAGCGGAGGCCAGTGCATTTCGTGCATTAAGATGAAATGAGCGCCGACAAAGCCAGCGTAAGGAACAACGTGATCCTGGAGAATATCCCTGATCTAGAGATCAGCTGTCAAACCACCTCCTCCGCCTCCTCCAGGAATGAAAACAAGTTCCGTTTTTCCCTCCAACGATATGCCAGCCCACATCATAGTGGAACCTCCTCCAAATGAGACCGTTTCGGCGAAACAGCATTGGGCAAACCGCTCACCCGGACGCCTGTAGAACGTGTATCTCCTGTCACTGCCATGCAGACACATTCTGCACTCGTCGGTGCATAAAACTGACTGCCATTGCGCATCGTTCCAATCGAGATGCTCTCGATCAAATTGACGACGGTGTTTTGCAGTCAATTTAAGTCCCGTGGCAGGTCTTTTTGGGAGTAAAGTTGCTTGCCCTCAAGCATCTTCCTACTGTCCGTTCACTGACAGCTACCCCTCGAACACGTCTCGATCGAGATGTTGTTGCACATCAACGGCCGTAAGGTGCCGATTTCGCAGTGATGTTAAGACAATGAAACGATCGTCTCTTCTGTGTATTCGGGATACGCAGGCGGGCTCAGATGAAGCTGGGCAGTGACTGCTCGCAGATTAAGCCCTTGTTGTAACAGGGCGATGACTTGAGCGGCTACTTCAGGTGTGGTATTTCTTGATGACAATTAGTCCTGTTTGCAGATATGTGTACCGGTCAAATTCTGATAAGCGACTGATAAGAAAATAGGCGTGGCACCAGCTTTTATAGGGGTGTATGTGTATGTAATTTTATTGTTATTTTGTATATTTTTATCAAAAAATAAGTTTATGTGTGCATCTAGAGGTTGAGTCGATTTGTGTGTCCGCGAGTGTAGTAATGGTTTTTATTAATTTGAATATTAAGTAAAATTTAAGACTGTTTATACAATGTAATGGACATTTACTTAAATGTAACTATTCTTTAGTCAATATGAATCTATAACATGCTGTGTACAGGCGGAGTGGGGTCATATCATATAAAATAGTATTAATTTTTGTTAGTTCTAAATTTGCCGCAAAACAAATATTTGATAGAAACCTCGGTATGCTAGAGCTTAAATTCGGCCATCACTTGTAGTTTATTATTGTTTATGTCTGTACGTTCGAATAATAAACATAATTTTATTTATCAATATTTCAGACTGCAAGTAAAAATGTGACGTCATACTAAGCAATCAATATAAATTCTAGGTAGAAAATTTAGTAGCGATTGAGCTGGCGTACATCAACACGAAGCATCCGGACTTCCATCGTGAAGCTGCCTTAGTGTCCGGTCTACTGAAAAGCACCGATGGATTAGTAGAAGACCACAGCCCTGTGTACAGACAGAAGACCCCACGGCCTACATCATCACCGGTACCCACAATGTTCAAAGTATATACGCTTATTTTATTTTAGCATGACAGTGCTGACTAATACCACTAACAAGTAAGTCAGTAGTGTTTTTGCAGATTGCTTTTTTAATTAATATTAAGGTTTTCAAAGAGGTAAACAAGTGAAGATGCCGTACTGATAGGTGTGTTACCACCTTTATCTTTAGTCGTCGTTCATGCCAGCCATTCCTTACTTGCAAGATTTAACTATTTTTTTTTATCTTAGAATGTCTTTCTATTATTTCTTTTTTTTAATTTCTTCTAATATATAACATTTTTTTATATGTATATGTGTTTTTGATTTATTTATTAATCTATTAATCTTTCTTTTGTAATGAAACAATTATCTTGCTCATTATTTTGTAGCTATTACTTCGCCAAATGGGTGAAAGAGGGTCCACCCTAGTATTCTTGGCAAGTGTTTGGGATGCGTATAATAAGGTAAACGTTTTAATATGCCTGCATCGTGTGGGCTAGTGCTGTATCTACTACAGACTCATGTTAGCCACATTCTACTAAATCATGTGATGGTCATGTCGGTTAAGCTTTGAATACTATATGGGTTCTCTTTCTAAAGCCGCGTATTCACTAAAGAATAAAGGGTTTCGCAATATTTATGTACTTGCTAGAACCCAAAAAAAGAAAACCCAGTAAATTTTTGACACTAGTTGGCGCCACATAGGTAAAAAGTCTTTCATTTACAAAAATTCAAATACAAAATTCATTCACAGTCAATAGAATCGTTTAAGGTTGATTGATTGATTGAAGGCGCTTTGACAGATGCCTGGATCTGACGCCTCGGTGCTGCCACCTCGTGGGCGCCATTTTAAAAACCCTTATTGTTGCGATATTTCTGGAAACTCGAATCGTAGACATACGTCCTTTTGCGAATACGCGACTTTACTAGTGCTAACTAACATTTTTCCATTAGAAAACATTTACTGTTTTAACACTTATCATATTGCGGTCGAATGTAGATGTTCATATCTAGTAAAAGACAGTATTAACTAAAATAGTTTTTAAACCGTTATAATTTTACTTTAATATTCAGTTTGATTTCATGCTAGATAAGAACATCCCGTTATGCTAATTTCTTATTATATAAGCAATTGTGGTCGTTGGAACTTGGAACTGTTTACATTTACATATACGTTGTTTTTGTATGAAAAGAACTATCATTGGCATGAAAACTAATATATTCCTAGACTATTACTTATAGTCACAAACAGCTATGTTACGCTCGGTAGCAGTGGGCGCAAAGAACTTCATCTATATTAATATATTTAATTTATGAATCTTTTACTATACATAAATAAGCATTTATGAAATCCGAAGTCTTAATTTTGAATACGGAATTAAAGAAAACTTCCTAAAAACATAGGTACATACATAGGTACTTGTGGTTCCGAATACAATATGTATTTTTAAATTTTCTTTTGCATTTTTCAGGCAGGCTGTTATATTAGTATGTACATTTATTTTCATAATATGTTCAATTTTCGCGTCACCCATTCAATTATGACTCCATATATATACATATGTATACGAGTTATGACCATCATTGATCCCGCGTTTAGTAATACAAAAATTTTAAATACTGGATGTATCATCAGTTTTATAGACGATGTTTTTATTCCACTGAATATGAGCACTTCTATGTTAACTTGAAAACTTGCTTTTCAGCACATGCCAGCAATCACAGATGGTCAAGAGAATAGATCGCCTCCATCTACAAACAGTGAATCTCCAAATACTCCACAGGTTATAATTTAACCATGTTTATGTATTTGCATAGTTTACATAATGAAACTTTTGACTTACAATTTGTGTAAAAACGAACTTACGAAAAGCGTTCTCTATTAGCCAAGCTGTAGGTGACATAGTATCATTACCTATAAGCTTGGCTGATTTACTAAATTATATTGTGTTGAAAAATCATTTTCAGTAATAAAATATAGTTACTTTTATAGTACTAGGTACTACTTACTATAAAAGGAATTATATTTAATAATTTTGTTAGTATCTGTTTTTGAAGTTGTTTCGATTATTGATTGTAATTTTCTAAATAACTCTTGATGGAGGTGGTTTCACCAAAAGTGTTTAAGTCTGATGTCAGTTTTGCTATATTGCTTTGGTATTACGACGCGACGTTCATAGAAATGTCCTATATTGTCGATATCAATCAACGATTTAATTTTAGGTTACGATGTTACGTCACACATTTCATGAATTATATATTTATTTGTTTATTTAAAGCGCAATATAAAAGTTGTAGATGCTGAAATTAATAAAAGAGATAATATTGTAGACTCATTCCAAATTGGCCGAAAAGGGAAAAAGTGAAAAGAGATCATTGGAGGCCTTTACATAACATTAAGATTATATAGGCTTACAATATCATTGTATCTTTCCCATATTTTGATTACTAACGTTAAATATAATTTCATTTAGATGAATGGCACCCCAGAGAATATAAAAGTGCTGACGCCACAGAAGCCAGTTAATTTGCTGCCTGAAGTGCCCAGTCAGCACTCTCGTAAATTGTCTGACCGTGAACAACATGACTGCGATGTTATTGGTGAGTGACCTTTATTCTATTACCCTATAACTTCCTAATTATACGTCATTATAACATGCTATTAATTATGCGGACAGACAATGACATACTTTAGTTAAAATAGTTTTCTTCATGCCTTTTATTAAATAAGGACCTTCTAAATTTTAGAAACTTAGACTTAAAACCTACAAAATGTACGCTTTTTTGAGATGGTCCCTTATGCCCGGGTTACACGAGGCTAATTTTCAAGCCAGGACAGCAAGCTAGTTTTCTTCTAAACTGTCCTGAGGCCCTAGACAAGTGGCAAATATTTCTATTCTATTTATAGAATAGATAACAAAATGTATAGGATTGACATAAGCTTTGGCGTTAGCTTATGTCAATCCCATACATTTTTTAATCTATTCTATGAATAGAATAGAAATCTTTGACACTTGTCTAGGGCCTCTGGTTTGGAACATTAGGTTTAAATGAAGCTAGTTCTGTCTACGCGAAGAGAGAAGCACTAGCTTGGCTGGCTTACTGACACTAGCTTGCTGTCCTAGCTTGAAAAACTGGCCTCATGTAACCAGGGCATTAATCCTTTTTAGATACTATTCTGTCCAGAAATTTTTTTACAATTTAGTTCGTTATCTGCATCTGTAATGGTAAAAGGACTAATATGATAACCTTTACTAATGGTGTCCCTGCATTGATAACCTAAATAACAGACATTACCTCATTATAAATTCATCATTTCTAAAGTGCACGAGAGCACGGCCTGACTAGATATGATATAACAGTATTTTCTTATGATGCTAGGTGGACGGAGCGATGACCCTTCATACCTATACCCTAACACACAGACTGTAGACGGTATCAACGTGATGCATTTAAATCAAATGGGTGATTTAGTCGGTGAGGATAGAACAAGCGATGTACAGAATGCTTTACTCATTTGCTCACTGTTAAAATTTCCGACCACCTACCATCGAACTGTTTGCTTGCTGCTTACTTGTATAATTTTACTTTTTAGCTAACCCTTTATCAAAAATATAACGGTGTTTACTTTCTTGCGTACACTCGAGTAAACGTTTTAATGATCTACCAACACCATTATCAATCGTATGACTCTCTTTGCAGAATATAAGACCTCTTCAAGGACCTAGTCCTGATCTGTTCGACTTTTGCCACCTTGATTGTCACACTTTACTTTATGGATGACTCTTTAAGGTGCCTCATGAATCCAATTGTTTTGAGTGTTCATCGTTGACGAAAACGTGTGGACTACGTTTTAATTCGTGTTTTAATACTAGGCAAATTGCCCATTCCCGTTAATACAGCATTACTAATGTAATGAATATTATATAAATGATATTTATAAAAGAATTGTAACTAAACTTGAAAAGAGAACTAAGATTGAACTCTCTTTACTAGGTTTGATACACAGAGTGAGGGTAATGTCATTGACTGCACAAATTCTATTCTTGTATTGTAAATATTAGGGGATGTCCACCTGGCATAATGTATGTTTCAAATGTAAAAAATATATAATAGGTGCAGTAGCTTTAAAGATAACTTTCCTCACACAAACTTGAAAATTCGCACATAAAATTAGTATAAATTTGATATGGGGGTGGTGTATATTTTTTTAATTTTGCAATATCGAGAACCTTATTTGTAGAATCCTAATTCAATTACACCTTATCTTTTCCAACAGTACTGCACTTAACTAACATTTAGTATTTATAGTTCTAATCTAAAACGTTACTTTTATTCATGGAATATGTATTTTTTCAGAGCGACTGATCAAGTCGTACTTCTACATAGTACGTAAGTCGATTCAGGATTCGGTTCCGAAGGCTGTGATGCATTTCCTCGTGAACTATGTGAAGGATAACTTACAGTCCGAGCTTGTCACACATCTGTACAAGTCGGACCAAGCAGTGAGTCTACTTAACGAGTCTGAACATATCGCTCAAAGGAGGAAGGAAGCCGCCGATATGCTCAAGGTAACATAATATATTTTTATACTGTTGTACATTGAAAAGCTTTTGGTGTTTGATAAGTACTAAAGGTGGTTTTATAAAGCAAAACTCTCGTGCGCAAATTCTATTTTGCATTTAGCTGTATATAATATTTCAACATAATACAATAAATAGGCGTAATATTTTTTTAGTGTACCTAATATATTCTAAAAATTAAAGTATGCACAATAAACAAACAAGTAAACATCGTATTGGATATACATGTCTATGCAATATAAACATACTTTTATTTTACCATAAATTAATATAATTTGTATGTAATTATAGGCTCTCCAGCGTGCCGGTCAAATCATCAGTGAGATTCGGGAGACGCATATGTGGTGATGGCCATCGCAGAATGAAGACTCTAGTCTGTGAATTAGTTAATTTGAGCCTAGAGCTCTGTACATACTCCTCGTAATGTAGGTGAATTATGTGCATTAGGCTTTTTTACTTACCATTATACACACATTCATTTGCTCTAAATATGATTTCTGCTCTCTTTGTTATGTATTAAGATATATTCATGACATTATGTCGATAACCAAAAATTTTACTAAGCAGAAAATGTAGAAGCAAATGTATGGTAGTCATAAACTTTTGGGAATCGCACTGCATGCTGAAAGTAGCGTGTTTATGTATTCGATCATTTTGTGACATTCTAGAAGTACTTATTGTTATGATGATTATGAATATGATAGTCCTATATATATTATACCCAGGGTTCTATTTTATATCACTGTGCAGAATAATTTTTAAAAAGCCTGTGCTCAAATAGACCATCTTACAGACTGCCCAATGAGAACTAGTTATTTGTATATAAAGCTTTTGAAGCATTTCGAATTTATTGTATTTCTACTCGGTACACATTGAGCATACAACATTTTTTATTACATACTCAATAGGTACAACTGTATGTTTGTACTGTCATACAAGATTTTAAAAGTGTATTGAATTTGAAACAGGATATATGAAATTTGCAATATTTACAACAAAAAATAATATGTATGCATAATGATAGCGAAAATATATTTCATTGTTGTGCCAATAACAACAATAAATTGATTATATTTAGTTCGTTTTTATTACATTGTGCACAAACATGCTGTTAACTTCAGTTACCATTTCATTAATAATGTACATGCACATAAGGTAAGGTTAACATTAAAGTGTATTCGTGTTTACATTGTAGTTAATAACGCAGTGATATTACCAGTAATGTCTGCTAAATAGATGTAATGGTTGGCTGTCCTTATTAGTTTTACTTCGCATATAAAGTGGTTCGGTCGTTTTATGATTGAGTGGTGTGTTAGTCAGATAAATGTTTGATGTTTATTCTGTTTATTCCCTTTACAGGGTTGTTTGGTTATTAAAGTAGATATTGGTGACCAATTGTAGCTTTTTTTTATCATTGATTACATTAAGTTAATTTAAGGCAATAAAATGCTTTTACAGTATATTTTAAATGTAGTTCCTCGTTCATTAATTATGATTTCGCATGCTGTGTTCTCAATTTCATTCACCATATCAAGTCATTTTGTGTCATGTCCATGCTAAAGTAATTTATTTGTTTTTTATCTTGAATTAGTATAGTGGATATTCCAATGTTACACGGTTTATTGTTGAAGCCCAAAAAGTTATGCTTTACGGATTTCGCAGACAGTAAGGCAGTTACGCATTAATGAATTTCTCATTAGAGTTCGGTTGAAGTCATAATAATATTATGCACCCGACTCAATGTAAAGAAAACAGTAAGAGAATTAATAGCGGTTTGACCACGGAGCTGCCTTCTCTCTGCGAAATTATGTATTGAATGTATTGAGCGAAACCAATAGAATGTTACAATAATAAGAATGTATTTAAAAGTCTGTTAATTATTAAAATAGATTAACTATCATGGTCGAAGTTTTTTTATTTATGAATCCATAATACGAGAACCCTAAATTCGTCAATCAATAAGTGATGTACTTATTGATTGATGAATTTAGGTTTCTTGGCATATGAGACAAAGTAGGTAATAAGTGTGGGGTTGTGTTGCCTGGTTACAAGAATTCATCGACGGCGACGATATTTCTCAAAATATCAACACGACGCCAAACGTCCTTGGGCCATCTTCGCAGAATGCCAACTTCGCTAATGATAACTTCTTAAACCGTCAACTTCGCATGTCAACTTTTTCATAAAGTCAATGTTTGAAAATTATGACGTGTGTATATTTATTAAATTTAGTGGTTTCTTTATCGGATTAATAAAGTCTTTAAAAACAAATGATTATTTTATTTAAAAACTACTTTTACTAGCACACATCTTTGTTTTTTGCGTCGTGTTTGCATGTTGTATTGGAGAAGTAAACAAACAAAAGAATATCGGGCAAACATGTCATCTCAGTTCATGTCACTGGTCGAAAAAAGCATACACTTATTTTTTAACATGAAATCGTTAAAATAATCTTTTACGACTATCTTTTCGTCGTGATCGTAGTTTAATTTAATGACGGTTTTGAAAAAAATACGTAATTCACTTTTTACCATACTTGGATTTAACAATATCAAAATATAATCATCAATACCTATCAATATATACATTAAAAAAATTACATGTATTTACTTTCAAACTTTCGCGTTGCATGATATAAAAAAACTAAATATACAGGCATTCACGCGATCATGCATTAGGTATTTACATACCTTATTTTGCGTGACGTTTCGATCAGGTTACACCGGCCGGCGAGATTATATGGTTTGCCAAAAATACACAAGTCCGACGTGCCACTGCGGCCTATCGTAAGTCAAATTGCATCCCCTACTTACGACCTTGCAAAGCACGTCTCGTCAGTACTGTAGCCATTAGTGGGTAAAACTATCCTATGTGAAGGATTCTCGCCATTTCGTGCAGATTGTAAAAACCCTAATATTGGAACCTGAGAACACCATGGTGAGTTTTGATGTGGAGTCGCTTTTCACCAACGTTCCAATTAAGAAGTGTCTGGACATCGTGAGGGACAAATTAAATGACAATGAGATGACGTTGAACTACACTGGCGAGCAAAGAAATCGTCTCACTTCATTCTTTCGCACTCAAAGTGTTCTAATTTTAAAATTAAGACCTAAATCTTAATTTAGGTACATTAGGAACAGTAACTATGATTTCGTACTCGTTAACTCAGTTAGCATTGCGTGACCTTAGGGCGTATAAAAGGTGACGTACCCCTTTCACCCTTATCATGACTTATCATCATTGACCGTGAAACGTCAACAGGTACACATCTCCTCAATCTCCAAGCAAGAAAATTTCCCGGAAATGGATAAAATAGCAGAAGCAGCGGCTAAAGCAGTTATCCTATTGCAACAGGGCCTGAGTCAACGTCAAGTGGCTCGTACTTTGCAGATGAGCCAGTCAGCGGTATCAAGAATATACCGAAGGCACCGGGAGACTGGTGGCTTTCACCGACGAAGAGGTTTCGGTAGAAATCGGTCCACTTCGGAGGCAGACGATCGCTTTATCGTCCGTACTTCGCTGAGGAATCGTTCTCTCACCGGGGTCTAAGTTCAACGGGAGCTCCGAGAAACACGTGGGGTAGCTGTAGGTTCTTGGACAGTGAGAAGAAGACTCAAAGCAGCAACCCTCACTCCAAGAAGACCAGCAACGGGTCCCAAATTGACTGCAGGTCATCGAGCAGCCCGGCTACGTTTTGCAAGAGAACACGTCGATTGGACTGAGGACAAATGACGCTTTGTTCTCTTCTCGGATGAAAGCAGAGTATGCCTACATGGTAGCGACAGAAGGAGAAGGGTGTACAGAAGGCCGGGAGAGCGATGCGCACAATGCTGCATAGCAGAAATTGTTGCGTACGGAGGAGGTTCCTGCATGGTGTGGGCTGGCATATCAATGGAAGCAAAAACTGAACTAGTTTTCATTGAAACTGGCCGCCATGTGGGAGGGTTGACCGCACATCGGTATATTGAAGATATCTTGGAAGACCACGTCATCCCATACGCTGGTTTTATTGGATAAAACTTCATCCTGATGCAGGATAATGACCGTCCACACAGCGCAAATGTCGTGCGACAGTACCTACGAGAAGTGGGTTCGCTGTTATGGACTGGCCAGCTCGTAGTCCGGACTTGAATCCTATTGAGCATTTATGGGATGACCTAAAGAGAAGAATCCGGGCTAGAGATCCTGCACCAGGTACAAGAGCTGACCTGCAAGCGGCTCTGACCGAGGAATGGAAAAATATACCACAAGACAGAGTGAAGCACCTCAATGGGTCAGTGAGGAACCGTTTAGAGGCTGTCATCAGAGCAAGAGGGGGTAACATTCGTTATTAAAGTGGTAATCATTATGTAATAAAGTTTATTTAAAATGTTATGGTCTTTTATTTTAAATTTTTACCCTTAATTTTTCAAGTTTTAGTACTCGCAAAGTTTAAAAACATTTATTGTTCAAGAAAATGAGTACAAGTTAAGAGTATTTGTACTCATTTTAAAGCCAAGATCTAGAACTTAACGAATTTAAGACCTAAGTTAAGATTTAGGTCTTAATTTTAAAACTAGAGCACTTTGAGTGCGAAAGTATGAAGTGAGTCGATTTTTTTGCTCGCCAGTGTATATTGATTTGCTGAAACACTGCCTAGAGGGCAATTACTTCCTTTTCCAAGGCCAATACTACCTCCAGATTGATGGCGTCGCTATGGGGAGTCCAGTGGCCCCGGTACTTGCTAATCTCTGGATGAAACATTTTGAAGAGAAGGCATTGAGTGGTGGACCGAAGATTATCAGATTTTGGAAAAGATACGTTGATGACGTATTTAGTATAGTAACGGGCGGTAAACAGGAAGTGGAACAATATATAATATACTTAAATTCCATTCACCCAAATATAAGCATCTCACTAAGCCGCCATAGTGGAGGCCACCATACCAGTAGTTTGGCTTTTGAAATGGTGTCCGCCACTTCTGGATTCCACTTACTGCTTACCATCAGGCAGAGTGGAGTCACTTTGGTAAGCTAATATAAAAAAAAAAAAAAAAAGGTTCACATACGAAATGGAAACGGAAAGATCGTTGTCATTTTTAGATGTCAAATTGAGCGCGAGAACGGATGGGTCCTTATCACACTGTCTACCGCAAACCAACACACACGGACAGATACCTACATGCTAAGTCGCATCACCACCCTCGTCACTTGCAGTCCGTTACGACTTCACAGAGCCTACGATCTGTGTGACCCTGAGCATTTAGAGCAAGAACTCGATCATGTTCAGGAGGTACTTAGTCGTAATGGATATAAAGTGAACCGGCGACGGAAGCAACCAACGAAAAGGGATAAACGTCCACAGGTCAACAGACAACCTGCCTTTTTGCCCTACATTGTGTGTGACTATATTATACAGTGTGTATACAGTGTGACCGATAAGATAGGAGACCTGCTTAAACAATACAGCATCAGCACAGTCTTTACACCTGGCGCCAAAGTAAACAGCATGGTAGGCACGCCAAAGGATGATTTGCCCCTACAAACTCCGGGCGTTTATAAGATCAGCTGCAGCTGCGGTCGTTCGTACATAGGCCAGACTAAGCGGACTATTGCTGAAAGGGTCAAAGAACATATCGCCGCTGTAAAGAATCGACAGACCAGCAAATCAGCGATTGCCGAACATATTCTGCAAACGGACACCAATCACTGGATTGAATTTCATCATACGCAAGTCCTCCACAGATCGTACCTACTACTCTCGGGTGGTACGAGAAGCTATTGAAATTAAGAAACATACAAACTTCAATAGGGAAGACGGCTTCAAGCTCTCGGCTACGTGAAATCCAGTAATTCAAATTACACAACCTCGCTTTGCGCAGTCGGTTAACGCTCGGAATACGGACGACATACAGAATAAGGACACTGTCAGTGTGTTTTGTGATAGTATGTGGAAAGACAAAAAAAATGTGAGGGTAGATCTAGAATCTACTGCGCATACGGAGCCGTGACATCGCCACATCAGTCTGCTTGTGACCACGGCCGGTGTAACCTGGTCGAAACGTCAAGCAAAATAAGGTATGTAAATACCTAATGCATGATCGCGTGAATTCCCGTATATTTAGTTTTACTAAATAATTATTATTTTCAAATAAAAAATAGATTTCAAATTAATCAGTCGGTAAATAGACGGTTTTGTTAGACACCTACAGCACGGTAATATTCTTCTCCTTTTTTTTGGCAACAGAGCCGACGATTATGTCAGCTATGTCTGCCAGCGTCAAGTGTAGAATAATATTGTTGTTGATGATATTAATGGTATATTACAATGATAAAATAGAAAAATATGGATGAAATTAAATGACAACCATCTTCCGTGAAAACAAAAGATGGACCACGGTAATATTAACTATTAATTTTCAAATGCCTGACCTGTAAAGTTTAATAAATGACAGATCCGTCACTATTCTACAATATGACGTTTTGTGTCCCGTTATTCTTTTGTTTTCTAAACTATAGAAAGATTTAATTTTTATTTTTTTTCTGCTTGTACTCGTGTCTTTTTAAGAATCTGTCTTTTGGAGAATAAACCTTTAATTTTATAATTCTACAGGGAGAATACACTAGTCAGAACATGTCATTTTTGTGCATTTGTCCTTGTTACATACTAGTCGAATTAATAGTTGAAAATTAACATTTTCAATTTGAGATAGAAAAAATACAAGTTTAGTTTAGTTCAGTGTTTATTGAATTATAATAACGATGGTATTTACGTGTAACATACTGAGATTTCATAAAAGAATCAAACTCGCTTTATTAAAATAATGAAGTCGGTGCGCTAGTTATTGTATTAGTAACAATACATAGTTGTGTTAATTAACAGTACCTAGAGCTTTTACGCACTGAGTTCCTAGTGCGAGTTTGTTTTCCGTTAATCAAGACGATACTCAGCCAATAACAACAACAAAATAATGTACAATTCACAATAAAATTACAAAATACATTAAATATACTATTGTAACTTTTATCATTGATTTGTGTAAGTAGGAGGGTTTTGTATGTAGGTAGTAAAACTTATTTATACACATGCTTGAGCCTAAAAGTAAGGCAATGACTTACAAATTTATGAAAAGAGATATTTACACTTTTGGCAAGTGATAGGTACCCGATGTGTTGTACCAGCACCATTGACCTGCACCATCAATGGTGCAGATGAGACTAATTAGTTTCGTTTGCATATGTTCGTATCGTATCGTTTGCGTTTTGGTATGGTCTCATCTGCACCATTGAGATGACACTATATACTATCAATACGGTTGTATACTTAGATATATCCTCAATGTATTTCCTCTTTGCTATAGTGGCAAGTCGTGACTATCCGACCAGTGTTTCATTAAAATAACTTAGGATAAGAACTAATAGAGCGATTATATCTCACACCGCGCTTACAACTTCATGACATGCGCAGAGAGACAAAATGATAAGTAGGTATATAAACCTAAGCACTACACTATGCAGACACGAATATAATGCTGTAAAAGTTACTCGGCAAGTTTCTTTCATTTCAAAAGGATGCGCACAGTTAAAACCAACAAACATAAATTCACTACATTTTTTTATGTCATCACATTATGCTTTATTTAACAAACACAAAATTTAAAAACTATTTGGCTCTTAAAATTGTCATGGCTATAAATTTATCACGTATGGCAAGGAATCAGACTTAATTGCCAATTCTTTAAATAATTTTATTAGATTGTTATTAAAAATATGTGAATTAAGCAATCTAAAGATATGTCGTGCTTTCAATAATAATACTTTATTCCAAAATACTGTTTTATACTATGGCAATTTATTTGTCATTTGTGTACTTACCTTATATTTATTGCAATACCTACTCCTTATTAAAATTTTATATTTCAATAAGTGCATATAATCTAATTGAACAATAACACCAAATACATGGTAACGTACTTCAACATTGTTCCTCAAACAAACAAAGTATCGCGCAAAAATCGGTCCACGTTAAAATGCTAAATATTTATTAATTGAACAGTACACGCTGATGAACGAGCAATGCAGAAGTTGCAAATTTAGCCGTGGGCTCTTAAAGAGTAAAATTTGATGGACACACTAATTCTTATCGATGTTTCTCAAAGTAGATTTTCTCACAGAAAGCCGTGAGTTATTACAAAAATATGTGCCTAATCTATTTGCATTCATTTTCGGGTTTATTTATATTTGAATGTTTTAATATCTATTCTTACATGAATATTTTTATTTAAATAGGCCATAAAGGCGCGGAATGTACACGCATTTGGTCAATTTGGAATACATTTTAAATTTTGTTTAGCATATTTTTATAACTAAGGAGTAGTTAACATAGCAACTTTATATATACTTAGCTTAAACACTTAAGTTTAATTTGAGATTATTATTTTGTGACTCATTAAATTATAAAGATTATATTATTTATTATTTTAAATAATTATCAGTTTAACTTTAAAGACAACTTCACAAACATACGTACATACATTGTACGGTAGTAGATCCACGCTGATTTCAGCATGAATGGGCCGGACCGTCCGGGGAAGTACTACCCTCTCATAGAAGATCGACTTAAGAGTAGTAGTATCCGTACTACTGCGTTTCGTTCGGTGAGTGAGAGCGCCGGAGGCCCAATTTCCCCCCTTTCCTCTTTCCTCACGTCCCTCATTTCCTTCCCCTAACCCCATTCCCAGCCGCCATAGTGGAGGCCACCATACCAGCAGTTTAAAACGATAGCTTTTGGTATAGTGGCCGCCACTTCTGGATTCCACTGACTAAAAAAAAAAAAAAAAAATACAAATAACGAACACAGAGTTCAAACAGAAAATGTAGCTCACACAAAATTTGTTCCGTACTTCAAAAGGTAAGACAAAATCTTTATAGGATCGCTTTGTTGTCCATCCGTCTGTCTGTCGTTCTGTCAAGATCTTTTTCTCAGTAACACTTGGACGTAGCATGCTAAAATTTATATCGAATACGCTTGTCTCCAATTTTTTGAAGCTGTGAAAAAATTTAAATATAATATTTAATTGTGCTTAATAAAAAATCTTTTTGATATTATTACATCTGGCTGTTACGAACTATGACTATTTTTGTGTATTTTTATGACGTGGGTCTTGTTATTAATCTCTATATGGTTTGGTATCTAGGTCTATTAGTCTAACATTGTACTATAAGTTATTCGGCAGGAGTATAACAATAGTGCTTTTATTTATGGTATAATTTTATTAAAAGATATCATATCAAAACACTCTTATTTGTTCGTGGTTTGTATGACAATAAAAAATTATGATGTCATGGTTTTTAGAGTCAAATTATGTAGTTACTTGCAATGAATCTAGTTTTAAATAAATGGTTGGATGATTTAATTTTTTTTTGGGATGATAGCTGATTTAAGGATGAATGTTGATATTTGAGCTTTTTATTTTATTTTTAACTTCATCATACCTATTGTTTAAATCTCTACAGTAAAGTGCTTATTTCCACAATTGATTTTATTAAAAACATTACAATCTACATTCAAATAACATGGTAATCTACAGGAATGATAGATATTACTATAATAGATAAGCCAAATACGATCACAACTTTCTAAATTGTAACAACTTAATTTTAATTGTAACGCACTAAAATTAACACAAGTCACACTTACACTCTTCAAATATTTATTATTTATAGTTGTTTGGTTTGAGTAGATTGTAGGACCAAACTGTAGGGCGCAATTTATATATTTTGTACATTAATTTGATAGCTTTTCTAAATAACGGTTTTTGAAATTTGTATGCTGTTCTCTACTTCTGCTCAGAGATATTAAAAACCTACTTACACATTACTATTTGTGACATATATATATATAGTGTAGGCATAGACAACCGACTTATAAATTCCGCATCAGGGCAACAGTCACGCACAAATAATATACCGGCTATATATATTCGCTAGTATAAGGATTAACTACGGACATTACCATTGGTGCATTTCTGTGAATTCGAAAATTGATCTTGAAATAGCCAATCGGAGCGCAGCTTTTACGTTCCGCACATCACCCTTCTGCTCTTCATTTTTGTAAGCTCGATTTAGAACAAATAAATGTTAATGCGGTATATTAAGTTGTCTATGTGTTCTCCCTATTTCTGCTCAGGTATTAATCATCTACTTACACGTTAGGATTTGTGACATTATATTATGTATTATGTATTATGTATTATGTGTGTGTGTGTGTGTGAGAGTGTGTGTGATCGTCACACAGATGTGACGAGGTTGGCGCGTCGAGGCGCGGCCCTGCGCTAGGAGGCTGCCTTGCGTTCTGTTTCGAGCAGTTTGTCATCAGAGCAGAACTTTTCCAACTGCTTTACGTAATATGTGTTGAAGTTTAATCTGTAACGCAAATATTTGATTTAATTTTAACTAAAATATTCACTTGCAAAATTATCGCTTATTTATTCCCTATCCGCACACGGAAGTATTACCTAATTAAAATAAGAGCTTAAGGTACGTGATACTTAGAATAAATGCTAAGATTCGCTGGTTAACGGATGTACTAGTATTTTAAAATATATTGTACAATACACAGTTCAGCACATTGTTTGACAAGAATGTCAAGTCTGGAATAGTAAGGCTCATGTAAGTACCCGAATTTAGTTTCACAAAATTAATATATTGCAAGGAATAACGTAAAAAAGATTCATCATCTTTCACATTTCACCTCAAATACAAAAACGTCATTTAATTTTAAGTGGTCCTGAAGCCTTAATTTAAAGCGACAGAAAGAACTAAGCTTTACTTAAGTCTGGCCGCACACGCACGATTTTCTGGATTAGGTTGCCGAATCAGGACTTCAGATTCATAATTGCCAAAAACTGTGTGTCCGGAAAGAATTAAATTTTAGAGACTAAATATTTTACATTTGAATTAACGGTCTATTCCACTTTGATACCTGGATGATAACATTACCTGGCAGATATATTCAGCAGTTTATTGGTATTGTTGTCTCGAGCCATTCGTTCGATAATAGCAAGAACAGACAACAGAGCAGCGGTAAATCGAAGACCATAACGGGATACGGACCGAGAGAAAGAATCTGCTGATCCAGTCGATGTTGATCCGCCACAACCAGTGTCCTGAACATTAGGACAACAAACATGAGTATTTCAAATATAATCGATTAGTAATAGTGCCGAACACTAAATGTGTAACATTTACTTTGAAAGAAAGATAAGGGAGAAGGTAATAATAGAAAAATAATATACTAGTGACAGCATAAATACTTCTAGTTTTATACAACTTTTAATGTATACTGTATATAGGTAATGTTAAAATCAAGATAATCTACGTATTGCTAGACTATTAAAAATAATAAGATACTTACGGCCATTTTCTAAACAGTCATGAAAGAATGATAAAAAAGTACAAATTAATGTTTTTGAATCACAAATACTACATGGAAGCATCAAATTCATTAGTTTTAGTTAACGGACTTTTTTAATTTAAAAGCGGTGCAAAATGTAACCAACTAAAAAAATTTAAGAGTGACCCCGCTTCGTATCTGTTGAAGATGATATACCTATTGACTCATATACTCCCAAAGATAAGAATTAATTGAATGATATTAAATTGCAATTATATACTTTATTCTGTGTTAGTTAAGAGTTACTTTTGATCTACTCTGTTTGTACCTCACTATAGTCTGTATTGTCATACGTTGATCCAAGCATACTGTTAAGCTCTGCGTCCACGAAGTACTTGTGCATCTCCTTTGCCAATTAACGTGTTTTGGTAGCGTTAAAAGAAAATACAAAATGTTAGAAATTATAATAAATATACTACCTGTATCCAAGCTTTGATATGTCAATAAGAAATATATAAAATATACAATACAAAGAAATAAAATAAGGATAACAAATATAATATAATATATAGGTACAGATACACGCTCCCAAAATTGTACAAATTGAAATTCCTATTAAGAGCCATTTCACGTTTTCATGCGAAATTTAAGTTTTTGATCGCTAAATTTACCATATTAGATTAGAGAACTTTAAAAGTTAAATTTTATCTAATATGGTAAATTACATTCATGGAATAAAGTCCAATTGTTCGTATTGTCCTTTAATAGAATACATTTACAAAATTTCTTTTACTTGTTTTGTGGTGATCAATCTCCCACATCTAGTTTACAAAAAAATCCTTGCAGAGTCAATTTCGGAGTCTTAAATCTAACATTAATATTTATATATTTTACTAAATTAGATACAGTAAACATTAGTTATATACTTTCTTTGACAAATAATAGAATAGATTTTTGATTATTAACAATTTTATTTGATGATTAAAGAAAACTTATACCAATTTTTACGTTTTATGTTGCAACTTTATTGCATGATCTGGTTTTTGAACAAAACATAATTACTATAAAAAATATATTTCACTATACTCTTTGTTCTTTATAGAACTTAATTCTTTCAATTTTATTAAAGTTCACTTCATTTCATTTCATTTTCGCAGACAAAATTATTGCTAACCTCACTCTAAACGACTTGAAATTTCTATAAATTGCGATGCAGAAGCCGGCGGCCATTAGTACGGCATGAAGCCGCTTCCAAGCAGAAAAATAAAAAATAAACGCAGTAATATGCTCCGATCAAAACTTCTTGGGATATCTCTCAAACGCACTAAATAATGTATCTTACATGTACTCTTACTAACATAGATAATAAGAACATTGTTACTGGATGCTTTTCCGACATGAACGTTATTTTATTTATTTATTATTTATAATTTTTATCGGTGGCTATACCTTTGGCGAAATAAGCTAAGTGATATAAACAATCGGAGATGTGGGCAAAAATAGAAAATATTCCCACTTTTTCTACTAATCGGAGTTGCGATCGGAGGACAGGGGATAACCCGTTAATAATAATACCAGCATGTTTCTGTCCCACTGCATGGCAAAGGCCTTTTATTATACAAAGAAAACATGACCATTGATCACCATTGGTAGGTAATTCATACAGAGAGTCATAGTATAATACGTAACAATTAGGTGGTAATTTATCTAGAAATCTTCAACGAATTTTATTCAGCGTATCAAAACAAGTCGAAATGGCCCTGTGGATAAGGCACCCAATTCGTAAACACGAGGTAGTGGGTTCGAACCCGGGCAAGTACTAATGTCATTTTTCAAATCATATGTACTTTCTAAGTTAATCTTGGACATTTCTGACTGACGGTGAAGGAAAACATCGTGAGGAAACCTGGACTTAAAAGTCTGAAATTGCCAATCCGCCTTGAGCAAGCGTGGTGATTAATGCTCATTCCTTCTCTATATGAGAAGAGGCCTTTGCCCTGCAGTGGAACAGTAAACAGGCTGGTATTATTTATTATAATTATCGAACCTTTAAAGTTTTGTTAAACTGGTACTGACCTCTAAAATATAGTCTTATAGGTTTAAGGTAAAAAATTTACATTTTTGTTATTTTTATATTTTGTCGGTTATTTGTTTTTTTTTATTGTACCTACTAGTTTAGAATGAACTGTTCTTATCTGAGGTGAATAAATTTTGTAAGAGAAGAGGCCTTTGCCCTGCAGTGGGACAGTAAACAGGCTGGTATTATTTATTATAATTATCAAACCTTTGAAGTTTTGTTAAACTGGTACTGACCTCTAAAATGTAGTCTTATAAGTAGGTTTAAGATAAAAAATTTACATTTTTGTTATTTTTATATTTTGTCGGTTATTTGTTTTTTTTTTATTGTACCTACTAGTTTAGAATGAACTGTTCTTATCTGAGATGAATAAATTTTCATAAACTGTCCTATTAAGGTAGACACATTATACGGCTCAAGGTTGTTTAATCCATCTTATTTCTCAACACTACTTGCAATGTTTATTTACGCACATCTGCACAATGCTGCCATCTGTTACCTAAATTTGAAGTAATAGAAAAAGGTTTTTTTGTGAAATGGCTCTTATGATACGAGTACGTATTTCTTGACAAGTACCTATCCAAAATATTAGGTACTTACATCAATTTTAGTAAAATAGTAAGTACCTTTTCATAACACGACTACTATTCGAGCTTACGTGTAGCCGAACTTAAAGTTTTTAAGCCTGCCAACTTATTCGTATAGCCTTACTAGCGTTTATCTCGCTTCCAATATCTGCCTTTGCAATTTTAGGCGAATGGTGTTTTACACAAAAGAATACAAATTAACGATCCTATTCGACCGATAGCAGTCACGAACTCGAACGTTCTATGTTCGAGTTTGGCGTTATTTGTGTGCGTTAACTACGATGGACGGTCAAATACAACGCATGCGTTCACTGTTGTAGTTTTGTCCACACTACAATAGTGTTTAGCAACGCGTATACTGCCTGATGACGAGCTTTGTGAGTAAATAAGTAGAATGCTCAAACGCAGAACATTCGGATGCGTGACCGCAGTCGTTTTCACAGGATCCTAAGGTCCTACTCTCTACTGTTCAGATAAGTTAGCTACAGCCTTTAGATAATTTTGTATAATAACATTATCAAGATAAATTTAATAATTATATTAAGTACTACAAATGAAAGATCTATAACATCTAAACAATCATACAATATAAATCGGAAAGCTGTGGTTATAAATAAGGACAGCAAAGTGCACAATAACATAGGCATAATATAAATAACACTTGATGCATTTAGCTGAAATCGCAGAAATTAGTTACATAATATAAAAATATTGTGTCCACCTATAAAGATTAGATCGGTAAGAGACTAAAAAAGAAATAGTTAATGTCCTCAGTCTACATATTAATTATTTATCCATTTGTTTTTTGTTATTATTTTATTTTGTTTCATAGTGTGATCACTGAAAAAATGCCACTTCTTGTATAGAGCCCACACTAAGACCTTATTTACCAGAAGCTTTTCCATACATTTCTATTTTCCAAAACCCACTTTTCTGCAAAGCTGTTAAAAACAATTGAAGACTTGTAAATCAATATGCACTAAGGAATTTATTATAATTAGACTTCACCTGTATAAAAGTGCAGAACTGCACGCAGACAAGGCAGAGGGTAGTAACCGCCTTCAACAGCTGAGGACTGGTGAGCATGCAATCGCCAAGACACGACTCCAAGAAATCATTGTGACGCTCCAAAACTTCGTCCACATTGTGCACCTGGCAACAGTCATATGCAATTTATTAGGATAGACAAGTAGATTAAAAAAATCTGAACGGTGTATATTATAAACAAGGGTCTATACTTCTGTAAAGAGATTGAGATTCCGGTACCGTTCTGTGATTTTAACTGTAACAAAATAATACTAGATACCTACGCGAGAAAGATTGCATGCTGCAGCTAAATCTATCGCCAGACAGAATGGTGTCAATCTAATATCAATTCAATTGATGAATCACACATTAAGAGTAAAGATTTTAACAGAAATTAGCTAAAGATGTGTAAAGTGTAACTGTGTATTCTGTCTGTGAGCATCAATTACGTTCAACAAGTTAAGAGGGCGAAAGTTTGGAGGAGTGATCAAGTGACGAAAATAACTTAATTTTTAAGAAAACTTATCGTTGTAGTTTTTTTATATTAGCCTACCAAAGTGACTCTTCTTTCTATACCTGATGGTAATCAGTTTGTGTAATCTAGAAATGTGTCTTGAGCAAGCGCAGCGATCAATATTATTATGCTCATGGCTTCATAATATGAGTAGAGGGCTTTCTCTTACAGTGCAACAATAACGAATTTTTACAATGCTAAATATATTACAGGTTTTTACTAGACATACGCTCTAAATAAGCCTTGTTATTTATTAATGTTCCATCACAGACACTGCGTTGCTTTACATAAACGGCGTTGAACCAAAACAATGAGTAATACAGCCTTGTGATTGTGACGTGATCTGGTAAAAAGCAACGCCTACAAATTATCGCGAATCCCTGCTCCGCCCACAGAAAAAATACTTACTTTTTAAAAAACTGTATCAATATGGCTGACCAGTACCTACAGATTTCACCTTGCGACCTATTGAGTCAACAAAATGTAGGTATGTACCGAGTTAATTGGTTTTTTAACCAAGTACGCAGATAACGAATAAACTCTAGCATAAGCATTAGTACCTATAGGTAGGTAGATGCATGTTTTCTCCAAAAACATCTGAAGTCAAAACAAAGGAGTAGGTCTAGAATCTTGATTCCAAAATCTGAACATCATTAATGTCTTGATGCATAATAAGGATTTATATTAATTATTTAAGTATCTGACAACAATAGTGTCAATCATTTTACAATAAACGTGATTTGTCATTGTAATGTAAGCAATTAAAAACATAATATGAATGAATGGTCAGTAATTGCGTTTGGTCAGCAGTGTAGTGCAGGATAAGCGAGCAACGATCGTCTGTCGCCTCCCACACCAGTGCGCGGGCGCAGGTCGCAACGCCTCACTCAGATCACGAACGCGAGTGGTGTGGCCGTACAGCCACTACACGAATGCCAACCAATAGTGTCTACTAACAGTGCAGTGAAGTGAAGTGTGATTGCAGTTATATCCGTATTACACAGGTTGGTTTTGGAAATTAATATAGTTACAATTAGATATACCATCAATTATTAATTGAAACAATTTACCCTAAAGCTAGACAGTGCAGCGTGAATTGCGATTAGCAAATTAATACTTTATGTAGTGTTTTTGTAGAGGTTCACGTCGAATAAAAGCTTACGCGATCATTTTATGTTATGTTTTGTATTATAGGTATGCTTACTATTCAAACAAGAAGTATCAATGATACCGGTTTTATAGGCAATAATCTATAATATCTAAAAGCAAAAGCGAGTATAGCTGGTAAATAGAAAAGGAGATATACGACATTCTTGGTTACCTATATAAGTAGATATTATTAATTAAATTAATTTGAAATAAAAGTTATAGTAAAAGTAAAAAGAATAATAAATAATAATAATACTTAGCTAAGTAGGTAAATAGATTTCAAAATATTTTATTAGAACCAAATTCAAAACCTTGTTTTGTGAAATTTCTAGAAATCAAAAAACGCTTCTTTGTATTATTCTATACATAAACACACAAAAATATATTATGTAGTATTTACAACTAATGCGCCTTTAGCTAAATAATGTATGGACTTGAACGATGTGTGTAAACATAAAGAGAGATCATCACATGTTGGTCTCCAAACCCAGGGCAAGGTCGACGGGGATGACGTCAGATTATTGTAAAGACTTGGGACATGTGGGTCGGAAGGCAGACCATAATATATACAGAGAGCGGGATGTAATTGATTAAGTGGTAGACTAATGCAGGAGTTGAGCGCAACACACCAGTTCGTTAAACGTACGGAAACATCCGGTGACAGTTTAAAAATAGGGTCATATTGAAGATAACATGATCAAATCGAGTACGAGACAGAAACAAAACAAAAACAATGTTTTTGCTTTCGCTTGTCCAAGTTTAGCAATGAGTAACCAATCGGTGCACCAAGCTAACTAAATTATATTTTGCTGTATTGCATTAAACTTACAAAGTACGTTACTTAAGTACGTTCAAGTAATACAGAAATAGAAAATTAGCTTATAGGTAACCCACCGAATATTAACAACTTGATAATCTTGTAACTAAAAAATGTCTTTGTTAAAACTATTTTCTGTTCTAAGCAAGACACAGGTTGCTCGTATTTTAAGCACCAGCACCTACTCTTCAAAGGATAATAAATGTTAATGAAAAGACATAGGGATGAAAATAGTCCAGCATCACTGATGCAAATCAGACAATCAGACTATTAAATCGCAAATTGCATCGTATAATGCATGGAGACGTGCAGGTTACGAACGATCGGCAAGTAGGTTCTTCGTAAAACTTGTAATTCCAGGGTTAACAGTACTATGTATTGATGAATGAATATTGTTTTACATGAGTGAAATCGAACAAATCTGGTTAGCAACTGGTTAGAAAATCAAGTTGTAACTGTATAAATTAACATATTAGATAGTATGGTATTTCTTTTCGGGCGGCATTAGTTTATGTAATGTGCGTTGAAATGAAACTTAGTCGTTAAGAGCTAAAGTTTAAATATTGTACCTTTTGTTTCGATACTACTTACCAAAGTCACTATGTTTCGACTCATTGGCTGACTAGTCGTGATTTTAAATAAGTATGTGGGTTCTTTTCAACTGCCTCTGTGGTTAGGTAGTAATGTGTAGGTACAGATTACCACGCAGAGGTCTCGGGATCGATTCTCGAGTCAGTTAAGTGATATTGTGTTTTTCTGTCAAGAAATTCTCAGTATTAGCCTTGAGTTTGGAATTATGCCCGGTAAATAACAACAGGCTCGCCCTCTGTTACATGGAAAATAAAATGGCGAAACGTGGATGGTTAAATACGTCTGCCTACCTCTTCAAGGATAAAAGGCGTAAAGCTAATGTGTTTGTATGTAAGTATGTTCTTTTCAATGTAAATTTACGTTGTACATTGTAATCAATATTTCTTAATCCTGTTTGCCCATAAATGTCAGGTGGTAGATAGACATAGTGGGTAGCTCATTGTTTGAGACCACCGTCGACCCAACTACCATTAGTAAACCTTAATTGATGCCGCATATAAATGTAAGTATCTACTTCAAAAGTAATGCTAGTATTTTAACAAAAGTTAATTTGGATAGAGAAAATAGGTGAGACAAAGAAAAATTTGGAGAGACACGGTGCGACGCAAGATGACCCTTATTATTAGTTGCTAATGACATAAAATAGTTATTGGAAAGTGGCATCATCCGCTGGTAGAGTTCAGAATGTGATATCATTTTACAGTGAATCTTAATACTTAAGCGCATCAATGCCTATAACACTCGCTTCAAACACGCTGCTGTATTACTCGTATTTTAACTATGATTGACTCTGAATTACTTTAGGGTACAGTCTTTTTCCAGTCCCAGGTAGGCAATTTGATTTTAGGAAGGCTTCTGTGGGTCTACCTCTATTGACAGTGTGCAAATAGGTGATGCAATATGTTATAAATTATAAATTAAAACATTGTCCATACTAATAAGTCAATAAACCAAAGATGATAAACAGATTGTTATAAGAATCGATTTCTACCTTGATTCCCACACTTGACCACTGTAGTGTTTGAATTACGTATCGAATGCATATAAAATTATGAAGTTTGTGTGTGACGAATACGAAACTAGCGTAAAAAGTTTGGCATTATTAGAACCGAATTAATTTGCGAATCAAAATAATTTTATGCTTTAACAAAAAATAAAACAAAAAGTAAAAGTGAAGATGATTTCGCCAGCTCTTTCAGACTTCAAAAGGCATTCTCTGGTTCAATGAGCCTCTCAACGTTTCATAATAAAAATACTATGCCGTATCTTGAGATCAATAAAAAAATAATAGTCTGAGGCCGTATCATAATATTATTTATAGCTATTATTAAATAAGGGAGATAGGATACATTTTCCTATCTCCCTTATTTGCTAATTAAATCAAGTAAATACAACTGAAATTGAATTTTGAGCGTACATAAATTGTCGATATGTAAGCGATTAACCTACAAGTTTCTTCAAAAACGCGAAATAACAAATTAGTCACAATAAATATTGCGTAATTTGTTTAATGAACTTGACAGGTCATCGCATATAAACATAAATGCATTCATCGACTAATGATGACGACAATTTGCCCACATATCGACACCTAATACGGATTCTGAGTGCCAAACCAATATTCTAATAAAGGATTGACTTCCAAGACTAAATACACGTACGGTACCTCCATATAACATATAAGATATCACTTACAATATGTAGAATTAAATACCGTATGACACTATTCGTGAAACCAAATTGGTTTGAAGAGGTAGTAGCTTTTGTTTATGGAAGTGTCAAAGCCAATAACAAACAAGGCTCGCCTTTCAATGACAGTTAGTGGAACCGAATTCTCTAATTTAATTACGTATAATTCCGCACTTATCAATTGGTGTGAAACTTTGGAAGTTACAATATGAAAATGTAAATATAAGTAACTATACCTATAGTTTAAATACACTTGTAACACGAGAAGCAAATAGGAAAGGTCTGTACATTTCAAGTATAAGGTAATTTGACCAACTACCATTAAACTGAATAATTGCTAAGCTATTGAACTCTGTCTTGTGCCCAGCTACTAACACTAACAGGCTTTTTTTTTTAATATAATTAATATTTTAACGAAGAAAGCGGTCAATGAACTCTTCAAGAGAGAAACAGAGCTGCTTGTCAAATAGATACAACCATATTGGACACAAGGCATACTTACGATAACCACATTATTGTGACGATACAATGCAATTGGAGTCGACATAGAATGTTATAAGAAATGTATAGGCACAAATGTGTAATGTATTGTAATAATGAGATTATTGTTTTCACAACGCACGGATTTGCTATACAACTTATGCTAGACATCATAAAAAATAACAAAATGAGAAAAAAAACATACGTTGGTATGTATGTTGTATGTATGTATGTATGTAATCATCATTATCATCACGAAAAGACGTTCTGCTAGACATAGGCCTTTTCTGTATCTCCTTATTGATCCTGAGATGCTTCTATCCCTCAGTATAAATATAATATTTTCTGTAAGTTCCATGACGAATAATGTAGATATAAATTTGCGTTGCGAAATAAGACCCTAACCTGCTACTAAATTAAGAAACATGTGAAAGTACAAATAAGACCTTACTCAGTTCAGTAGGTACAAACAAAGAGACAGTCGGTCACAACAATAAAAAAAAAATAACAAGAAAGCAACAAAATAAGGCAAAACTAAAAGAAAATAATTGCAGAACAAAATATGTATAGTATGAAGCTGTGGAGATCTTTATAAAAACTGTTAATCATTCGCGCCGGTCCGCTGACTCAAAGTAGAAACCAAATGAACTTTCTTCCACGTACTAGAAGTGTCGTAAATGCTCAATGTTGATTTAATTTTTAATGACCATTAACCGGTACCTATACAGAGTTAACATCGCTACACTCAACATTGCAAACTTTACGAGTATCTAAAACTAAAGTACTTCAGTTACTTTAATGAAAAACTAACGTTTTGGCCGGCGAATGCAGTCATGCCGCGCAGGCTTTAGTCTGTTTCCTTATGGCACCAAATAAGTGACTAAAATGTTATGTTGAAAAACATAATATAATTGTAAAAATTAAAAAATATGTCATATCAAATGTAAGTAAGAAAGCGTAGAGAAAACTGAAGAATTTGGTTTTTAGGGCGAAGCTAATTAAGCACAAAGTTGAGAAAAAGCATCGGAGTGGCAGCCGGAGACAGTTTGTAACTTGTAACGTGCGTCCAAATTGAAACGTTATGTGCGGAACGGAAGGCTTTTACTGTTTAGCTGGTCAAGCACCGGACGTGTAGTAATACTGACTGAGATAACTGCCAATTCACCATGCTAGTACGGCCTCATATTTGTAGGTGCATCGACATTACGATATGCATGATCTTATCTCTCACGATTAAGCTTAATATCAGTATCAATCTATACAAAGTTGTCCGCTTTTTGCTCTACAGCTCAGACTTTTAACCGGAACACAAAAATATGGATACCTATTACTAATTTATTCATTTGATTGTAAAACTAAAGTACGTCCGGTAATAGGTATCAGTAAACAAAAAAATCAGTTAAATAGTCTTGCAGATGCTCCGAAATTTTCGAAAAAAAAAAATACTACTCAGTCAATTGGTCACGCTCAATCAAAAAAATAAGCAGCATTTTTAAGATGATGCAGGTTTTAAGGTAAGGTATTTCTGTAAGTAGGTATCTCATCATTATATATATCATAGATTGATATGTAAACAAATTCTTGATAGAACTAGTTAAAATTCAAGAACTCAAGTGACCGCTACTGCGTTGAGAGTAATTTTCTCGAAAACCTGTTCGTGGGCGAATGGGTATAGAATTATTATAGTTATCGTAACCGTTTATCGTAATGAATTTAATTTGAAAGGATTAGGAAATATACATATAATTTAAAATGTGGGTGTTTTATACCATGGGCAATTACCATAACCATAGATTGCCAAAATAATTATTTAAATTAAACTATAAAACCAAATTTGGTCTTAAATACATTAATGCTAAAATTACTTTAATAAGGTTTGAAAGACAGTAGGTATAATAAAGTGGAGCAATGAAGTCGCTAATCCGAAAACGGATTTTATTAGCGTGATTCGTTCAGTTCTAATTGTATGTACCATAAGCTATAATATCTATACCGAACCGAGAGGCCTCAGTAAATTTATTTAGCCAAGTATTTACTACGTTTGGTATTTTAACATTCACCCTAAGCCTAAGCACCCTATAGGTTAGTGCTGCCAACCAATAGGTTCTGTAATCTGTGCCAATAGCAAGGTCATTGTGTGAAGATTGAACCACATTTTCTTTTATCCCACTGAATCATATCACCGGCACTGCAAGGACAGGCGAAAAACCAAGGGATCTCGATCGCCCGCAGCAGCAATGGGTTGGCAACTATGACGAGTTGATGACACATAGAGGACTTGTTTTTTTACTTATTCCTAAGCACGTCACATGGTCTTAGATAAAAGTCTGTCAAGTATTTCATACTTATGTGGTAAAGTTGTAATGATGTATGACGATGTAGGTAACTGTAGTATCTAAGTGTTTTGATATACCTACAGAAAGTAATAGTTTTGTTTCTAGTAATCAAAGTTAGTTGCAAAATTTCAGTCAAATCAATTTTACAAAAAAATTAAAAATGGAAAAAGAATTCATAGTCAAGACGATTCAAAGAGTACGTTTATTCCAAAATAAATGAACTTGTCACTACTTATCTCAGTAGCAAAGGTTTATTTGCGATCAATTTTTTTATTTACGAGCAAAGTTCGAAATTTTAAACTGAGATTACTAGATTAAGTTGATAAAGTGTCTGTAACACCTTAAAACTGTTTTTATGATGTAGTAATTGCGGTATAGGTACCTACATTTTATTATAAAATCGTAAAAATATCGCCTATGAGTATAAAGTAGTGGCGTAGGTGTTGGTATAATATTACAATTTGAATAAATACTTATTAATTACATCATCCTACTCCACAAAACCACAGTGTATAAATAATACACTACACAACATAGTAACTACAGTTGTTTAGTTTATTGAATCACGTATTCGGTCCAGTTATTTACAGATTAAAAAAAACAACAGTGTATCTATTAAGTTCGTGATGTGTCTAATGAGTAGGTACTTGCATAAGTCACGTTAACCTTTTCACTTATAAAAATGAGAAGTTTATCAGTCCATGTCAGAAGAATGTCCCACGGTGCGTGAAAAATTTATTCACATTTTAAATATTTTATTTATCTAGTATTCTACAAATATGTAATTAACTCGAAAAGCTAAACGTATATACTTGGTCCTTGTTGAAAGTATGTTTCAAAAATACCCCGCAATACAGGATTGTTTAAAAAATATATAATACAGTCTAGTAAGTATCCAAAAATATAATTTCAGTTTTATAAAAATAAATAGAAATTTCTAGTAATTAAAGCAAGAAAATCATCAGTCGCGGCGCGGTGAGGCGCGGAGTTGTTTTTATATAAAGTAGTAAAGTCACCATAAACCATAGCGTGTCCGGCAATTAGACCGAGGCGCTGTCGGTACACCGGTAGCCTTATAGCGTGCGGATAAAATATATTTACTAAATTGGTATCATTGCGAAACAACGGATATAAGTACCTAATTGTAAATAACATGAAATAACGCTATGCTTTATATGTTATACAAAATAATGGTTAAATGGTAAAATAATCCTCTTGGGTGGAGTAGAGGCATAATACGATACGATATACTTGCTTTTAAAAATAAAATATAAGTTACGATTTTCAATGACTAACATGTGGTTTAGCGATATTCAGTTTCTGGCAGTCTATTTTAAAGAGTTTATCAGATTATCTCCATTATTTTTTGTATCGAAAAAAATTTGAATGTAAAAATATAAATTCTTTCATTTTGGGAGTTGGAAGTTTCATTCTTGACACGTAGCCTGCTTCCATTAGAAGATGAAGTAAACTTGACATTTAACACAAATACCTACACTTGAGGCTCCACATGCAACATTTCCGATGGAAGTTATTGATAAATAAATGTGGATTCCATTATTGACGGTGTCTGATGAAGTGATGACGCAAGGCTTACTCATAAATGTTTACACGAAGAAGAAATACCTATTAAAAGTACTATTCTTGCGAAATATGCTTAATTCGACAAATACAGGAATAATAAAATGTGTAGTTTTTTTAGGTTGGGCTGACGAAGGGTTAAAACATCGTGATAATAAGTTCGTTGGACATTAATAGTTACTTCGCGCGCATAACCGTCAATAATTTTGTCCAAGTCATGAACACGTTATTTAAGAACCCATTATGCAATAATTTAACAGCAAATATACCAGTGCAAGCTAAAGGCAATTAAGTATAAACAATACAAAAGGTCATGGGCTCTTATGTCAATAGACACGCCCATGGCCAGATCTTACATGAAACATAAATGCCAAGGACTATAACAAAAGGGTTTACGAATTTTACAAGTGAAGGAACCATTTCTTTATCTTAAAGACTTTCTCTGCTGGACATACTTTTATCAAGTACCTAAATTACTGAGACCGGGCACATGTAGTCTAGTGATTGAGTCTCGCCAAAATGTAACATTCATGCCAAACATCGTGAAGTGGACACGATCGTTTGCCATTTTCTATAATAGTAATGATGATCAGATACATAATTTCTTGGACTTGCATGTCTGATGATAATTCAACAGCACGTCATCGAAGGCGAAAGAAACAGCTTACATTGCGTATCGCGGATAACTCGGTAATCCAAAGACAATATTATACTGCAAACTGAATGCTTTGTTATCGTCAAACACACACACGACCTATACCGTAATTTACTGGAAAACAGTACGAAATAGTTATAAATAAAATTAAATGAAACATTTTTACGACCGGGTCTGGCTTTGTCGATCAATCAATAGCGTACCGAGCTTCGAACAGGTGATCCCTAAGTAGAACACAATAGCAAAGCGATTGTAACAGCGTGGTATAAAAAGTATGATTTATATTGAACATTACATGGTGTTGTATGTTCGGTGTAACCCCGTCAAACATGTGGAGTGTTTCATAGCGTTCCGATGGACGAGCATCTAACACCGCTATTGTCTAACAACGTATTGTTAGTTTCATCTTTATTTTGGTAATAGTACAGCGAAGTAAAAAATACGTCACTATAAAAGAAACATGAGTATTTTTGTAGAGCATAATTGCGAAGCTGTGAACAAAGACTATGTAAACTACCAAGGCTACATTTTGTACCTACCTATCTTTAAAATATAGTCAGCTTTTGCGGTTTAAAATGTTATTGCTCCATATTAGAAGAACATTTTCAAATCAGTATAACAAATTAAGTCTCTTTGGAGGTTTAAGGAAAATCTATCAGATATTATTATCATATTCACCTAACTCTAACAATATACAGATGATACATACATAGATAGAAGTGATTAATAGTTTCATGAGAAGATAAACAAACTCTTAATTTCTAATAAAAAAAAAAATATTTTAAGATTTTTCTATGCCTGCGTCTTCGACACTTAACTTAGTTAGGTACCTACCTATTTTACTCCAAATAGAAAGCATTTTCATAACTTTTTATTATTTACAAAACATAACAAAATGGGTTACAATATCGCGTTTCCAAATATATCTGGTATTTGTAATAATAACACAAATGTATGCAGAAGCAGAGTTCTCTAATGGGATTATAATATGACCAAATGCCCAAGGCGAAGCTTAGTCATGGTGTGTTCGGGACTTATCTACAGATAAATATTGTCCTAAGCAATCCGACAAGCGGTACAAAAACAATTTAGTTAGACGCTGTGTATATCCTTTTGTCACGATTTAGACATTGTATAAAAGAAAATGGTCTGTAGATTAGTACCGTCAATAAAAATGTTAGAATCACGATGCCTTAACCACCAAATCAATAGCATGTGTGTACCTAAAGCAAATAGCGTTACATGCGGGTGCTTAGTATGTGTATTGTGAAACAACAAAACAAACAAAGTAGGTACTCGTACATCAATGGCTCATTAAATGCTCCAAAAATCAATTATACAGCAATAAAATTCACGAATTGGGGAATCTTTAGACAGCAGTGATTTACAATATTAACTTCTATTCCTTTAAGATAAGGTATGTTCTGTAAGCAGCCCTTACAATTAAAAATAGTATAATAGAGAGCGCAAATCAATCCAATTATTTCAATGTGGTAAAGAGGTATGCAGCACGCGCGCCGCATTAATTTTATGGCATTGAGAGAAATGCGGAATGATTGCTTCTTTATTACATCAGGTTGTTAGATGAGTTCATGAAAGCGTTCTATAATGTAGCTCATTTATTATTTAATTAGTACTTATATAAATGCAAAAAAAAATACCGTTTATGCTTGGTTCAGGCAGAATATTTCATTTGGAAATGTGTTGTTATTAAACTGAAATTATTTAAAACATTTCGAATTTTGATAGTAAATGCAATTCGAATATACCCTGGTTTTTGTCAACATCTACAATGTTCTTCTGGTAGCAACTATTTTGTCTGTTCCTGCGACAGATACTATTTATTATCCTTAAGTTTAAACCTATACAACAGTAACGTTACAGTATAATCATATTAAACATATTTATATATGTTTTTCATGTACTTAATGTGTATGACATGAAACACAAAAACAACTAATAATAATATGAATAGAAAAAACACAAAAAAACAGAAAGATTTCGCCTAATATTTTAAAGAATGAGAAGACTGGCCAATCCATAATAATTTAAAAATTTCAATTCGAAATATACATAGAATATTATTTTAACAGTCTACATTTTCTTACTGCTGCAATCCCAAATTGAAATCTCAAATTGAAAATTACATCAGATGTCAATACACGATAGGTAGTTTCAAAAACCCTAAATGGGTTTCAACATTTAACGCTAAAAATAGGGCACAACTCACTTAAATGGATTGATTATAGTTATCGAACAAAAGGCATCGATTAACATTACTTCACACCGAGTTTGTTGAATCGTTTAGCGTATTTAATCTAATAAAACTGGCTATATAGTCTTCATGTTTTCATTGTAAATTATCTCGTTGAAGGTTCTACTATATTATTATAGTTTTACATGTAAAAAAACCCTTAACGTAGTTAAAGCTATAAACTTCTTTACTACGATAATAATAACACTTATTACAACCTAATATCACTCGAGTAAAGCTCCGTTCTACAATGTTTTAGTATTATTAAAGTTTCAAGATCTGGGACATGAGGTCTCTATAAAACATACAAGTTTTCACCAAAACAATCGCCAGATGTTCAATTGTTGATTAATTTTAATTGAACAAATTGTCCCTAACTATTAGATTCGGAGTACTACACTAGTATCATAACAATTTACTTCAATGAGAAAATTGTGGTAATAAAACAAACATTTCACGTTTCAGATGTCAGTATAGTGCGCGACATGACCCGGGACAGTTACGAGATGAAGCCCAACCGGCCAACACGTGGCAACTCCTTCTTCGGCGGCAACCCCCAAGTTCAATTGAAAGTTGCACTACAAAACAATGACATCAACTTGTTCAAGAAACTTGTTCGTTCTGGTGCTGTAGATCTCGAACACGTGTATGAATATCCGGATTATAAAACATGCGTGGAACTTGCAGTTTCAGAACCCAATAAACATGAATTTATAGACTATTTACTCGAGCAGAAAGTGGATGTAAATAGAATCAACGAAACACATGCCTGTGCACCCATACATTTTGCTATAGAAAACGGTAATGTTAAAGCTTTGGAAGCACTGTTAGACGATGACCGGCTTGATGTTAATGTCAAAAGCAAAGGAGGAAACACAGCGTTATTGATGGCAATTAAACAAATGGAAGAATTGGATAACGACCGTGAGCATGAATTAATAGTTTACGAGAATATGATAGAACTACTTCTTAAAAAAGGATGTAATGCAAATAGTCCTGATTTGAAAGGTGTAACTCCTATATATTCCGCAAGTAAACAAGGCCTCGAAACTGTGGTGACCTTAATAGGTGATTATGCTAAAAAGCCTATTGATATAGATTCGTATAAAGACAGAAAAGGCAAGACAGCCCGTGATTTTCTAAAGGATGCTTTTCCACATCTACTGAGTAAATTCGGCACCGAGGAAGTGAAAGTCGATGTCGATAAATTATTCTACTATCTTAGTAAAGAAGAGGAAGATAATTTTGTTCGCGGCTTCAAAAGTATCGTAGAGAGAAATGAGCACGGACCAGTGTTAACTGCTAATAACGGTACGAATACTTTATTACAGTTTGCCACCGAAAAAGGCATGTACAAGGCAGTGGGAACTTTACTAAATCATGAAGCAGATCCAAATTTGACATTTGCCGGCAATACTAACAAACCTGTAGCGATTGCATGTCAATACGGCTATCAAAATATTCTCAAAATGTTTCTTGACAAAGAAACTACAATTGATTCTGGGACCGCTGATTCTCTTCTACAGATTATAGTAAAAGGCATGCGAACTTATCATAAAAATCCTAAAGCTGATCATAGAGAATGTATGCAAGCCTTATTAAACAATCCTAAAATTAAGATCAACGTTAACCATCCTGATATAAAAGATAATACAGCGTTGCATTACGCAGCTCGAAATGGTGATCAAGAAACAGTGCTCGAATTGTTAAGGAATGGAGCGTGTGTAGGCTTACGTAATAAGTTTAACGAACCACCACTCGCAGATATAAACGTTAAAACATTAGAAACGTATTTGGACGAATGTATTACGACTAATGGCGAACGACCCAGTGACGACAATTATGAGATACACATGAAGTATAGATTTTTAGTTTACCCAAATAATTCAATTGAAAGTGAGTTATGTAAAGTGCCGCTAATGGATAATTGTAACAATAATCTTAAAGAGTTTGATGCTGTTTTAGCACCTGAAACAGATGCTTTACTTTATATGACACGTAATCAAGATTTGCGTCCTCTTTTAAAACATCCTGTTATTACAAGTTTCTTGTATTTAAAATGGCAGAGGATAAGTTGTCTATTTTATGCAAACATAACCTTTTATTCTCTTCTATGGCTATGCTTGATTCTATATATAATACTGGGTTATGGCACTGAAAAGAAACAATCGGACTCAATAGAAGCGTTGAACGTAATTACTCATGTCGGTGCGGTTATTGGGTTAATTCTGTTGATATTAAGAGAAGTTTTTCAATTACTAGTGTCTCCAACAAGATATCTACAAAGTATAGAGAATTGGATGGAAGTAGTGTTGATATTTGTGACAGCCGCCATTGTTTGTTACGACTCAGCGGAAGAATCTACTAAACAACAATTGTCTGCGGTGGCCATATTACTATCATCTGCAGAACTAGTTTTACTCATTGGTCAGTTTCCTACTTTATCAACGAATATTGTTATGCTAAAAACGGTATCATGGAACTTTTTTAAATTTCTACTTTGGTATTGTATATTAATAATAGCATTTGCTTTAAGTTTTTACACTTTATTTAGACAAGAAGAAAATGAAGATCAAACTGCACCCAATCCTAATAGTACGGGTAAAGAGGATGAGGAAGAAGAAAACTTCTTCATAGATCCAGGACGGTCGCTTTTCAAAACTATTGTAATGTTGACAGGCGAATTCGACGCTGGATCTATAAAATTTAGTACATTTCCGGTGACGAGTCATATAATATTTATTGTATTTGTTTTTATGATTCCTATAGTACTTTTTAATTTGTTAAATGGTCTAGCAGTCAGTGATACTCAAGAAATTAGAGCGGACGCTGAACTCGTCGGTCATATATCCAGAGTGAAGCTAATATCATATTTTGAAAGCGTGTTGATTGGAGACATAAGATCGTATTCTAGACCAAGCACGTGTTGCTCTTGGCTGCCAACCTTTTTCCAAAATCTGGACATCATAAAGCCAAAAATGTTTTGCATAAAACCTTTTGCGAGACGGATAAGCCTTTTCCCAATCTTTTTGCCTCAATACAGAATAATAGTTAAACCTAATCAAGACAATAAGATTGAAATACCGAACGCTGATACTATTAGAAAGTTTGGGGACGATGAAGACATTGAAGGGGGTGGTGGTTCGTGTTGTTTCGAACGCTGTCAAAATTATAGATTAGATCCCAGAATAGTAAAGCATTCCAAAGCTGTTATTAGTAAGAAAACAACCGTAACCGAGTTTGATGAAATAAAAGAAAAGCTATCTCAGTACGAATCGAAGCTTGAAAATCTTGAAACATTGCTAAAGAAAATTTTGGCTTCAGAAATGTACCGTAATTGATTCAGTTTAAACGACCTTACAGCTAAAATGTAACTTTTAAGGTAACTTGCGTCCTTTTTGCTTTACTTTGTAATAATATTAAAAAATGTTAACTTAGTATAAGTTCAGTATTAACTAATAAAATAAATTTATTAAATTATCAAATAATATTTTGATGTTATTCTATGAGTTTTGAATCTCGTTTTATTAATTAAAAAATAACAATTAAATGTAGTTTTTTTTAAACCACATTTGTAGTAAAACCTGAAGACAATGACACATTCTCCTCATTAGACGAGAGCTTTCTAGATGAAAGCTCTTGTCTAACGGCAGCAATGGTCACGTGGTTATAAAAGCACCTAACGCACCTAGGCTTCAATTAGTGTAAAGTCATGTTATAGCTTTTGACTACAAAGATAATAAATACTGTCACAAAATTTTGCCTTCATAAATCCACGGTAAGAAGCGCCTTGATTAAGCCCTTGACATTACTGCTGACTATCACCTGTATGTAAGCCTGTCTGTCACCTCAGGTAGTAAAAACAAATTGTGGTAATGGTACTTAAGTTATCAAGGCTTTATACTGGTTATGTTCACTGTATGTACCGGCTTGAGTGACTTACTCCTGTCTATCAGATGCCCCTTAGACCGTCTGTAATCTCATGTAATAAAAGAAAATATGGTGCAAATAGACTTACATTATCAAGGCTCTGTATAAGTTGGCACCAGGATGGCTCGATGACTTCTACGCACATGTAGTACTGCAGGTGTTGGATACAGCTCAACATACGTTGTCGTAATGCAAACGCGTCCGCGTACAGACGCGCTTCAGAGAAACGCTTCACTACTTTGTTGAACAGCCATACTCTGTTACAAGAATGATAAAATCGATAAGTACTCGATTTTAGTAGAATTTGGTACTGATTCTATTAAAACTGGTGTCCTACTAATATTATAAGTGAGACTATTGAGCTCAGAATCCTAGCCACAGTGGCATAGAGACAGTTATCTGTATAGACTAATCTATCTATAATAATAAATAAAGCGGAAGAGTTTGTTTATTTGTTTGAACGCGCTTATGTCTAGAACTACCAGTTGGATTTAAATAATTCTTGTTGCGTTTGATAGACCAGTTCTTAAGTAAGGTTGTAGTTGTTGGCTATATAACATCACGCTACTGGCGACGGGAACAAGTAGTAAGCAAAGGCGCGGTTGGATCTGCGACGCGGGAAGCTAGTACTATTATATAAAGCGGAAAAATTTGTTTGTTTGTTTGTTTGTTTGAACGCGCTAATCTCTGGAACTATCAGTCGGATTTGAATATTTCTTTTTGCGTATGATAGCCCAGTTTTTGAGGAAGGTTGTAGGCTATATAACGCTGCGATGTGAACAGGAGCAGAGCATTAAGCAAAGGTGTAACTTAACGCGAGTAAAACTTCGCCGCAGAAAGCTAGTAGTAGGGTAAAAATAAACTCTTAGTAATTTCTATTAAACTACAAACTGCAGTGGTAGGGCAAACAACTTTCACGTGTTTGATCCTAAGTCAGAAGTTTACTGAGAAATACCTAACAGTAAAATCATTAAAATTGTGTTTGTTATTTATTATTGAATCGTATGGCCACCTTTTACAGGGGACTTGGGTTTTGTACTTCTTTGGTCCTTGACCTTCGGTCTAAAGTGTATTAAGTAAAATTTTTTTCATATAAAACTTAGTTTTATGATTTCTGAACATCTGACAATGGTATAAACATTAATAATCAATATTCTCTAAAATACCGATTTTTTAACAACTACTGCACTAGAAACCATATTTACTGTTTTTGACATCAACATACCTGCACAACAATCTTTCCACATGTTTACAATAGAATAGATGTCTGAATATCATCTGGTAGCATGCAATGGCTTTGTGATTTAGCACCAACGATACAGGCCACTTGACCTCCATGCCGAACGAGAATGTTTCTATACCGGTGAGTGGAGGACAATCTTTGTTTTGTTTGTACTCTAGAAAAAAATATAGTATAATAAAACTTATATACCTAACAAATTAAGATATTTTTTTATATTAGACTATCAAAGTGACTCCATTCTGCTTGATGGTAAGCACTTAGTGGAATCCAGAAGTGGTGGTCACCATTCATAGTCGATATATTTTAGGAATTTTTGATTTATTAGCATTGGGTGAATCACATAACTGAATTAATACAATTGTCATCATCATGAAACGGCAATTTACATCACGGTGCGGAAAGTTGAAAAGTATGTAAATACCTAAATATGATTCCTTAAATAATAATAATAATAATAATAATAATATTCTACCACATTCACACAGCGCCATCTAGTCCCAAATTAAGCAATTATATTTGCTTGTATTATGGGTACTAAACAACTGATATACTACTTATATACATTTTTTTTTTTTGTAAATACATACATATTATAGATAAATTACACCCAGACACAGAACAAACAATCATGCTCATCACACAAAGGTTTGTCCTGGGTGGGAATCGAACCCACGACCTCCGGCTTAGCAGTCAGGGTCACTAACCACTAGACCAACAGGCCAGTCAAAATAAATAAATTAAATATAAAGAAAGTAGATAATACTTTCGACCTGGTGGCTGAGTTGTTTTAACTATACCTTAAAATGATAGACTAGAGGAATATTGCTCTTAAAATATAGAAAGTAAGGTTTAAAATGTTGTAAATATAAAATTTACCTTTTTCGTCTTCAGTTTCAATATACAAAATTTTAAACATTTGGAACTGCAAATCATATGGGAGGAGCTCAACTCGCATATCTTCATTGTAGGGATCATGACTTGCTGCAGAAAGCCTGTAGACGTGATTAGATCATTATAATATGATATCATCAATATAATAGATTCACAACCAAACTGGTATGAAAAGAGCAAATCCAAAACAAACTTAGGCAAATATTCTCAACTTTAACAAATTAAAGTTTAATTTTACCTTCAGTAACAATCAAAATCAGCATTTTTACTATCCCATTGTTGACAGTACAATTATTGCACGAACTTATAAGCAGAGGTCGGAATTAGGTAGAGTATATGTACTTACACTGATTTCATACAGCGAAAAAAGAAAGTGGATATGCCTCAAATCCTGAGATTAATTTAAAAGAGCAGAAAAATTTCCGTCATTTATTAAATAAAAATGATGTGGAGGTAGCACACCATATACCTCCAGCCAAAGGGAGGATCCTGCGACCAGGCTAGGTGATCGTGCCTGGCGGGCTACTGCCCGACAATTGGTAGTCGGGAACTTGTATATATAGTTAGTTGGTGTGAGAATGTTCATATCGCGATTCAGGCTCCTATACATCATGTATGGGAGTCGTCTAAATTTGTTGATAGCACCATCTTTGGTTTCTATGGTGTAAACTCATAGTCGTCGTCTTCACTTGGATTTTCTCTGTGTGTCATTATTGGCCAGATAGATGACGCCACAAGTTATTTACTGATACACAATTAAAACCACTGCACGTGCGACGTTGCTAAACTTACGGATGTCCGAAGTTGCCAAATTCCAATGCGCATTCGCGCGATGTTGCTACATTTGTAGTTCGCACAACATGGCTTATAAGAACAAAAGAAAACAATAGCGGAAATGCGGAGCACTCTCCACTTATCGAAATGATATATAATACTAGATTTTGTCTCTTTCGACCGTATTCAAACTTTTTCGAATTTATTAAAAAGGCGAAGCATAAGTATGAGAATTAGTTTAAGACTGTATTAATAATTTTATTGTGAATTAATGTAAATGTAAATAATAATATAAATTGAATGTTAATTATCTTTGTTTTATTGGTCTCATCTGTCTCTGAGGTTTTATTATTATTTATTTGTAATATAGTTCGCCACACGGGATTGTCCATTAGAAATCCCGGGAAGATCCATATTAATATCAACATGTCGATGCAAGTACATAATAACTCTACATAATTCCGACCTTTGCTTATAAGGCATTAATCACTTTGAATACCACTTTCTGCCGTATCTGGTAATCGTCTCGGGATGACAGATATAATATAGCAAATACAAGAAATAGAATATAGCGGTGTTACCGTAAGCATAATCCCAGTAGCGATTCCAGTTTCGAAGGAATAATATCATCAATTTTTTTCGACAGCTCCTGTTCTGTCGCATCCATAAACTGAACAATAAAGTCTCCTTGACTCATCAAAAAGTAGTTTTTAACAGATTTCAGTCTGCCCATTAGGTCATATTCTTTGAGTAATAATTGTAACAGCGACTTGCTTGCGTATGCATACGCTTTTTGTATTATAGACCCATAGTTTTGTTCCCTTAGTGAGTATTTTATTTCTTCTCTGTTGGTTTTAGTTATTGGTTTACCTAGAACAATAATAATATATAAACATTATATTAATAAATGTATCGTGTTTATTATATCATTATATAGGATTATCACATAGACTATGCATACAGTATCAAAACTTAGATAAAAACAAGAAAAATTATTCCAAGTTTTATACTTCGTAATAAGTATTAGTTCTTTTGCAGATATAAAAATGTAAAATTAAAATATAGTCATATTGTTACATTCATATAACAAGGCATGAAAAACTAAACAATCAAATATAATAAATTGTGTAAAGTAACAAGCATACAAATTGCTCAAATAAGCAAAGTACAAATAAAACCATCTTCAACTTACCACATTGGCTTATAACATTTAAATATTTGCCAGTTCTAAGGATTATATCAGTGAACTTTTCAAGAAACTTTGGCACTCTGTCTCTTTGCACACTGTAGCGCTTCTCCCAATAATCAGCTGAGTAGTCAACTGGTAGTTCTTCCAAGTTTATTAGTTCATTATCTTCAATCATGAATTCCTAGAATAATAATAAAAAAATATTTTTTCAAGTAAATCTAGACGGAGCAAAAATATATTACAAAATATTTCAAAGATATAAGCGACTAGAACTGTCTCAAAAAAAAGACGAAAGAGAAAGAAGACGTTCATTGTATAATGTTCTTACACGACTTGACATTACTAATCACAATCACTAAAAAGTCTATCTCTAAAGAGCATACAATTATTATAGTAGAGAAAAGGTCGAAAACTTTAACGATTTGCAATCATGTTGTAAAAAATACAAAAGTAGCCACTCACGTGCGAAATTGGGCGAGTCACCAGTTTAACATAACAAAAAATGTTAAATATTTATTACCTGAAAAGGATCAACAATAGCACCTTTATGTATCCATTCGTCTAGAATACATAGGTATGGCCGGCACGCTCGCTCGGTGAGGAACAGAGATATTTCCTGTGCTCTAGCGTCGCCCATTAACATGTTTATCTTGTCGTGTAACACTGTGAGAACGGCGCCGCCACGTAACTCACTCTGTAGACAAATATTATTTATATAAGTACAATATAACAGTGAAAACGGCATTCTAATCCATTATTTTCCTTTTTTTTTGTTCTTAGTTTGCAATTTCTAGTTGTTCAAATTAGTAATTTCATTCAGACAGACGCTTGCCGGAGTCTTTCTTTTTTACTTTATAGCTATAATCGCCACACTTGGCGACCGTAGTGGCTGCAGACCTATCACAGGATGCTGCTGCCTGTCCTGTGATAGAGAATTAAAAGATATTTCTCAAATATTTTGAAGATATGCAGATTTGCATTATGTTAAAGCTATATTAATATGTTGTTATACAAACCTTTCCCATGTTAATGATGATAGCAGCAAGAATTTGCATAGTATGCATTGTAGGCAAGACAAAGTACCATAGTTTTTGTAAAGATAGATTGCTAGACATGTGTTCAGTCTCCAATTGAGCTATCATTGTCTGGAACAAAAACATTAATATTTAGTAGAATTGTAACCATACCAAAATGATATACTTAGGTACCTACTTTGGTACAAAAAATTAAAATTAGTGGGAATGTTGGCAATGTTCATATACTCCAGTCAATAAAGAATTATAGAGTGTGTGAGCGAGTAACTTAGCAATTTCTTCAAAAACGTGTTTAGGGTGATCAGGGAGTAAACATACGAAAATCCCCTCTCCTAGGAGGTGAGCTGGAGGGGGGAAGGAGTTTAAAGTACCCATTTTTCGGGTTTTCACTAATACCTCAAAAACGGTACGTCCTAGAGAAAAATGTTCTTCTACCGAATGAAAGCCTATAAAATTCTCTACAACTTTTATTTTATGCACATTTGTCAATTTCCAAAAGTTTTTGAGCTACACACTTCCTGATCACCCTAAACACGTTTCTGAAGAAATTCCTAAGTTACTCGCTCACACAGTCTACACCCCCGTTTTAGCTATTCATTCACTGGATTAATAACAATAATACAAATACACATTGTTATCAATACTCAAAGTAAGCATATGTTATAGCTTGTAGAATAGATTCTAGAATGTGGATAATATTAAATTACATAAACCTACTTTTATAAAAATATATTCAATACTAGCGGACATCACACGGTTTCACCCGCGTGGTTCACGTTCCTTTGGGAGTACGTGGATAAAATATAGCCTATGTTACTCAATGATAATGTAGCTTTCTAATGGTAAAAGAATTATTAAAATTGGTTCAGTAGTTTTTGAGTTTATTCATTGCATACAAAAAACAAATCTTTCCTCTTTATAATATGAGTGTAGAAAGAGGTTCAGTTTTAAATATGTAAATCAGCTGCCTAACGTTAAAAACAATTAACTATACTTACATAATAATCTTTCAAAAGAATCTCAATGGCTGCTACAAAAGCATGCAGCACTTGGCCTGACCACATCTTGCAGTTCTCAATAAACCTTCTTACTATAGAATAATTGGAAGCTAATGGAAGCATTTGTTGTACAATTTGTTTAAGAGCATCATCAAGGTCTTCTGATATGAGGAATGTACGGGCCTCATAGGGCTCTTTAACTGGCTGGTGGACTATATAGTTGCCAGGTATCCCGGAGAATATGTAAAGTAGTTCATCAATTATTATATTCTCTTGTGAAGCCACTGGAATTCCAGCTGAAATATTAAAAAAACAATTTTTTTTTTGTTTTTTTTTTTTTAATAATATGTGGACACTATCACACACCGTCATCTAGTCCCAAGCTAAGCAGAGCTTGTGTTATGGGTACTAGATAATTGAAATATAATACATATAGATACTTTTTTTTTTTTTGTAAATACATACTTAGAATACATAGGAAACACCCAGACTGAAGACAAATACAAATGTTCATCACACAAATATTTGCTTTCCGCGGGAATCGAACCCACGACACCCGGCGTCAGAGTCAGTTACACTAACCACTAGACCAACGGTGCAGTCAAATATATGTGAATATATGTGAAGACTACAGTATATTTAATTTATGATATGTGTCACCACAAACAGAACATGTGACATAATATTCACCTAAAATACTATACCTTTTGTGATATTTTAAAGTACATTGGGATAGTACTGTTAACTATCTGCATTTCAAACCTTCTTTTAAGATACAAAATTAAATACTTTTGTCTTTACTTTTAGCACATGTTAAGTTCACTCTTGCTGATATGTAGTAGGTTATTAGATACATAATTATGTTGTTTGATATTAGCTAGTTCTGGGGTATGTCATAAAATATTTTATATACGGCTAGAATTTATACATACACTACAGTTTACCTGAAAGTGTCTATATATAATATCATATGTTAATAAGTAATGAATGGTAGCTTACCAAGTGATGAAAGAATAGGCATGGGTTCTTTAGGGAAGTCCCAAGACATAGCTGGATGATCCCTCTGCCAATTAGGCAAATCCAAACTATTGTACCAGTCTGGTCTCATCTTTGCTTCTTTTTCCTCAAAGGATTTCATAACTAGCTTTTTGCTTTCATCCACTGCTTTTAGAAGTTTGTCCTTGATCTGTAGTATTTGAGAAGTAGAAGTAGAAAAGTAATTAAAAATAGACACAAATATAATACTGCAAGGCAAAGAAACAACAGTAAAATTTTGGAAACTAGTGTTATCCCTAAAATTTCTTAGTCAATAATTATTGCCTAGATACCTAATCAAAAAGAAAAACTAAGGAGATTAATATGTTGATGGCATACCTGAGGAAGATCTTCTTTAGTAATTTGGTGTTTGTTATCACCCAGTATGGGCTTTGGTGCTACTTTTGGTTTTGAGCTCTTTGATTTCCTTTCATCACATACCAATTTATAAAATAGTCCTATTATTTCTGACAGATTATCAGCACTGGAAGAATACAGTAAATACACAAATGTGTACAGATTCATATTTAGATTACTAATAACTAAATGAATAATACTACATACTTTCTGTTCTTTAAATCTTCGTACTTTTTCAAAAATGTTTTCGGGTTCGAAGCTTTTAGCGCCAATCTTTGTGCATATTCGTTCACTTGCTTGGATGACAAATTACTATTGCCATAGTTGGGGTCATTCTGGATATAGTCTAGTACAGTGTCTGCTTCCAAACTACACCTTTAAATTAAATAAATGTGGCATTATCATCAATTACATACAGGATTACTACTACGTAAAGAATATACGACAACATTTTTCACTATGTAACAATAAAGCTTAAGCCTAACCCTAAAGAATCAAGAAGCTCCTTGATGGTGGCTTGCATCTTGACCTTTTCTTTCGAAATTATCCAGTTTTGATACATTTATTTGCAAAAATATTTACAAACTTTGCAAAAGCTTCATTGAAGTTCATTGGTGGTATTCGTTCAATATATGACAGTTGACAATTTGATTTGATTGACAGACATGTCATTACAATTTGTAACAGTGTTGCGAGTATTTTATTTTATTCGGATCGGCATTTATGATATAATGTAATTGTATAAACAAAACAAAACATGTTTCAGCCAATTTACACTTTAGTTTTGCAATGTTAATACTGGTCAATACATCATTTAAATGACATTACTACAAAAAAGAAGTTGCACGTAGCAATATATTTTCAGACTTCGATGTTTTTTAAAACTGTTCCAAGATGGCGCTTATTCAAATTATTTAAGGAAAACAACGGTTAAAACTCTCTTGGAGAAGTAAATAGATAATATCCAGTGGGCGCCAGTGGCGGAACCAGAATTTGAGTTTGGGGGAGCTTGTGAGACGAATTTGGATTTGGAAGACGAGGAAATAATCTTGAACGTGTGACGCTTACTGTCCGCGCAGGTAGTAGGTAAGTGCGGCCCGTACGCCAAGCAACCATTTAATTATTTTTGCTTTTTACCATGTAACACTCCAAGAGGCGCATAACTTGTGGCCCGTGACGTTGACCAAACCGTGCTGGCGAAAGGGTCACTAGTGTGGTTTTATAATGACACTTTCGCCACATCGTTACATGTACATAATAAAACGCAAAAATAATGAAATGGTTGCTTGTCGTACGGGTCGTGCTTACCACCCGCGCGGATGGTTAGTCACTGTAAAACAAGCCTAAAACCGCACATAGTGAGTGTCCATGGACTCCCGGGGGGTTTAAGTGGAACAGTGTGTATTCGTAGACAACTCAACTGTTCTTGTGTTCTGTGTCTGACTATGTACACATGTCATTCATGTCTATAACGCACGCGAGAGCTAGGAGCTAGGTACTTACGGTTGGGAAACCCGAAAATACAAAGGTATAATAGATATGTTGGTACAGACGGCAAAACTCTTTTGCTGTGTGTGAAACATGTCATAAAAATAATTTGAAATTGTAATAATAGACCTATATTTGTTTTATGGCGCTGAACAATACAATAGATGGACTGATCAACCCAGGAAGCCACCTCGGTGACTTGAGATAACTTAAATGGCTTCATAAGCATTATTATGTATGTTGGTACAGACAGCAAAACTCCTTTGCTGTGTGAGAAACATATCATAAGAATAATTTGAAATTGTATTAATAGATATGTTCATATGTTTTATGACTCTGACCAATACAATGGATGGACTGATCAATCCAGGAAGCCACCTTGGTGAGTTGACCTAATCTTAAATAGCTTCAAGCATAATAATATCAAACATTATAGATAGGTACCTACTGCTAAACGAAAGTAAGGTTCTATCTAAAAATAATCAGGTGTGTTGTTAACAATTGAAGCTACTGGATTTAAAGAAAAGAGTATTAAAATAGGTACTTAGCCAAGTTTGGTAACAAATAGATATCATATTAAACTTTGTTCTCAATCAAAACCTTTTGGTTCGTGAGTCGACAGTTTTATGTTATACACAAGTGGCAAATCTTTAGTTTCGCTTTCATAAAATCAAAATAAAATGTGTTCCTTTGTTACTATCGCTTGCCGAACTTTTGTCAAAGTTTATTTGTAGTATGCCGCGTTACACAAAAAAGTTTTACGCTTATGACAAAACATTTACTTTTAAAACCTCCTTTTTAACGTCGTTTGCCATTGGTTTTGTTACTTTTTTTTTATGAAAATCGGATTACATTGTGAATAAAATGATTCCTGTCGCATGTTCTTTTACTAACTTCTTTTTCACAATAAATACTGCCGCCAAAGTTGAACAACAGGAATTAATTCGAATTTCCAGACATTTTGTTGATGTTTCTGGTTTCGTTTTGTAAGTAAACAATAACAATTCAAAGACCAACATAAAGTTGTTTATATCCTGAAGTGTACCTACCTACATAAAAAACTTTAGCACGGTGCCTCCTGTAACTATTTTCTGTCCATTAAAGCCAAATATTGTCGCAGATTAGATAATACCTACAAAGCTAGTCTAGTCAGGTTGGATAAATAGGTAGATATCTATCGCGCTATGTATATGTAGTCTCAGCCCAGCCCATTATATTATTCCCACTGTATGATGAAGGCCTCTTTTCATAGGTAGGTAGGTAGATACTGAGAATACATGAGCAATGAATCCCGATAAGTGTTTTGTGGCAATGAACATTGGATCACTCACCATCACCACACTTGGCGATTTCAGACTTATTTACCTACTTACTTAAATATTTTTTAGGTCCAGGTTATATCCAGGTTTCTTTATGATGTTTTCATTCATCAAAATTACTAATGTTCTTTAAAAAGTCACATTGGTATTTAAATCCTTCACTTGGTGTAGGTACAGGAGGCGAGTACATTAACCACTCGATCATCACAACTTAAAATTAATATACAAGCACCTAGTGGCAATTTAAACAGATTCTACTTATACTTATATAAAAAACGGGTTAATAGGTACGGAACTGATTCCCAGTCCTAGTTATCTTAAAACGCTATAAATAATTTCACATAAAAAGGGTCGGTAAAAAATTCGAAAGTGACAATTCACATAAACACCTGAGTTTATAGGCCCAATGAAAAACGACGTGCCTTTGAAATCTGTTTCTGTGATGTTGGACAGGGTACGCCATTCTTTTGGCTTGGATTTATGTGTTTTATACAACCAGTCTATAAATGCCGCACTTATATTGGCTGCGAGACTTTTACTGATTAATAAAGTGGGCGGACACGCGGAAGATACTAACGACTGTGTTTCCTAGAAACGATACTAAGGATGACAGTTCATTATTACCTACGTATTTTTAATTATTATAAAGTAACATAATTTTTTTAGACTGGCCTGTTGGTCTAGTGGTTAGTGACCCTGACTGCTAAGCTGGAGGTCGTGGGTTCGATTCCCACCCAGGACAAACCTTTGTGTGATGAGCATGATTGTTTGTTCTGTGTCTGGGTGTAATTTATCTATAATATGTATGTATTTACAAAAAAAAAAAATGTATATAAGTAGTATATCAGTTGTTTAGTACCCATAACACAAGCAAATATAATTGCTTAATTTGGGGCTAGATGGCGCTGTGTGAATGTGGTAGAATATTATTATTATTATTATTTTATTGATGGTGGCATTATGTCAATGGATGGTGGTTATAAAAAAATCTACTTACATATGTCTCACCGTAATCAAATCTAATTGGCTCGATTTAATATATATTTATTTTTACTTTTTATCGATTTTAATCATAGTGGTTTTAATAAGTTGGAACGTATCTAAGCACGATAAATGCTACCTATCTATGTTTAAGTATAAGATTGAATGCGTTTCCTCATCATTTTCAGAAAGACAACTTAAGTACCTAACTAATTATTAATGTCAAAGTTCGAGCGACTCGCAGCATCCGCATTGTCGCATACCGACTCGTGCGTTTCAACATTCAATCTGAATTACAATGTACGGCATTCAGAGTCACCGGCCCGTCGCCCCGTGTCCATATCCGAGCGGAATAAGAAGCAGCAGCTTACTGTTAACTCTATTGTTCACGACACACCGAACAATGTATTTTTGCCGAATAAGGCTGTATGATTATGTCAGCGGCTCTGTGTCTTGTTTTTAAATATTTAATGACTAAGAATGTTACGTTGAAGGCATCAAAAACAGCCTAAGTAGGTACATGTTATGTTAGGTGCGTAGTGTTATAGGCATTTTGATTGTTGAGTAAGTAATAGCTATTTAAGTATATGCTAATTTATTCAGGTGTTACCTATATAAAATGCAGGCATGTTTATAGGTAAGGTACCTATCTATTATGATCAACGTGACAAATTAGGTACCTAGCATATTATACCTACATGTACCAAGCACCATATCCACCGGTAAGACCGTAAGATCACCGATTTAGCGTTCTTCATGGAACTCATTTCTTAAGTAGGTGTGTTGGTAAAATGATGTATTTTCAAAAATGTTAATAAAATTAAATGTGGTCGTGATTTCACAGTATACAAACACAATTTTGCGTGCTATATAAGGAATTATAAATTATATTGTGTAGATATAGATACATAGTCACTTGCCATTAATTTTATCATCCAAAAGTTTGTTAGAATATCAAACGTCACACTATTTATGTATAAGAAATACCTACTTAATGTAATATTTTAATAGCACTCAGAGCGTATGTAGGCATATGTATACATTAATATTTCATTATTAGTAATAATCTTCTACAGAATTAAATTATGTAAGTAAGTTTTATTCTAATTATTGCCGCGGTTACTGACACTGTTTAGATAGTGCGTTTGCTGGGTATTGCATCAGCGGAAAGGTTGCAGTGCAAACGGTTACATCAAATGCTTATTGCGTTGCCACTCAGACACTTAGTCAATACGGATCAAGCGATATTGCGGTCTTAGACATACGAGATTTGTACTTTGATAATTACCTATCGAAAATTACTTGCTTAATAAAATAGACATTCTAAGTCAAAATTTACAATATGTAAAACTACTCTTCGCTCGGTGGATACCTGACAAGAGTGACCGACAACTGATGGATGAGGGCGGCTCACGAGTCGAAATTGCGATATTTGGCGAACGTGCAACATCAGATAAAATGATAATGAGATTAACAATTAATTAATTAGGGTAGGTACCTAATGCTAGATATTTGCTCAAATTCTCATTTCTTAACAGGTATCCACCAATCCCCACTTATCCGCGGCTATTGCTATCGAATAGGTAAATAAGCCACAATGCATCAACGGTTAAATTGAAGACAATCATTCATCAAAACTCACCCTGAAACGTAAATTTTTGGAGAGTAAAATTTTGTAGGATGGAATAAAAAGGTTTGCGGAAAAACAGATCTAAGTTTCGTTTTGATCTCTTCCCGTATGATGACTATGTAACGAGTAATAATTTTATTGAAGTAGGTAAGTAGTATCTCATCTATATAACTTACGCTTACGACGGACTGTCTGTTATTTAGGTAGTAGGTAGATACTTATTGGAAATATTTTTTATTTTGTACTTAAGCGAATTAACTATAAAGAGTACACGTTACATTAAAAATTCCGTAAATTATTATAGCTTAATGAGTAGGTAATAAATTTATCAATATCAGTGAAATTGGGTGTGCGTTCGAGGTTCCGGTATGTTCGTGGAAATGGTCATTTTCACGGTAAGTATGCGCCATCGCACGTGGCCTGGAGGCAGGCGAGGTGGGATGGGTGAGGGGAGAGAGGAGCAAGCCTGGAGTCGGTGACCGCACATGCGTCGCCGTGCATAAGGAGCCGACGCACGCCGCTGACTGCCTTTGTATTCCGGTAAGGTTGCGGACTCCCCAACTAGAATAGTGCGAAACTATTCATGTTGACACTCCTCAAGTACTTGTTAACAATTCTCATTTTTTTGTCATTGTCATATTAATAGGTAACGAATTGTTTTTAACTTGTTATTCCATAAAAGCGGTGAATACCTACTTAAAATACATAATAAAGATTTTAAATAGTGTGACTTCACACCACTTGTCCATGTACCTAAAGTGTTGTATTCCGTAGTATTCCGTACAATATATTTAAGTTGTAGGAAGTTATTTGATTATAGAGCTAACTAAATACTTACCCCTTTGTGAATGACGTGGTAGTCCAACAGACACCGCAAAACATAAAATTCGGTTTATTATAGTACATTTTTAAATTTTGACGAAGGTGTCCATGAGACTACTACTTTTGAAAATACAAGTTGTTTTCTTATTTATTTAAAGGATATTTAAATAAAAAGGCTAATCTAATAAATATTAATAGGTGCATAATTTTATAAAAATGTTTGCTATTGAAATGGTGTGTCGAGTAGTGTACAACGTCAGTACAATTGTAAATTTTTTTTTTTAATTTTCGATAATTAAAAAAAACCCTTTTCTTTCAGAACTCAAAATATCAGAGCTTTTGAGGGTCTACTAGACTCACTATTATAATATTACCCTGAAATAGCACTGTTTGTTTATTTAGGTACGTATAACAACAATTCACACAATGCCGTTTAACATAATATCGTCTTGCCCGAATATCTTCCAATGTTCAATGAATACGAGTAAACACAGCCTCCAAACCTTTTAATGGTGCTTTTATGTTTTTACGAAAGTACGTACTGTACTCATTAACGCCTTTTGTTTTAGGCATTATACCTACACGAGTTTAGGTAAGTATGTAGCATGTTCAACGGATTTTACGTTCGGTGTAGGTAAGCAAATGCCAAATATTACAAAAACTGACAAGGTTTATTTGTTAGGTTCGATTCCTATATAAACTAGACAAAAATTTCTTCTTCCCAGTCGTTGTTCGCGTCATAGTCATCATAATAGGTATATAACGTATAAATGTAGTATTTGGTAGAATGCATTATTCTACCAAATACTACACGAAATTTCGCCACTTCTTCGTACTGGAAGTAAACCTGCTGCATTCATTCACGCATACTATAGATACATTATTAGTTTATTACTTTTGTCTGTCACTTTGTAAAGGGAGGATATTAATGTTTTAAAACTTTAACTTATCTATTTTATTTCTGATTAAATGCGAAGTTCAAGAGCGGGTAGAGATTCGTAACGGATAGGGCAGTCTACGGGATTCTTGATAGAAAGTCATAACCGATGTTCTTAAGGGTGCTTTCTGCACTGTTAATCCTGGCTATACAAGATAGTCCAATTGACTTTGACGGTTCTATTTCCATTTATCGAACAGTCTTAATAAAAATGATCAGTTCACAAAAAAAAATAAAAGGAAATATTTTTCTGTAAAAGCTTGAATAATAGACATTTATTTGTATTAAAATTAGAAAGTTCATTGACAGCTACCTATTTAAATATAATTGTTTGTGCCTAAGAAGCAATGTCTAAAGGGCCTACGAATACAGAGACAAAGCGCTGCATCAGTATGCAGTGTGTACAGGCGCTTCCTGCTGGCCGCGTTCCCGCAACCGCTATGGTAATTTAATTGTACAATACGACAGTGGAATGGATTAGGTGACTACGACATGGTATCATCTGAGTAATGGGGGAAAACCACTATTGTTCCGAAACTACTGAGTTATTTATTAAGCGTGGACAGTAAGCTTTAAACGCACGTAGCCAAAGAAGAAAATATTAGTCATATTATTATGTCATTGTTTTCATAAGAAATAAGACAGTCAGGATGAAAAATCTTTATTTTTCCTAGAGGACGGATACGTTTCAAATTTCCGTTTATTTATGATGTTGTGTCAGGGACACTGTAGACTGCGAAATAGCTGAAACTTATAAACAAATGATTAACGAAAACATTAATACTCAGACTGGAGGTGGTACTTAGGCTGTAATAGCATCCATAAGTCATAGTATCGTGACCTTAGGTAGTTTCTGGTTTGCAGATTTTAAGGATTGAAATATTTTTGTTGTATTTATTTTCTTTACAGGTCGGTGTATTTATAAAACTGCAAGTTCTATTACAAACTAAAGTGCGTACCAGTGGCGGATCAAGAATTTGAGTAGTTTGGGGGAGGCTTGAGAAATGGATTTGGATTTGAGAGAAGGGAGCCTTGACGCCAACCGGGCTAGGGTTTTATTACTACGGTAGACGATGTAGATGCAACAGTAGGTGATGACATACGGCGCAGAAACGTTGTCGCTAACTATATAGGTCTTATCAGAAGGCTTAAAGTCGCACAGAGGGTGATGGAGCGGGCCACGTTAGGCGTCTCACTGCGCGATCATTTAAGAAACGTAGAAATCCGTAGGAGAAACAAGATAACTGATGGCTCGCAGAGTTGCTTCTCTGAAGTGGCAATGGGCAGGACACAGCTCGCAGAACTGACGGCCGTTGGGGCAGAAAGGTTCTAGAGTGGTGACCACGAACCGGAATACGCAGCGTGGGCTGACTCCTCACAAGGTGGACCGACGACCTTATAAGCCTTGGCGGGTAAGCGATGGATGACGGCGGCGAACGACCGACCACGGTGGCGAAAATTGGGGGAGGCCTATGTCCAGCAAATGGACGTCTTTTGGCTAACATAATGAGGCGATCCACACACTGCCATCACTACACTGCGAGGTGCGTGGCGAAAGAACATGTACACCATGCGTATATGCATTTTCAGTGTGTTGCACCACGCGTGATTTTTCTACAAAGAGAGATACTTACAAACAACGCAAGAACACGCACGCTCACACTCGCTCTGTGATGTGGGGTAGTGTGTGAATCGTCAAAAACATACCTACATTTGCGGATGCGTTTAAAGGGGAAGAAGGCTTTAACTCCAAACCCTCACCCTGGATGAAACGTACTTATTATGAAATTGTGGTGAAGACACCTAAAACAAATTTCCGCGAATTCAAAATAATTATGACCGAGGTTGCTAATTCGATAACTAGAACGCAAATTGATGGTAATTCAAACAATCGCATAAAATTGGCAAAAATGCGGAATATGGCAGTAGTAACTCTGCTCTAGGTAATATTTCAATAACCGTCAGCTGAGGTAAGTTCCAGTAAAACTTCGCATTACGTGATCCGTGATTCTGCCATGCAAGGGCGTTGACACCGCGATACAAGTCGGCTTTGTGCCAAATGTGAATAATAACTATATATACAGACGAACCACACGTGTTAGAAGCACCAAATTGTATTCAGATCCTTGTTTATCAGCAGAATTCAAATGAGAAGCGATATTGATCAAAGTATGTATTTACAAATACTTATTCATATTGTATGTTACGACGAAGGTATATCTGTCTTTCAATCACAGTGCGGTTTTTAAATTCAATGGTTAGACAAATTCAAAAACAATTTACTATCTACTTATTGGTTGATTCCCTAAAAAATAGTCTTAGTTAATTTTTTTATTGACTTTATGACGTTTAGTGAGTTAGTGACCTCTGCGTTAATCAAATATAGGTCTTACCTACTTAGTTTATTAAACAAAATATTTTAATTCGGTATACTAAAGTAGATATATATCAAATTTTTAAATTTTGACTTATCTTTGCTTAGTCATCACCGTTTCGTTTGATTCAAGCGGCTAGATAGATTTCTCTCAAATGTAGATAGAATCACATAAATCTTGATGATAAACGTGATACTACAGATAAAGATCCACGCTGGTTTCAGCATGAATGGGCCGGATTGACCGGGGAAGTACTACCCTCTCATAGAAGTTCGACGTAAGAATATTAGTTTTCTTTCATGCTAATGTGTTTCGCTCGATGAGTAAGAGCGCCGGCAGCTCAAATACTCCCTCGGTCCTCTTCCGTTTCCCTTTTCTTTCCTCATCCCCTTCTTCGTGGTCGGCAACGGCTTGGTTGGGTTTTCTAAGCATTGTTACTTCTGCGATGCTTGGAAAACACAGTCGTCTCTATAGATTACGGTTGTCACTTACTATCAGGTGGGCCATATGATTGATTGCCACCAAAATTGTATATAGTAAGGAAATATCTAAAATAATCAAAATTAATAAACAGCAACCATTATTGTAAATTTTTTGCGGGATCCAGGGAGGTAGTTGAAGCTTTTTATTGTAAATCTAGGCTACGGAAGGCATAGTCATGGGATATGAACGAATTAGTAAACATAAAATAACTGACTTTATCTAGTGGATATTAGTAACATAGAGAACAATTAATTGAATCATTTATTTGTTCAAATGTGGTTTAACTGTGGTACAAAACAAAAATAATTAAAGATTCAGACTAAAAATATTTTAAAATTAAAATACAATATACCTAATAATTATAGTAAATATTCAAGTTACAAAATATATTATGAGAGCACTTGTGTACTACATCCAATCCGAATTAAATTAATAAGGAAGCATACTGTTGCCGAAAATTTTATACCAATTTTATCTGGGATCTCAGTCGTGCATAGCGTCAGTAAGTAAGCTTAGCGTGCTAAAATATTAAAGAATATTTTTATTTCAACTCGTATTTTCTCGGATTCTGATCGAATGCAAACACAAACGCATTATGGTAATTGTTAGTATTTGTTAGTATGTACCTATAACTGTACTACTAGTAGTTTGTTATTACAGAACTCCGGGATAGTGCGGCATTCAAATAAAAAACAATGGTTATAAATTTGGACTACACCTGTATTTAGAACTTTTTGCCACATGTAGTGGATGAGATTAGCGCATGAAACATTTTGACCACCAGAAAAAACCTCTATTATAACGAGACGACAGTCATCCAAGATCGCAGTTGTAATCACTACCTACACTCAGATTGTGTTGTTTTCTTGCTCAAGGGTATTCCAGTGTTAAAAAGGGAATCTCAGTATTGGAAACAGCTGATTTTTATAGATTGTGTCTTCGTCTTCAAATGTGATTTTGATGGACATAGGTAGCCATTCATAGCAAAGTAGTTAGGTACTTATTATCAGGTGGGCTTCTTTGACCTCTGGCTACTTGGCAATAAAAAAAAATTTAATACTACCTATAAGTACAGCCTTACCTGATAAATAAAGTCATAAACCACTTGTGCCTTATGTTTTATTAAAATAAACCAATAAATCGCCCATCAAGAAAATTCAAACATTTAAATTAATTCAACCGGAATGTTTAGAATGTACATCCTTGTTTGGTGAGTATGTATTACAAGTTATAAAACAATAGGGTGCTTACAGTTTAATACGGCAAGTATTCATATACTGTGAATAATTTATTTAAATATTACTACGCTATAATAGACCGACAAAAAATGTAGACAGCCTTATGCGCAATTTAAAAGGACATGAACTATTTATTTGACAGTTAAGTCTGATTTAATATTGTTATTCAAATTATTTGAGTTCAAAGACCTGTTTAGCAACTCTAAATAAGAAGGAATTGAATAAATATCCTGAGGCCCTAGACAAGTGTCAAAGAATTATATTCTATTCATAGAATAGATTAAAAAATGTATGGGATTGACATATGCTAACGCCAATGCTTATGTCAATCCTATACATTTTTTTATCTATTCTATGAATAGAATAGTAATCTTTGACACTTGTCTAGGGCCCCTGGTATACTTAAATAAAGATTAGATAGATATCGTATTTTCCTTCTGCGCTGTAGAAAGTCCTGGTTGAAATAATAGTTACCAAACTAAGTAATTTCCCGAGCACCTAAAAAGGCTTCTATTGTTTTATTAGATATTGTTATTTAGATGCTCTCTTTGATCATAATATAAGTGGCACTTATTGTAGAAATTCTCTGAATCTGAGATAAATCTAGCAGGCATTTCTACAAAAAATTCAAATTTGGATGGATCGACCGGGGAAGTACTACCCTCTCATAGAAAATCAACGTAAGAATATTAGTTTTCATACTAATGTATTTCGTTCGTGTGAGTGAGAGAGCCGGCAGCCCAAATACCCTCTCGGTTCTCTTCCTTTTCCCTTTTCCTTCTCCGTGATCGACAACGGCTTGGTTGTGTTTTCTAAGCATTATTACTACTGCGATGCTTGGAAAACACAGTCATCGCTATAGGTTACGGTTACCACTTACCATCAGGTAGCCATATGCTTGTTGCCACCAAAGTTGTATTAAAAAGAAAAAGAAAAAAAACTTACCTACGTTTTTTACCTCGATTTGCCTCCCTACGATTGAAAATCCAGATTTTCTCTAAATTAAGTTTACCTAAATTAAAATTATGATCAATGCGAAACTTTGTGACTACATGTTAGACTTCAGTACCTACCTATCAACTAACATTAATTTCAGGCTGCTAGTAAACGCTTACTGAAGATCCCAATAACAACTCAACACATTCTAAAATCAATAAAAGACGATTTGAAACAGTAAATAATGGAAACCCTAGGTTAGTGTTTGAAAACTTGGTTGAAGGAGGTAAACTTGTGCAGTAAGTTGGTGGCGTACCTACTAGTGCGCACGGTGAATACAAATGACGATATTTGGCCGTCAAAGTGGCCACATACTGAAGTAAATTTATTACATTTGTGTACACGGCAACATTACACCTACGTATCATCACGTAGACCGCATGTGAAAATCACTTTATAGCTATTGATACCTGGAATGTTGTAGTAATTGCTTCCGGTCACATAGGTACGCAGTTATTTATTTTCTTGGAAAACACATACGTACTTACGTTGAGCTATTCTGTCAACAGATTTGGAATTTTTTCGCCACTTAGAAGAATAGAAATAAAATATGTTGGTAAGTATATACTCCACTAACGTGGGTATGAAAATTTTCCGTACTGCCGTACCTACATAACCGTCAACGGTATATCCAATTTACATATTACGCACCTATGTCGTTACGTTATATTACATCAATGATTTGCAAATGATAGTTACCTACCTTACGTATCTAGGTGTAACAGTTACCGGCACAAATGAAAACATGTTAATGACATTCGAGATATTAAATATTATTTCGTAATTTTATTAATTTCGAGTTTAATATTTACAAACATTGTATTAAACATCTACACAGTCTCCACAGTCTCCATTGTAATGAATCAACGACGATAAGTGCCATCTGTTGGGGAATAGAAAAACTATTATTTGATTACTCACTACTAGGTGGCGTTAACAATCTTATTAATTTTATCTCATCAATCATGTTGACGTTTCTTAGGTTATTTTATTTTCCTTGAAGTAATATTTTTTTTTTATTTATACGAAACTAATGTTTATCTTTTGTTTTTACTTTAAATGAGATTAACTAATAAGGTAGTAAGGTACCTAAGAATAGTTAATAATAAACCTTTTTTTCTAGAGGGACTATTAGACAGTTTTAGGGTGTTATGTAGGTAGTTATGTTGTAACATACTTACTTTTTAAAGTAATTAAGTAAGTTTTAGTGCAGGCAGTTGGCAGTTAGAATAATTATGTGGTACCCTAATTTCAAAATATAAAACCCTAATAATTAAACATGAATTCAAGTCAATGTTAATAAATATCATAAATAACCTGTAGTTCCTATGCTATGATAATGTTATGCAAGCCGGCGTGCTGTCTTTACCAGCATATACCTACAAATGCAATACTACTACTACTATGCACCGTTATGCACGTCGATAAACGAGTACCTACTTACTTACCTACTTATCAATCTGCGGTGGAAGTTGAAAATAAGGGTTTCGTTTGTACTTACACTCACCTAATACATATATTGTAGGTACAATGTTGAATGCTTTATTAAAACAAGCACTGCTCTACGGCTCTACTATGTAAGAAGCTTATTTGTTTTATTTACCAGTAAATAAACACATGGCTAGCCTTAGCTGCTACCGTAGCTAATGCGCTAGCACTTCCAGGAGATAAAGATACTGGCGTAGTAGACGACTAGAAACTCTGAATGGAAAGATCTATCTGACGGCTGACTGTATGTAACGACTTATCTATGATCGTCTCTCTCTGACACTGAAAGATCATAATAAACTAATACATAACCCTGACACGTTAGTAACATAAAAGTACACAATTGCTTGTTTGGTGTAGGTAACATAGTTTTCGGAAGAGTGATACAAAAAAAGACGTAATGATGAGTAGATTATGTAGGTATGTAAGAACTGATGAGCAAACGAAGCAGAAGAAGTATCCAGCGCAGTCGATAACTAGGATTTTTTTATGTACTACATAGTAGGTATATCTACAAGTATGTCAAGTTCCAAGCATAGCAGCGTTTCGTTTGCGGTACACAATTCAAACAGTCAATAACTGGCTTCTCATTAAAGGAGTTTTCAACATCAGCTTGAACATGTTTTATTCCAAGCAAGCTTGATTGAAGTGGTATACACTGCGGGCACATTGTCAGCGCCCGCCTCGCTTCAACGCGCTTTCTAAGGGACGACTCTGTGCTCATCATATTTGACTTTTTGTTTGCTTATTGAGACATCGGGAGCTTTGTTTGATTACCCTATTTATGCCAGAGCGTTCTTTTTATCGATTTGTTTATTTGAAAGTTCAAACACCTGTAGGGAATAATACGAATGTTGTAGGAATGGTAAGTGTCAGTGTTTCATTAATTGATTATACAGCTACCTGTTTTAAGAGATTTCGATCTTTTGGTACTTACTACAAATTATGTTAATGGCATTACTTAGTACATGCATTGTTTTTGATATATTTAGTTAAATGGGTTTGTCGTTAATTATTACGAGACATTCCATCTTGTCGGAGGTAACAGCACTTACGATCTTTAGTGCTAAATTGTACAGGAACTTACTTATCGCGATCATAGCAAAGGAAAATGTCAACATAAATTTAAATTGAAACAATTTCTGGTTTCAATATCTGATAAATAGTGGACCGATGTACTGCATAATTAGATATAAAGATGACCTTTAGAAAGATTCTTTCCTATAATTTAAAATGGAAATCTAGGTAGACTGTTAATATTAGAAAAAACCTGAGTAATGATTGGAACTTCAGTACCGTGGGAGTGCGAGCCGTGTTCCTACTTCCTAGCGTGGCAGTGGCGGGCGGCGGGCGGCAATAACAACATTCGCCACGAAGGAAATGTCAAGGTCGAGACCGCTCACTTCCTCTGCGCCGTGAGCCTACAATATTTGCGTCCCCACCCTCTCTTTTACAACCTATATAATAGCTTTGTTGATAACCTATTAAATGAAACGTTTTGTTCTACAACAATGACTTTTACAACTGGTGCTTACATTAAATTTTAACCCACCTACCAATTTAGGTGATGTTATTTAACATTTAAAGAACAATGCACTAGGAAGCACGCTGTTGCAGGAGACACCAGTAAAGTAGATCTAGACACGGAACAGACTATGTGTGCGTCATACATATTAGACATAGAAAACCGCAACATAAAGCGTTATGTTTCTAATGAGATAACTACTGTAACCACTATAGACACCATAGGTGCTGGCAAATTAAATGATACAACAATTTCTGATGCGGTTCCAAACTTGTGTTCGAGTTTTTCATGAGTTTTTTTTGACACTGCAACTGCAGACGCTACATAGGTACAACTGCTTGTATAATATGGTTTTCATTATCATTTAGAGTTTTTGCCATTTTTGATGATACATAATAGCATGCCTACATAAAAACCAAGAATATCAAAGATTTGTTGTTATCATAAACATGTAGATAGGGCCTAAAGAACTAATTGGTATCCACGCGCCAGTCAGCGCGGGTCGCTAAACTCGCTAGTTAAAAGTAACTTGAAATTAACTTTTATAAAAGTTAATCATATTTCACATTATTACTAAATAAAGAACAGTGGAATATTTACAAGCTATTATACAACTTCCTTGATCGTAATGGCGTAGTAGGCCGTCAGATGGCAGTCGCATTGAAGGGTCCGTAACGACGGCGCCAATGGAGCGCGCTTCCCCCAAGCCTTTCTTATTATGTGCTGTGATTTAAAACAACAGAGCTGTTGAGTACTTGTTAATGCTACAATAAAATTATTTATGCCGGATGAAAGAAAAACGATCTTGGAGATGAGAATAATAATAATATCACAACAACTACATCACAACGCCATCTAGACCCAAAGTAAGCATTTATTATAAAGTATAGCTTATGTTATGGGTTCTAGAATGCAGATATAAATAAGTTTTTTTTGTAAATCCATACAAATTATACACTAGCTGTGCCCTACGGTTTCACCTGCGCGTAAAATATGTTTGTATCCCTCAGGATTCAGACCGATTTTCGGGATGAAACGTAGCCTATATCTCCGGCACCGAATCAGTCTACATACCAATTTTCATTGAAATCGGTTCAGCCGTTTAGGTGCTGAGTGGTAACAAACACACACTCACACATACACTCACGTACAAACATACATATACACAAACTTTCGCATTTATAATATTAGTATGATAGAAACATTTACTTTTAAACTTTCGCGTTGCATGATATAGTAGAACTAAATATATCTCGTGAAATCCCGTATATTTAGTTCTACTATATGATAGGAACACCTAGGCCAATGCAAATAGACATGTTCATGCACACAAATATTCGCACTGAGCGAGAATCGAACCCGCGACCTCTGCGTCGTAGTCAATACACAGTACCAACGAACCACAGAGGTCGTCAAATACAGCTGTTGATTAATTCTAATTATCATTAATATCTTTAGGTTTAATAAAATAGGTATATAATATTATAGGTAACTACACAATAATGAAGGTGCGTAAGGAACCGGAATACACAAAATGAGTAGATCCCACACAAGATGGTAAAGCGACCTAGTAGATGTACAAGAGGCAGTCCTTAGTCCTTTAGTCCTTCGTACAGCAGTAGGTAAACGTCTTTTGCTTGTGGTGATAATAAAACATGTAGGAAGGTACCTCTATACGTCTTATATCTTACGTAAAAACCCAAACACACGTTTTTGATGTAAATAAATATTATTGCTTTACAGTTGTAGGACACGGATACTAACAGGTTTATTCAAGTGGGAAATTATATGTAAACACCTAAGTCTTCTAATGATGCCTCATTTGAACGTTTAATATGAATTCGGAAGTAATTTAATGTCCTTATTGCGGAAACATTACTTTATCGTTGCATTAATTAAAAAAGTTGTTAATAGCATGTGAAAATTGAAGCCTCAGAATTTTAATAACGCTTAAACTTGACTAAGTGTATTTATTGGTCTTTTATCCTCATCAACACAGAACACTCATTTTATTTCTTGTAAACAATTCAGGAAACCTACCTTTCTCCCACGCAGACCCATTTTTGCCACCTTCTCATATTTAGCTGCAATGCGTGAAGCAGTACTTGTATTTTAAAGCTTGTCTAATTCCATAAATTGCAAGTTAGTAGGTAAGTAGGTTACTTAGCAGTCAGTGATTTCAGTCTCTAAGCTCTACCATTTGTTACAGCGCTCGCTGCGGTGACAGCGTAAACTATAGTATGACAGAATTAAGTTCTCCAAGTAAATACTAGGAGTGCTGTACATTTTTCCTACGAGTCACTCGATGAGACGAACACACTTTAATAATTATATATCTAAATAATAAATATTTTTATTAATTTACGAGAAAGACTACTCCATATAGTCGTATTGCGTACGAGTGAGGCAGTTTTCGTGGTCATTGGACCGTCACGTGGCTTCAAACGCCTCTACAAATTTTCCCACCGTGCCCGGACGATGTAACCCTGTCACCTGAAGCCTTATTACCAGCTAATTAAGTCACGCAGCAAATACAGTACATTAAAAATCTGTTACAAACATACCAACCCGATGTAAGATTACTTCTTGATAAGAACTAATGAAACGAGTTTAGTTTTTGTCACAGCAGTGTTCGATCTGTTAGAACTGGTTTAGAAGTATCTTATTAACCATACAATAATAAATCACCGATGTTTTACATAAGCTACCACCTATATTCGTTATTCAATAATTCATAAGGTAATTAATGATATGCGATGCATATGATTATGTAACATATGCTTAATTCTTAGTGTTTCCTAGGCGAAAAATGCCCGAAAGTATAGTAAGAAGAATATTTCATTTTTTATATTGCCTCTTTGACGATCTGAAGTGCAGTAACAGTAATGCAAGGCACAGGGTAATCGCTCTCTCAATCCCTTAAGAAAGTAAATCATTAAAAATTACTTTCACATAAGAAGACCTCATTTTTTTAGTTATATAATTATATAAACTAAAATTATGTTAAAATAAATTATTGAATTTTTTTAAATTTCAATTTTGTTTTATTTTGAAAGGAAAACAGATAACATCTTGGTAGATTGTTTCTGCCCACAAGTTACGAATAGGGAAAAAGATGGAAAGAAGAAAGATTCTTAGAAAGATATGAATAAAGTTTTTGGAAAGTTGGGTCAATTCGAATATGTGTTACTCTGAAGTATACACATTTCTATCTGCTGGCACAGATAAGATAATACTAGCTGCAGCTGCTGCTGGATGTAGACGGATACAGGTACTCCACACATCTGTTAGAGATGTCACTCGCTAAACAACTCGCAGTATTTTGAATGATTTATGGAAAAGTAAATATTTTCAGTTTAATTAGAAAAACCAGTAACCACTTGGATTCTCGATTAACCAGATCCACAGTTCATGTCATGTTCTTGTTGTCAAAGTGTAATCAAATCATTGCAGCAATTAGGAGCTTGGTACGATGTGTCGAAACATCCTTCACCGATAGTATTTAGCTAAGTCGTCGTTTGCTTCACGACGCAAATTTCAATACGAAGATTGGACTAAAGATTTTATTTTCATTACATTCTGTGTAACTTACCTACGCATCTAACTAGCTACTTTGGCTTTTCATAAGACAATATGCACTTAATGCGTGAGATGACGTTTTCTAGAGCGTCATTTAGAAATTATCTTTAATAATCAGAGTTATTATGAGTTGAATGTTTTTATGATATAAAAGCAATTGTGTGTCTTGCGTCACTTGCGTGCTACCAACCATTGAAGCGCGTGCAAGGCAGCGAGAGTGCATTCCCAGCTATCTAATGACAATGACAGAGCATCCCCGCTTTCCAAGTTCATTGACAACGAAAGTGTTGCGCATGCGTGAAAACTCGCGCCAATTATAAGCGCGGGCGGGTAGGCGGCGCGGGCTGACAGCGCGGCGCGGGCGCAGCGGTCGTTGCGCGACGACGCGCCCGGCTGCGCGCGCTTCATTGCCAAGGCCGGCGTGCTTTCTCCACGATCTACGAGCTATTACGTGGCATTCGGGACTGCTTGTATAATGTGATGTAATTGGAATTTGTTATGCTTTGGTACCGATAAACGGACTTATGAAATACATACAGTATGTACTCAAATTACATTATCACTATAATAAAGCACCAGCTTAACAGAATGCACGTATACATTTGGACTTATTTTAAGTATTATATCAGCGTCATATTAATAAAGTGGATAATTCGAAATAGGATAAGTACCAATGTGTACTGGCATACAGTATCTAAAGGTACTAAAAAGACTATAACAAAGTAGCATAAGTTTCCATGGGTTAAAGTGCTCTGGCCTATTAATAACAGCTACAATCATAAGCTGCGTCATGTATGAGTAGACACCTTTTATGACACACGCTGGTACAGATAGGGTGGTTCTATTTTCAAAACAGGAGACATAGTCTTTTAAAGTAATGAAATTGAATTCTCAATATATTTTAAAACGCAGTGCGTTATCAAAAATAAAATGTATGTCACAAATGCGGTAGGTACCAATACCGTCGCATTTGAACTGATAAATGATGATTACTTGTTGCTCTTGACCCAATCTCTCGATGACAAACAGCACCACTGTTTCCGTATGGGCAGACACTACTACTAGGTACTAACCTAAGCTTATAAATTATAATTTACTCATGAACGTCGCTTAAATATTGATTCAGCTGTATTTATCCATTTTATTCTCTTGTCTTTCTGTAGGTTCGTAAAGTTCTACGTTTTCCTTTATATCAAATGGTTATCTACAACTTCATTTGTCTTTTCTTTTCCGTTCTTGGAGTTTCTTAGTTTATTTTATTTTGCCTTTTACGTTACCAGTTTAATGAAAGGATTATAGAACTGCGATTCATAGTATTTGATTATACGTGATAATTACACGATATTTGAATTACCTAGTAAGGTAATTCAAATATCCTACGGGAACATACAAACCAGACTAAGGGATAAAAAAATGAGCTGTAAATATGTGATAAGTATTATTTATTATAAATGATAAAACTCTACAATAAGTAGTAGCATGCCTGTAAGTTGAAAAAGGCCATTGTATTTTAGATTATTTTAAATATATTTAGTTCATAGTTTCACCATGCGTTTATATACATATAACATTTTTCTACAATTTGTAAAAAAATTATTAGCGCCCCTGGTATTTCCTCTAAAAACTATTTTTTGACAAAAAAGTAATGTCTACGCAGTCTCTCGGCTTAATTTTTAAACAAGGTACAGTAAGTTATATCTATGATTTCTATTGATAAAATGCTTGAATAACGTTCTTTATTATTATTTACAGATAGAATATTCTATATCTAAATAGTAACTAAAAAAAAAACTAAATATTAATATAACGTTAAATATTGGAGCGGGTGCGGCAGTATAGATACCTCGGTGCTTGGGTAAATGAAGAATGGGATAGTGAACAAGAAATTCGAGGCCGGATAGAAATTGCCCGAGCGACTCTGAAGCGAATGGAGAAGGTTTTATGCAATCGCCAATTATCCATCAAGCTTAGAGTAAAAATGCTGCAATGCTATGTATGGCCTGTGGATTGTACGGTAGCGAAGCTTGGACTCTAAAAGCTAACACCTAGAAGTATCTCGAAGCTTTTGAGATGTGGTGCTATCGTAGAATGCTACGCATTAGCTGGATACAGAGGGTATCTAATGTGCGAGTTCTCCAGCGCATAGGCAAGAAACGCGAAATCTTGCAAACATCAAGAGATGAAAAGTCGCCTACCTGGATCATGTCTTGCGACACAATAAGTACGAGCTTCTCCAACTAATAATGATGCGCAAAATCGAGGAAAAGCGTTGCGCTGGACGGAGAAAAAAAACGTGGTTGCGAAACATTCGAGAATGGACCAGTATTGCAAGCGTAGAAGAACTATTTCGCTTGGCACAAGACAGAAATAAATTCGCTGCGCTGACGGCCAACCTTCAGTAATGGAGAGGCACCAAAAGAAGAAGAAGTTCTAGGAAATACTGGAGGCGCTATTTGTTTTTCTTACTAATATTGTACAGTGACATCGAGACAAATGCAATGGTAAAGATACTGAACTAAGTAAGATCGTATATACTATAATAGTCTTTTTGGTTTGTATGTTCTTGAAAGATATTTTAATCATCTAATCATGTATGGCTGTATAGCCACGATATGTATATACTTAATACAAGTAAACAATAGTATTAATTATAAGAATTATTTAGAACGTATAGTGTTCAAATTTTGTTAAAATTATAATTTATTTATTTCAATTGACTTAGAATAATGTTAGTTACTAAACGACTCTATACCGGAAACCTGTAATTTCTTAGTTACAACACAAGGTTATTATTCCTAAAAAAATCATTTAACTTGTACAAATTGAAGAGGTGGAAAAAATTAATTGTTTCAATTCGCTGGCTGTTAGTTACACGTGACAGTTGAGCATTCTCATACTTAACATGAGTAAAAGGAAAATAGGGAAATTATTCCGTGTTATCATAAATTCTTGTAAATATTTACTAGGCACTGCTAGCCTGCTATGAAGTGCTAAAAAATTAACCATTCTTTTTAAGATCTAAGATAATTTTATTTGGTTTTTCAACGGTACGAAACTTATAAGTGCGCCTAGAGTTTTTACAATTCGCTGGAAATCTCGTCGATGATTCCCGTAACACGTTAGTTACACGTGACAGTTGAGCATTCTCATACTTAACATGAGTAAAAGGAAAATAGGGAAATTATTCCGTGTTATCATAAATTCTTGTAAATATTTACTAGGCACTGCTAGCCTGCTATGAAGTGCTAAAAAATTAACCATTCTTTTTAAGATCTAAGATAATTTTATTTGGTTTTTCAACGGTACGAAACTTATAAGTGCGCCTAGAGTTTTTACAATTCGCTGGAAATCTCGTCGATGATTCCCGTAACGCACAGTTTGTTCGAACAAATTGGCAAAAACACAATTATTTTTTATTTGAATTAGTAAACTGAATAATGTACTTTTCAAATCTTAATAATGTTTAACCCTTTCATGGACACAACTGAAGACACAATAGATGTTTTTTTTTACTGTTCCGGAAAGTGTTAAGTAAGAAATCATTTGATACTTGTGTTTAATTCTTTGAATTTACTTATGGCACATTTCTCTAGCCTATCCTAAAAATATTCATCACTCCGGGCTTTACTCCGGACAGATGGTAACTTTACGTGCTCTCCTATCTTAATTAATATTATGTAACTACTTTATAGTACAAAGTCAGAGATAACATTTACATTTCAACGGGTAGTCCTATTTAAAAGAAGCAAGCTATGACATATTCCTACCTAGTATGAAGAAAAATACATCAATCGTTTAGAATTTTTCTAAACGATGATGTATTTTTCTACATAATTAATTACCTATCTTTAGTTGCCCAGTAGGTATGACATTTGAGGACTATTCTTACTCATACGGGGTAGGTACTTATAATTCTTGTTTTATAATCTCGATCATTTGGTACTCTGGTGCCGACTTGCTATTTCACAATTTGACAAACAACACGGCATCATTTGCAGACGTGGATATCACGTACCTACGTCACCGCATAATCAAGTTTGCTATCTATATAATACATGATAATTTTACATGCCAGTTATCACCATGTAAAATATAGCAATGTGTTCAAAATGTTATCAAATGTAATGGCCTGTCCGTGTCATATATGGTGACTAAAATGTACATTAAGGTGCAATATATTGGTCAGCTTGAAATCTCTATCTTAAAAATATTTCGACTGATGATGTTGAAATGTAGAACAAAAAGCTCACAAAATTGATGGCAGTTGGAAAGACAAGTTTTGACCAGTCATGGAGCAGATACCTAGCCTAAGCAAGTCCCAAAACCGTTGACCGTAGACCTGGTTATCTCCAGCAGTAAACATCTTTCAACCGATATGAGAAAGATTTAAAGGTACCTAACTGACACATCTTTAATAATAATAATAATAATAATATTCTACCACATTCACACAGCGCCATCTAGCCCCAAATTAAGCAATTATATTTGCTTGTGTTATGGGTACTAAACAACTGATATACTACTTATATACATTTTTTTTTTGTAAATACATACATATTATAGATAAATTACACCCAGACACAGAACAAACAATCATGCTCATCACACAAAGGTTTGTCCTGGGTGGGAATCGAACCCACGACCTCCGGCTTAGCAGTCAGGGTCACTAACCACTTGACCAACAGGCCAGTCAATCTTTGCAGGTGTACGAAATCTTTACCATCAGTTCTTAAGGTAAAACACGTCGAATTATAATAAGTTGATTCCTAAATAGAATGAAAACAAAATTAAACTGCAACGTGACCTGATAAAATAATGTTAAGTTTTATACATTACGTCTGTGTGTAAAGACCCTAAGACTTCACAACCTAAATAACGTATGCTAAACGGCATGAAGATACTTCCTTAATATATGGCATAACTGAATCTCCCGTCTTCGTAATCCACCTAATTAGATACAGCACTTCCCCAGCGAGTAGGCGTTAAGTCATAGTTTGGTATGCGATCTCATTGACGAGCGTTGAACCGGGAAGTGTCTGACTCGACTGGTGCTATCACAATAGATATTCCAGACTGGCAGGACAAACTATGTTTGCGTCAAACGTTTAGATTTCACTTTATAAAGTTTAGTTTCACTTTATTGTAACGCGTGAATCTATATCACCGTTATTATGACGACATTCATACACATGCAGGGGTACGTACGAAAATAGATTACAGTCACCAGTATACTATATTGTATCCGCTGTTAAAATAGTAGCTGCTCATTTTTGTCTCACTACAGGGCAAATAGGCAGCTATCTACAGAAGTAATGATTACAATGCGCGCGCGAGCGTAACTTGGATTTCAAATAACATAAATATAACGTAATGTTTTACTGCATTATATGTCAGTAACACCCAAGTTAAGCTTAAGGTTATAGGATACATTTAATTCGATCTAGACGCATAGGCACTAGAAATCACGATTACAAAAATATATATTTTTTTATTACTTTTAGAACCTTTAGAAACAACAAAAGAAACTGAGTTCCATCAGCTAGAAAAACTTATGCTGTCAGTAAGATTTTCATTTGCTAAACGCAAGCAAGCGATGTTTTGGCATTGCAAATGTCTGTACCTAGGTACGCTGTATGACAAGTGCTTATCGACAATTGAGTGGTACATCTACTTATTTACTTATTTAGTGAATAATACACATAGACCGACCGACCATAATATTATTCTTATCAATACCTACATCTTACCTACCTTTAATCTATATCATTCTATTAATTAATTTTCTGGTCATTATTTAGCAACATTTTCTCGCAGTTGAAGCAGAGTAAAATACTTTTCGTAAGCTCTTGGGTTGGTTTTATCTGCATCGAAAATTGTACACTTTAGCTAATTATTAACTTTGGTTGTGACACTCGGAATGATACACCGACATTAATACATGGTGGCTGTGCACCAAGTACAGCAAACATGATAAGATACCTTATAATGTTCTATTATGGCGACAACCCTAGCAGTTTGAATTAGGAAGTAATAGTTAGGCTAAGATTCGATGGTGACGCAAACGCGCGATTGCCGTGGCCTGTAGGCGTCGTCCGTAGCTCACAGGCACATTTAGCTTCCGTGTCGCTCTGTCAAGTTGTGTATCTATCGCACCTACTACTGGTTCTACTTGCTAATTTATGACGTCTTTTGTTATGCCATCCGATTTTATACAGAATAGACAATGTATATTTTTTAAGGCAAGTACGTAAATTATAATTTTAATAGTTTCAAGCAATAAATTTCATTTTTGAATAACTACAAGCTAAATTTTACACTTTAGAGGTCATTCCATTTTGTTGTAGGTAATTAAGAGTACTTATCTTTATGAGAAAACATATAAATAAATGTACTTAATATAATTAATTTTTTTATTTAAAGAAATCATCGTTTAAAATACTACAAGCGTATTTAATACAGCTTCTACGTACGTCTACGAGTGATTGTGTGGTTTTGGTGGGTTAGCTCTAAACACGGAAATAAGTTATATTTGAATTGATGATTTTCGTATAATCTCGTATAAATTTGAATTGTTGAACATATTTACGCATCAAGTAAAAAAACTCTAGGAACTCTTTATTTTATACTTATTAAATTACGCACAACATACAAAACATAGGATTCTATTGAGAAGCTATTCATTAGGTTATGGGTCGTTACGGTTTTACTATCTCATGTGTTTGAAATTTGGTAAAAATTTGATGACAAGCTGATAAGTACACTTGGGTCACAATTTACTTTTACTTTTGTTATCGATTTTGTTGATTCCTTATGTATTCTAAAGTACTTGGATTAGGTTTGTTTCGATATTGTTATCATTTCTTTAAAATGTTCACTGCGATTATTGTCATCACCGGTAAATAAGACTAAAATTGCATGCCAACGTTATAAATTTACAGCAATACATATAGTTAGTTATCTTGCTCGTAAGTTTTAGAGGCAATCGTTGACCAAAAATCAATGAAGCATCGCGTCACTGGGCGTGTTTACGCACCATATTTGTTCATTCACAAAGCTTACATTATTGTGCATCGATGAACAGAAAGTACTCTATTTACAAGGAGGTATAAAAAGTGCTGCATAATGCGAGCGCGAGCCGGACACCCACGACGCGAATTCCCGTCCATTATCGCTCATTCGCTTCAATCCCACGGGCTCATGTGACGATCAGAAGCCAAAGTTAGGCGGAGCTGAGCTGTGATTTACTTTTTGTGTACAAAGACATTCTTCCCAGCAGATCACGCGAAAAAGTATTCATAAGATAACATGATTCCTAATGCCTCCAAGGCAGAATGTGATGCTATTTATCCGTTGCATATAAATAAACTGTGGATAGAAAACCAAAATATCGCCAATGTTGCAACATAGAGACATAAATGTATTTCAGACTTTATTTATTATAGAGTTGGATGAAAGCGAGAAATTTAATACAAAAAAAAGAATTTAATTTTAGTGTATTATTGAGTCGTAAACATTTTTATTGAGATAGAGGAGAGGACGTGTCCTGTCACATACCAGTAACAATAATACCTTGCTTATGAAAAGGGTTTACTCCTAACCTGACCCGAAAACCTAACCCGGTAGCGGGTTAGGTTAGGAACGAGAAAAAAAATATAATATTTATTCCTAACGTGCCCAAATTTATTGAGATAATTAAAGGAATACGTTAATCTATTATACTGTATTTTAGTAAAGTAATAAATTAGTAGGTACCTATATAATTAAACACCTTAATAAAAATTATGTTGTGATGTGCGTTAATACTAAATTTATTAAAATGGCCACCACAAAGCCGAACTCTTCTCTTCGGAAAAGTGAGTTATAATGGGATAATGTTATTCTGTGGTAACACGATTAACACCATGTGTAGGTATATCTACTGTTAGTAGATATCGTAAACTCTCGTCATAACTAAGATAAATAACGCTGTGTTATTGTTTACGGACCACCAAGCAGGCTGGCTAATTTAAAGGTGTAGTTTAGTCCCCCCCGCAAAGTCATCTCATATTATGCACCTTCGTCTGTGTTTTGTTAAATATTATTTTTAAACATCCTAAAAACAGGAGTGCACCACATGTGCACCTGACCTCACTGAGCTTTCCCACGCTGAGAGGCATCAAGTCCTTGAAACATAAACGTCTCAGTTAACGTTAAAGCTCGGATAGAATGCACCGAACAAAATTACTTTAACCTCTGCTTGTGTTTTCATAGTCCTTAGAGACTAATAGATCTGTTTACGGGAGCAAATGTCTCTCGGTGGCAGCGAGGCTCAATTTTTTTTCTGTTTACTTAAATGATCTGGTGATTGTTTTTTAATTTATTCTGTAGTTCGGCGACGTCATGTGTTTCCAATCAAGGGCTGTCAAGGTTTTATTTTTTGAAATTGTTTATCGTGGACTTAGTAGGTTCAGGCTTCGAGGATCGGGAGGATAATTAAAGATTACCTACCTTTTTATATAGTTTAAAAGAGATGATTCCGGACGAATTTGCTCAAAATTTCTGTTCGCTTTTGTCAACGACTGTACAACAAAATTCTGACTAAAGTCATGTCGTGTGGCGGCAAAAATATCAATGTCAATTTCGAAACGCTGAAAAAATGAATCGTAAAGACCTACACCATTAACTATCTGTAACTACTCAGTTATCCTGTAATTCTTATTATAAGAAGTGATTAATTATTAAGTTATAGTGGATTTCACAAGAACTTCTAACTATTAAGGTATACCAACGTTGTATTATACACAGTAAGAGTGCAGAAATAAAATAAATAAAGCGACTTCTGCAATCCAAACACTGGTCAATGTGAATAAACACACAGAACACACTAGACAACAGATTTCTGCATATATTTATATAATATCTTAGTAAAATTAATAAAAAAAATAATTTGCGTTTTATCTGTATTAATTGTAAAACTAAATATGTAGGTAGATGCACATTTGAAAGCGGTAATAGATGTCTATAAATTTAAATAAATAAATTGTTCACTGATTGAAATAGAAGAAATAAAATTAATGAAATAAAATTATTAGCCAAAATACATAACAGTCAAGTTGGAGGTAATTTAAACAGCGTATCGTATATTTATTTAGCCGGAATATGATCTTTTTTAAAGGAATTGAGTACTGTAAATATAAGTACCTACTACAAATTACCTAATTTTCAATTAATCACTGCCTATTTGTGTGTAATCCATCCTATCGAATTCAAAATTTTCCAAATTAATTGGTGGTTATTGTTTGAATTAGAGCTAGTAAGAAATAATAATTGACATTGGATTTGATGGAGTGCAATACAAAAAGAATCCAATTCGTTTAATTAGTTAACTATGGAAATTTGGTAGCTTTTTTATTGTTATTTGTTATTGTGTGCGTCAACTTGTAAGTATGTAAAAATAAACTGTTTTTCTTTTTTCTCATTTTTATCATCATTTGCGTTTGCATACTTATACAGAATTTAACATAGGACTTCACCACGTTTGGTCATTTCATTATAAATATTTCTAATATTTACCATCTCACATAAAATTAGCAAAGTACTAGGTTAGTTTCTTGACACATCTGCCACGTTACATTAATGTGTACCTACCCACCTAATTAGGTCCACAGTACTTACTACCGAAATGGCACTTGTGTAGTTCTATGTCATACAACAATTATTCACTTTGAAAACGTCAACGTAGTAATTCAGGAACTAAATGAATTTAACTATTAATTGCTCACGAGTTGTTATTCCGTCGGACAAGGAAGCGCGGACCGCAGTCGTTGCTGACGTCACGCACCGAATTAACCAGATTCTGAGAATTGAACCGTTGTATGTCAGTGCACTTGTCTTGATCGTCGGCGCACGTGTGGACAACCAACAATGTGCCTACATAAGAACTTATATGGATTTCTTGACGACAGCGTGTATACTTGCATGTTGACTTCGATATATCGTACATATGAAAACAATTTAAAGTACCTATTATAAGTTATTTATTACATTTAGCTAATTCGATTATTAAGTTACTTTAGCTGATTAATGATCAATAATCATTGTGTCATAATAAGTCATAAGAGGTATTTACTGACGTATATTCACTTGTAACTTTGTGACTTATTTCTTTACCTTAGTAGACATAGCGATGACTATTAATAATTACGACAGGGTTCTACAGTGGTGGGCGGCATAGAAATCATATGGTAGGTACCTAGTTTGTACTAAGTTGTAAGTAAGTACATAAATGACCTAATTCCATGTAACTAATGGTAACGTTAGGACTTACTGCTTTTAACATTCAAATTATAGCGTTTTTGACTAATTGATCGAGATTTTTTAAAATTAAGCTTGACTCATTAGTGGTGGAGACTATCCCAATCATAATTATATAATGGTAAAATAATAAATGTGCTTAGAGCAAAATAAATAAATAAATTGGTAGCACGTTAGTCACCACTATGTCAGCTAAAAGACCCGCAATCAAAATCATAAAGAAACACATGCGCTGGTTTAGGCTGTTAAATATAGACTACAAACAAATTGATTTATGCCCAGTAGTTCCATGTAGCTAGTCAGTCCCACATAGAACTGACACATTTTTTGCAAACGCTGTTGTTGCATATCTTCTCATCTCGCCGACATTGCATATGCACAATTAACTGCTTTTCACCACATTCAGCTATCGAATATTGTGGCTATGGAGGATGTCATAAGAATAGGTACTTATACCTAACCGTAAATTAGTAATATGGGTTAACCCAGTAGAAAAATTGTGAATGATATACCTATATATATTAACTAGCACCTTGTTTTGATTCAAAAATTATCTTTATAAGTGCAAAAATATATACCTAAGTATAATATATTAGAGTATTAAATAAAATAATTAATATAATTATTTATTAAAGCTAAGCAAAATAAGAAATGCGTTCGTATCCTTATTGTTGCAAACGAGTGATATAGCGACGCTGTGTGCAAATTGATTACATCATATCTATATTTCATATCTTCTTCCTCAATTGAATAATGTATATCGGTAATGAGCGTACTTTATGTAATAGTAGGTACTAAACTACCTAGTGATACAAATAGAATTTAGATTTACACTAGCATGTTAATAAACCATCATTAGATTATTACAATATATTATTATATCTATATACTTGTAAAGGTAGAAGTAGATACCACCTAGAGATCGTAAATACTTCACAACCATCTCGCAATCATCATTCAAGCAAGCAACGGTCATTCCATCACAGCACGAGCGGCAGAAAATACATCTAACTAAGGGCGTGCAATTTCCTGTGATAAAACTGTCGCCACTGAGATCGATAATCCGTCGGAAAAGCATGGCAATTGTATAAAAAAAAATACGAAGTATAAATGACGGTAATATAGAAAATACTATTAAATATAACATAACTAGCTGCGCCTCACGGCTTTGTATCCCTCGGGAACCAGACCGATTTTCGGGATAAAAGTAGTCTATTTCCATCTCCAGTACCGAATCTATCTACATATTAATTTTCATCGAAATCGGTTTAGCCGTTTAGGCGCTGAGTGGTAACAAACAAACATACACACACACACATACACACAAACTTTCACAATTGTAATATTAATAGGATTACTTATAGGTTATAACATAATTTGAATGATACCTATGTATTATTATATATATTCTGTTTCTATATTTACCGTGTTTTCAAAGGTTTACATTTGTATTTTTAAGTAAGTAAGCAATTAATTTTATCTTAAAATACAAGGGCAATGAGAATATTGCAAACAACTGTGGAGGTAGCACACCATATACCTCCAACCAAAGGGAGGATCCTCCGGCCAGGCTAGGTGATCGTGCCTGGCGGGCTACTGCCCGACAGTTGGTAGTCGGGAACTTGTATATATACTTATGTAGTTAGTTGGTGTGAGAATGTTAATATCGCGATTCAGCTTGTATGGGAGAGGTCTAAATTTGTTGATGGCGTTATCTTTGTTTTCTATGCTATAAACTCGTAGTCGTCGTCTTCACTTGGATTTTCTCTGTGTGTCATCATTAGCGAGATATATCAAAATCAAAATCAAAAAAGTTTTATTGACACCGAATAACACATAGTAACATCAGATGAATTGGACTCTTGAGTTCCAAACTAAGTGAAGACTTGTAAAATGGAAGCCAAGGAGTTTCTTCTCGTAATTACACAATTTCGCGTGCGTGCGTGCGTGCGTGCTTGCGTGCGTGTGTGCGTGTGTGCGTGTGTGAGTGTGTGTGTGTGTGTGTGTGTGTGTGTGTGTGTGTGTGTGTGTGTGTGTAAGTATGTGTGTATGTGTGTGTGAGTGTGTGTGTGTGAGTGTGTGTGTGTGTGTGTGTGTGTGTGCGAATGCGAGTGCGGGTGCGAGTGCGGGTACGAATGCGAATGCGAGTGCGAGTGCGTATGCGTGTGCGTGTGTGTTTAAAAGTTTATTACTATCCGTAAGACCTCAGGACGGGACGCCACACAATCAATAAAAAATCGTAAGAGTTATGGCAAAAGCTCTCCTGCTGAGCTTTCCATTTAACGATCTTATGTGTTAACCAAATAAAGTGCATACCTACAGCAAATAAAACTGTTCTTCATATTATAGTCGTCGGTTTACATTAAAGTCGTTAAATTTTATTTTTTTTTAGACAAGTAGAGTAGGTAGCTAAATCAAGATAGATACTCGAATATTACTAAGTTATATACTTAGAAATATTTCTATATCTATCTAAATGTTTATAATAATAATAATAATAATAATAATAATAGTCATTTATTTCGAACCACTACAGGAACATACACATATCATACAATATTACTACACCAACATTTAAATGGACACCAATCTGGCAACTGGCTTATGGACACCTAACCAGTGCGACCATACACTACTGCCAATGTCCTCAGCTACAACAGCCAGCAGACTGTTGGAACTACCCCGCACCCGACGCATCAAGGATGTGATTCTTTTTCGCATGATGGCATGAAAGTCATCAACATGCTAACCCCGTTTTATTAATACAAACAATACGTTAATAACGAATTTAAATAAGTAGGTTTTAAATAAGTAACCACTAATTGGTAAAATATCCCCTTAATGCTAAACTTATTGCCCAGTAGTACCTACGAGCTATTTCAATAATAATTTTAATAAAATGTATTTTTCTACAGTAAAAAAACGCATTAGACAGGCCTACACAACGTAGTGTTTAATCTTAACTCCATCCATCTGTCTCGAAGATAAACCCTATTTCTTTCATAAAACAAGTCCCACATAGTACACCAAAGCGTCCCATTTGTGTTGTAATACTTAATATTGCATCTTTTCGTACAAAAAACAACGTATCCATATTTAGTACTGGTTTTGATTCTATTTAAAAAATAAAGGATTGTTTATTTGGAGTTCCTTTACGGAAGGCCTCACGCGGCGCGCCTCTCTTCCAGACTCTCCGGGAGCCTCGTCACTCATCCCGTGAACTGTCTCGCTTACATATACCCATACTTACATCCAATCACACTCACATGTGTAACATCATTTATAATCAGGACAAAAATAAAGAACATCTCAATGACACGGCACAGTGAAACCAGATTGTACCGACTACCAATTACCTAAGTGCTAAATGATCAAAGATTTTTAACAAATTTTATTATAAAATTTACTGAGTTTTTATTGTGTTGCATATATAAAGGTACTTACGTCTTCACAACAAGTAGATATCACAATACCGTGAGGTAGCATAAAGCCTTTTAGGTAGATTGAAGGCAGATGCGTTAGATGTAAGGTGTGGTGTACACATAGTCTTTGTCAGATACGACATATATCATTTAATTCTATAGCTGGATGCAAATAAAAGAGTCATTTTCTTTCAACAAAATAAAAGAGAATAATCTATACATAAAATAAAATTGGAGTGTCTGTTTGTAATATTGAAATAACCGTTTTTTACTACATGTATATGAATATATATACGGTACATAGGTACACCAAAATAACATTTTTTACAATTTTTGTCTGTCTGTCTGTTTGTTCCGGCTAATCTCTGTAATGGATGGAACTGATTTGACGGGACTTTTATTGGCAGGTAGCTAATGTAATATGGAGTAACTTAGGCTACGTTTTTTATAAAAAAAATCTTTTATTTTAGAACAATAAAGTAATGTTGATCGACTGTTAGGCGGAACGAAGTTCGCCGGGTCAGCTAGTAAATAATAATAAAAGAAATTACATAACATGCAATAGTGAGGAATACCACATCGACTGTAGTAGCTGTAGAAGCTAGTGAAATTTCTGTACAAATTTAAGAACAAAATGTCTGAGATGACAAATGGTAATACATCTCTTGTACTGCATAGTGGCGTCATTTCGGTAGACTAAAAAAGGCTGTATACAATATTCACAACTCTTAATGTATTTCAAACATCTTATTTTTATAACACAATTTTCTGTATTATCTATTGATAAGTTCAGATGTAAAATTACCATACAATAACATTAACGTTGCACTATTGTCCTACAGATTACATTCCAAGGATAAGAAATCCTATATTTGTTACTTAGTACGTAATAAATATGTTAACCCAGGATACAGACCAGTCTGTCAGTCTCAGTCCTGAAGCCCTAGACAAGTGTCAAACATTTCTATTCTATTCATAGAATAGATAAAAAATTTATGAGATTGACATAAGCGTTGGCGTTAGCTTATGTCAATCTCATACATTTCTTTCATCATTCAATCCAATACATTTTTTAATCTATTCTATAAATAGAATAGAAATGTTTGCCACTTGTCTAGGACCTCTGGTCAGATGCAAGATAGAGGAGAAAACTGATCCGACCAGATTCGATATGATCTCACCCGATAAACACAGTATACAAAATTACAAACCCAAAATAAAGATCACGACCGGGCGACCTTCAGAATTTACTTCTATGTTAGTTGGTTTGAGTAACGAAATTCGTTCAACCGCGTTTGATTAGAAATATTTCCACAAAACAACAGGGTCAGATCCATATTTTACTTGTGTCACCTATTTTTAATGGACATATTTCATGATATTTTATCGGAGCAGGTCAACCATATTTTTATATGTCACCGATCAATAAAGCTGTAATATTTTCGCATATTATTTTTACACTTAAATGCGCAACAGAGAAAATCGTGGCGATAGTGAAACGGAAATAATAGGCCGGAAAGGCAAGAACGTCGCCGGATGCTTCTCCTAGCCTCCTTCCCAACCGTCCATGTATCCGGTCATGGGACTTCCGCCCCTTACCTTTCAACTTCCCTGAAAGAACATCTATAGAGACAAAATTGCATTTCATAGAAGAGTAATTTAATGTCATAAATGTAATCTGGCGTAACTCTCTGTACGCAAAGTTGTCCAATACAAGCATCTTACCACACATCTTACACATTTTTTGACATCGGTATGGATATGCATTATCATTTTCTCCTATTCCTTGCACTTAAGCCGCATTTAATATTTGATTTATAATGACCTCAGTGGTTATGACACGTCCTTCCGCAAGAGTCTTTGTAAATACACTCAGAAGACATCCACTAACAAGATATTAGAAAAATGTGTAACAGCACCAACTATTCCAGGAATTACATATGAGTCGTCTTTGATATCAATGTTTACTATCGATCAAGTGTCTGATATATTGAGTTATAGTGAACTGTTCTTGGACTCATACGTTTATTTTTACGATACACATTCGATAAGAAATTCGTAAACTAAGTGTAAGCCTCTGATAACCTGTATCCACAAGGTTTTTCCGAGTTAGTCACACAGTAAGTTTTTAGTTTTACATCTTCATAAGTTTTTGGATTTATAACTTTTTAAGAAAAATCGTATGATTAGTTATTTAATGCATTTAATGGCGTTAACCACTAACAATTTTTGGCAGCATAGAGGTTTAGTCAAGCAGCGGAAATACAATCCAACTCAGATAATGTTACAGTGGCTTTTGTTGTCGCAGTAGACGTACTGAACGGGTGTACAGTTGACAGAATAGAAAAGTGGAAGCAAAAGCAGCAACTGCCCAAGTCGTGTGCGTTCCCATTGAGGGACCACATCTGAATTTTAAGCTTTTAAATGCGTCAGCCTTTAGTAAAAGTTCTCAAACGATTGTAAATTCAATCTTTCATTTGTAAAAGTAGGCACTCAAAAGTTACAAGCGGTCAAAGGTGGTCCCTCAATCGTGGCTGACAGGCATCCATATCTCAAAACCTTGTTGAAATTTAGAACTGCTATTAATGACTACTCTTAGTAAAAGATTTGTTACACTACTTTATTAAATAACAGTCTTGTCGGTTCATTATATAAAAAGAACTAGCATACAGAAGGTGGTCCCTCAATCGATCACCATAAGTTCACATAAGTGTAGACCACAGTGGAATTTGAAAATTTCGTATGTCTCTAGCGTTAGTAAAAGTATTTAAACGGCTGTAAACTCAATCTTTAGTTTGTAAAAGAAGCTCTTTAAAAGTTACAACAGGTGAAAGGTGGTCCCTCAGTCGAAACGCTTCCCATAAGAAACGATCAATTTACGTAGTATTCTTCGTTCGTAGTATTTTATTTTCTTTAAATTTAAATCATTTTTTACATTACTTAGCTAACTAAAAATAGCTAACTAATTTAAAATATGATTTAAATGTAGTAGTAGCAAACGGTCATTAGTTTTTATTTATCCAAAAAAAACCTTATGTGTGGTCGCCCCGATGCTAGATTTCTTAGCAGGAATTTGATTGTTGTTTAAAGCAAAATTTGTAGGTTTTTTTGATATTGTTTGGTAATGTAATCGTTATTAAAAACATTTACTAAAGGATAGGCAGTAGCAATGGGCTATTTGACTTCCGAATGCTACGTAAATTGATCGTTTCTTATGGGAAGCGTTTCGACTGAGGGACCACCTTTCCCCTGTTGTAACTTTTTAAGGGCTTCTTTTACAAACTAGAGATTGAGCTTATAACCGTTTAAATACTTTTACTAACGCTAGAGCCATACGAAATTTCCAAATTCCACTGTGGTCTCCACTTATGTGAACTTATGGTGATCGATTGAGGGACCACCTTCTGCATGCTAGTTCTCTTTATATAATGAACCAGCAAGGCTGATATTTAATAAAGTAGTGTAACAAATCTTTTACTAAGAGTAGTCATTAATAGCAGTTGTAAATTTCAACAAGGTTTTGAGATATGGTTGCCTGTCAGTCACGATTGAGGGACCACCTTTGACCGCTTGTAACTTTTGAGTGCCTACTTTTACAAATGAAAGACTGAATTTACAATCGTTTGAGAACTTTTACTAAAGGTTGACGCATTTAAAAGCTTAAAATTTAGGTATGGTCCCTCAATGGGAACGCACACCCCAAGTCAGGGGACTGGAAGTGATTTGAAGTATATAAATCATAGATCACTGTAAAGTACAATATTTACCAATGATGTTACGTAAATCAATCAGTCGGTTTTTTACTCTCAAGTTATAACAGATAATTAGTTTAACAAATCACTATTAGTAGAGAATTGATAGAACTTGAATAAACATAAGAAACTATACATTTGTAATTAAATCATTAAAATTAGGGTCTTTAATGCCAGGAACCAAATTTGTTCCAAATTTTGAATTGAGTTTACCGTGTCACGTGGGTATCGTATGAAAGGGCTTCATTAACACACACTTAAACAGATTTTTAATTATTTTTATAGTATAATTTTTGATCTATGAAAAAGAATAAAAAAAAATCCTCTTTCCTTTTTTTAAGTACCTAATAATTAATTAATTGATTTGTACGGAGCCCTCAGTGGGCGAGTCCAACTCACACTTGTCCGCTTTCTTATATTAGTAACTACCCTTATTTAGTGTTAAAATAGGAGTTGCAAGTTTGTGTGAAATTTCGTCTGTTTTAGTGCGGTTAGTAGCGGGTGAATATAGATTTATATGGGATTCGCCATAGAGACCTTTATTCAGTGTAGAACAGATTCGGGATTTGAACAGATTCGGGATTTGAACAGATTCGGGATTTGAACAGATTCGTGATTCGGCTGATGTCCAGCTCGACAGATTTGTCAAGCTGGGCATCTGCCAAATTGGGCAGATTCACGAACTCGTCGGATTCGCTACACGAATTACAGCTGTAAATAAAATAGTAAGAAAACAATACCAATAAAAACATATAACCATTTAAAAAATGTATTGTGGTAAAATAAGCTAACGACAATGTTGGCGTTAGCTTAGGTCAATCCCATACATTTTTAAATCTATTTAAAACAATATTTTAAGACAGGCACACATCTGAACGCGAACGATGTCGCGGGCAACAGCGTGTGTCTTAAATAACGCACTCAAAGACAATTATTGTCTTTCAATTAGTCTGGCCCTCTGATTCAAAGAAACACCCCTTCGATTAATATATATTATTATATTGTTACTAAGGTTGGTTTATTGCTTCCGAATTACAAAGCGATATATCTCATAAATAATGAATCAGAGATAAAACAATGATTGGCATTTCGCCGGCCAACGTATCCTATCAACTCAAGGTGTGACTCACCAACATATATCTAATAACAGTAATAACTAGTCATCACTTATTTTAATATAACTAGTTAATTTTTTTAAATTTTGTTCCACAACGATTCATTATTATATTTTATCTATACTATTATATAAAGCGGAAGAATTTACGGGAGCAGAGCAGTAATCAAAGATGCGGGTGAAACCGCACCGCAAGAAGCTAGTCACTTGTAAAGACCGATTAGAACCTTTTGGCAGAAGTCTTATCAAAATTTCTTAAACGTTGTCTAATTCAGATCTGCTTATCTTCTAAGCAAACAGATATCAAAATTTAAAAGCAAAGAAAATGAATATATGATTTCATACTATGGCGTGTTCTTTGTAATTAATTATAAAGTTAATAAAATTAATGTAAATATAAATAGAACAATAACACTTCTTCAGTTGTAAGTGAAGCACCAGTGTTGTCGTAAGTCCTGTATATAATCCTTTGGCACAAGGCGTTTCGCTCTTTTTTAGGTCTTGCTTTCTAGAACTTGACTGAAAAACTAGTATGATGATGTTGTTGTCACATCTTTTTAGTAGTAAAAATTATGATTTAATTTCAATTTAATCATATCGCTTACCGCTTACCGTTATTATCCTACTGCGAAAAAAGGTTTCTTCTCATACAAAGTAGGCAATTCTTACATAAAAAAAGTATTAGTGTAACTTAACATTAGTACCTATATTCAAATAGCCTTTTGGTGGCTGAAAATAATTAGACGCGCCAACACGCTTCTTTTTATTGCGAGAAATTTTTCGCGATTGTAGTTAAAAGTTTTAAAGCCATAAATCAACAGAAACGTAGCGGGACGTCAGTCACGGGCTTTTATTTTTTAAGACAAAGCTCTGCTAGTATCAGGTTTTTTTATGCCAAGCGTTTATTAGCAGGAAAAACATGAAATGCTTTATCGATTGCCTTTGTGGCTAATTCGAGTCGTATTGACTAGTATTTCAGCTACTTTTGGAGAAATTAAAGAACATTAATGTGCATCTTCTGTTATTCACTTCAATTCATAATATTATAAAACTTAGGTTAGAGTTTCATCCTTAAAATAATTTATTCTGTTTTACGGTGGACAGCTTTCGGCTGAAATGATAATGATGTTAATATTTTATTTAGACATTTTGGTTACAAAAATTACAGTAGGTAATCCAATTTGTCATAAACTCATAATTATACTTAGGTATCTATTAATGATTTGTATAACCATTTGCACAAATTGACTACGTGACGTCACATTAGATATATAATCGATTCTTATTTGCATGATGGATTATAAACACGATAAACGTTTATATAATATCAAATAGATTAGATGATATCAATACTAATATAGAAATTATAAGTTAAAGACTACTTGTGCCTAAAGAAATAAACAATAATAATGAAACAACAAACAGGACATTTGTTCTAACCTAAGTAACTGCGAAATGTAAAATACTGTCAGCAATGCATGAAAAGAGAACTAAAGAAATTCTCAAAGCGATCATTCAATACGATCTCGGTGTAGATTACAAGGCAGCACTGTCTCGATTCGATTTAGCGTGAAAACATTTTGAAATAGTACGTCGTCAGTTCGCGTTACATTTTTCTTATTAAGGAAGCCTCTGTCTGTGCGGTATTTGATATCTCGTAGGCAGCTGGCGCCTACCGCTTCCGTAAAATGGGTGCATTCGACTCCAATCACGGAATTTGATCTTTTGTTGATGTAGGCGAGATTTGAACATGTATCTGACAGGGCGATCGGCGATGTCTCGTGCGCGCGTCATCTTATTATTCATTTGTAACCTAACACGAGGGCAAGCTTTTGTGGTAGCAATACAAAAGGCAGATGAGTGCAAATGTATTACATGAAAAAGTATTTCAGATTGTCATCGTCATCAGGAATTGACTACCTGAAGGTAAAATCTGTCGGGCGAAATAAGATACACGACCCACTTATATAGACGACACCCGTAAGACACGTTGATTTTAATTAGCCAAAGTAGATATTACTTCTGTGCAATATTATAATGACAAATGATATTAAAATAAAATTATAAGGTCGGTTTTCTAATGACTTTTTGTAAATTGTTTGTTGAACTTATCCTGTATCTAATTGTTAAATTATAACAAGTAACTACTATTATATTTTAATATTTGTAATAATCTGGCGACTCAGAAAGTGTCCAAAGTCTCTTAATAGTTCTTCTCAATGCGTACAGTGTTTTTGTAGGAGACGCCAATATTCAAGTGTTACATCTGACATGATAAATATTTACCTACACACGATGGTAACTGCTAGAAAAAGCTTAAGCATGCGTTGATAATTATGCTATTGTATTACCTATGTAATTAATAAATTCGCCCTTTAATTTGGAGTCGGCTCACAATCTAACCAGTTACTAATACATATCAGTAATTTACCTGAGATGACTGTCATCAGCTAAACTTAACAATTCGATTACTGGGCAACATCGACATTTTATGGTTATATCTGTCACAAACTTTTTAGGACTCTGACAAGTTGTTTAGGTGTTTGTATGAGTAGGCCTTACCGTGGTCTTGGAGCCACGATTTCAGAAAACGATCATCCATCCATCGATTCCCTCGGCTAAAACGAGTCTATTTCAACTAGTTATGCAAATATCTTAGTGGAGCATCCGTTATTGTTTTCTGCCTTTTTTTTTGACCTATTAATACGACAAATATGACTATATTAGTTAAATTATTTGATACAGCTATCCAAGTTAGTAGTAGCACACGTATGTCCTCTACGTATGCCCTACATGCATAATGTGCGGTGTTACGGCGCATTACGTGTGCACGCGGCGGCAGCCGCACCGAGCTCGAGCCGTTATGCAAGCAGTGCGGAACCGGCCGTGAGAAGCAGCGCAACACCTGTAATACACCACACCGCTAAGCATGAGCACGCTCCAACGTGTAACGGCAGCACCGATGCAACTAACACTGATCACTCATTGTGAAATCACGTCATTGAATTCATTACCGGTATGTTACAAACATTATTAAACATTTTGTTTGCAACTTTATGAATATGACATCATTAATTAAAAGTTGTCCCGTGATTATGCGTTCAGAATAGATGCGTCCAGAAATAAGTCATGTTTTTTATGATTACTAGACATTATAAATGTTGTGAACACAGTTGATAACTTACGACTAATATGGTTGAATAGATAAAAAAGACTTTTTTGCAAAAAGACGAATGAATCTATATCTACGTGACGTTTAATTTTTTATTCACCGGTTTACATATTAAATATAATTAATATCTACCTAAAAGACCTAAAGTCAGTAATAAACCAAAGTCCATAACGTACCACATAGAAACAAATATCCGCGCTAGACACGAAAAAAACTGTAAGCAGACTCGTATGTTATATGTTGAACAAACATGTGCGATGCAGTTCCTTAAAAAACTTTGTGGCCTGAAAAAAAACGGAGAAAAAGCCACTCGAATACTGAAGCTTGCCCGTCTGACAGGATATGATATTTTATTTTGGGCGTGGGATCAAAACGAGTCGATAATTTGTGTTTCGAATAGAAGATCAGAAGCAAAGCAACGGTGAAATTAAATTGTTGAAAACGTTTTATGTTAAGTATTAATAAAGAACAGGCGAATCCTCGACAATAATAAAATCTCTTTGAACATTACTGAATAGGTAGGATGGCGGTATTTTATAAGTGTCACAATAATATAGTCTTATATAATTTTATAGCACGACATTGACATAATGTGAATAGGCTTTAACAAAGACTTTGTCTACTTACAAGATTGAACATGGAGTTTTTGTTGCAGTACTAGACTAACAAACAACAAACTCTATAATATAATACGGTCCTACTAATTAAAAAGTACAGACAACAGTTTTTAATATACATATATCAAAATACTATATGATCAATCTGTGCTTGAATTCTTACGTGTTGCAAGCATGAAGGAGATATTATTACAGCCATATTTACATACGACGCCAAGTCGAGCAAAAAACCTTTTCTCGAAACAGTTCAGGTCATCATATTAACAGAGAGTCAGATCCTTGAGACTATCATGGAATTATCTGATCTAATTGCCTCAGGTGGCAATCAAGCTTGTTACCAAAAATTATAACTCTATTCTATTTAATCAAACCAAACCTTAGCTTTGCCTGAATTTCTGAGGCTCAAGAATCTTATGTGGTTAAACTCAATCAAACGTAATATTGATTTTCGTTATTAATATTATATTACAATATTTTATAGACAGTTTCTGTAAAATGCTGGGTATAGTCAGGAGTCAATGTCATAGTAACAATAAAAGCGATTATTAGGCAGAACTTTCAAGCTTCTAACTTTGTTTAACAATTACAGATACGTGAACTAGACTGTTCTATCTATGTAAGCTAAACATATCGTATAATGGTGCAGTGGTACCATACAAGTGAAAAGCTAATAAATGTTGTACACGTATAAGAGTTCGTATGAACGTAAGTATACGAATCAATATCAATCAGCATCAATCAACACCCGGAAACCTTGTAGCGGGACCAACTGATTATTCGCTAACGACAATGTGCTACTAACTCATACCAATTGCTTACACTACTATTTCTTATTTCATCACATGGTTAACGTTTTGCTTAAATATTAGATAAATAAGTTTTGATCTAAATTTCTTTTCTCACCGAGCTTTTTGTTGAGTTAGTATGAAGTATTCCATTTTTTAGATAAAGTATTGAATGTACAAACTGATAAACATAACATAGGTAAAACTGATAGGTATTACACAACAAGCGGACTGTGTAAAGCATTCTCTATTTTATTTACTTTTAGGGTATCGCGCGAATAAAACATCTATCGAAAGAAAAAAGACGAGGATTATATTTTTTGTTAAGTAGGTACCTATTTGTTTTAAGAATCAGAGTGTACTTTGAGTTCGCGTCAATGTTGTTGCTTATAAACCTAGATATATTTACTTAACTGTAATTTAAACTTTATGTTTACGACAGGCCGTACGTCATCTTCACCGTACGTCATTTGAGATGACATGCATACAGATGTTTGCAGTATTCGTTAAATTATGAGGATTTTAAGTTCAGACTTGTTTTATTATTTGTTTGCAGAAAAAACAATAATGAGTTCAAAAAATAAATCATAAATAAGAGACAGAAATAAGGGACAATAAGCTAAAGAAATTAAATAAAATCTTAAGTTCTAAACAAACACCGACTACAAACACGCTTTGGAATCGACTCTAAGTGTAATCTAAGAAAAATAATACACAAAACAAAACATAATTATAAATAAAATGATCCCATGCAATTTTTTACTATGTCTCCGGTCCGGTGACACAAATAACAAAGTAATAAATGTAAAACTCTTGTCCATCAATAGACGAATAGTAAAAACTCTGGGATTTCCATTCTAGAAAATTTTTGCTACATCGAAGCGTACTGTCTCCAAAATAATCTCTTGAAACAGCCTGGTCATCAATGCTCACGCGTTCACCCTGTAGTGGGAACTAGTGAAAAAAATCCATTTGTTCTATCGTAGAACTGTTCAGTAGAATACGTGGAAACAAACGATGGACTGAAACGTCGACGACTGTCTAGTCAATACGACCGATTAATATATCTTCTAATAATACGCTGTAAAACATTAAGTGCCTTGATGATGTTTAGGTACTAAAGATATTTGGATCGCGTACGGTATGTGTTAGGTAATTAATAGTAACAGTTACGTAATAACGCAATGGTGCTAAAGTGCTCCTTATATGTTAATATGGCACATGACGGTGTCGTTGCGCCTATAAAATCGTCTGAATGTAAACACACGTAAATATCGCGCCACACGCACTCGTAAAATCTATTTCTCGCGCCTGTTGCGGCTCGTAGGCACTATACAAATAATTTTATTCTGAGGACAATCAACATTAAAAATAAAATAACGTTTAATGTCATTTATAAACACCTCGCTATATATTTTGTGTCATAACTCATAAGTTAACTTACGTTTTCTTCTCCTGGTGGCAGTGTTAAATATTTGTTTGAAATATTACCGGCAGTAGGTATTTACCATGAGAAAATTTAGTTCTCGGAGCGATCCATTTCTCATACATTATAATGGTTGTCACCGGTGAGAAAACACATGTTATCTCATGATAGAGCTATTGCTTAGCTAGCGAAACACGTGGGTATAAGAAGCTCACGTAGGCATAAGAAGGAATTTGCGTGCGCTAATACAGGTATTTTTAAATCGCGTCTACACATTATTGTTTGGAAGTAACAGTGTTCATGTAACACCCACATTTTCCTCGTCCAAGTTTAAAAATATGATCCACCGTGAAATCTGGTGATGAAATGTCTCAAAACATGTTCGGTGGTAATTTAACTATGTCTTTTGAATAATAAATAGTTTATTTATAGTAATGGTTTAGGAGCGGAACAAAGGCAATGAGTCACGTACGAGATTATTTAGGTTAATATATTTATGACGGTGGGCTTTGATTGAGGACAGTAGCACTACAAAGCTGTTCACGCACACTCTTCACAGACGATTGACGATGCTCTTGATTAATTTCGATTGTTATTCCATGCTGTGCGACATTCTTTCAAATGACGTAAGTGATGAGGAAATTGTATGAATAGTTTATCGGACATCAAACAAGGAAATTCTTTATCTTAATATTAATTCCTTTGGTGTTGTCAGGATTTCCCCAGTGTAGTATCTCGCTTAATATTATTAATTAAGAAGTACTTAAGTACATTAAGTATCTATAAAGTGTTATTAATATAGATCCCTAACATAACAAAGTTTTAAACATAGTCTTCGTTTTTAACAGTATTATTTAAGTACCTACATAGCTAGTGTTCGATGGTGATTAGGTGGTCAATTATTAATACATAATACTGTTGGCTATATTAGGTACCACGCAGGCAAAAAATGTGATAAAATCTGATCATATTTATTTTGTATAGGCGCATTCGAATCTAGAAATCAAACTTTACGGCGACTAAACTAACAAGAACAGCGTCTTGTATGTAACATCTTGGGTAAAACACTGAGAAATAACCCGACCCCTCAGTAGGTGTCCGAGAACCTACAATACTATTCACAGTTAAATTGCATCGTGTTAATTGGTGCCGTTGTTATACATGGATCACTTCATTGCACCAAGGAGAGTAGGTACACGTTCTTAAATCTATCTGTAGCATTCCTTTTTGGTTTATAGCATAGCCAGCTATATTAGCTATAGCTATATTAAGGTAATTTTATAAAAAAAAATGTTGCGTAATCCAACAAAATTTATAAGCCAACCTTTGTCTAAATCCAATATGGAAATTAATGGATCCGTCCCATCAGCTAAGATAGGCTTTACAATTAATCCGGATCCAATTATTGTATCAATTACAATTGCAAATTATTAGATGTTTTTATGTGATGATGCCACTGGACAGGCGCTAGCTTTTAAGTGGTTTAATAATGTATAAGAGGTAATTAACATTTGAATAAGCCGAGAGAACTTGTGCTATAAATTTCAACCAAGTAACTTGCATACAAAGTAATTGGTATATTTTATTCAAATAAGTAAATAACTCCAGATGAAGTAAATCTGAGACTCCGTTTATATCAAAACTAATGTGAAAACGTAGATATGAATCTATTATTTAGACGAATAACAAGTTCAAAGGGCGTACCTAAGGTAAAAGCAAACGAAAAAGTTTTTAACATACTTTGGAGGCGTTTAAAAACTTTCGTTCAGTTGCATTCGCGTAAGGACAGAAAAAAAATTTTTGATTACCAACATTTTATAGTTTAAAAACATAAAATTTAAAATATCAATTATTCACCAAGACTTAAGGCAGGTTTAACATATTTTAAAAAACAGGTATTTACGGGTACCATAAAGTATCCTGTGACTTGGTCTCTTAAGTGGCCAGCAGAAATTTGTAAAGTAGATAAGTAAGGTGGTTCCGACAGAGGTGTTGCTCGTACAAAGAATTCTGCCTTTAATCCTGGAGACAACCAAAATCTTGTGCGAGGCCCAGAGCGCCAGCTAGCACCAAGCCTTGATGTGTCGTTCCATAGCCCGCAACACTGAGTATAAAGGGGCCGTGGGGTGATATTCCAAACCCTGCCAAAAAGTCAATGGTTATAAATTTGCTCTGTGATAATCAAATAGGTTATTTAGTACATAACTATTTTGATAAGTAGACAGATATGCATTACCATTTTTCGTGTAAGATCAATGAAACTGTAGAGACCATCCCATGAAATACCGTAAGCTCCGAAAAGCGCTGTATTTCCAGGAAAAAGAGGCGAGAGGCGGTTGAATTTGAGTTTAAATTTGAAAGATTACCACTTATCATCAGGAGGGCTTGTTTGCACCGAAATTATTTTAAAAAAGTGTTTGCGTGATGATGCATGAATATATAAAATAATCAAGTTGAAAAGCATTTTGTTTTGTTCTTTACCAAAGTCTGGCGTCAACAGTTTCTTCAAATAAATCAAAATGTAACTGTGGTGGGCTCCAAGCAAGGACTAACGGATACTTTGGTACAGGCTCTCGCTGTTCGATGTAAGGTAGTAATAACTGCTGATGGCGAACCAATTTTTCTTTATGTTTCATTCTTAAGGCGTCTGTAGGTATCTGATAAAGAAATTAAATATTAAATTTAATATTAAAGGGTTAGAATATTAATTGTGCTGGGTATAGGTCTCCCAAATTTAGATACGTTATATAGGTACGTAAGCTTCTTGTGCTTTTTCACCATGCAATAGGTGCTAAATGTCAGACTGCAAATCTTCTAAAATGTTATAACAAACTTAACGGAAAGTCTTGCTTTTGGTTAGGTAATACAGAAGTGGCAACTAAAGAGAACTGCCTGTGTAGTGCCCGACCAATAGTGGAAGCCTCGCCGTTGATGCCGATGGAGATAATGGCCAACTTACCCCGGAGTCTAAACGAGTAGTTAATAGATGTAATTATAATTATGTTGCTTACCAAAGCTGCACTGACTTTACTGTGAGTATTGATGATGATTGTTTGTGGTAGGTGGTCATCAGCACTACACGCACCATCTGAAATTGACATAATTTAGTTTCTTTTAGATTAATTTAACACAAATGAAATGGTTGTCTTCTTTCTTAAATAGGCAACAACAGATGAACTATAGAAACTATTTCTACTATTCTGATAAATATTTTGTATGGTTAATTTGTAAAACTCTTAACATAAATTCATTTTATTATTTGTTTTCTTCCAAATCAAATGAGCAGGCTAATGTTATCTATAAAATGTACTCTGTGCTGATGTTCTTCTTCTTCTTCTCCTTTTTTTTTGGCAACAGTGCCGACGATTGTGTCAGCTATTTCTGCCAGCGTCAAGTGTAGAATAATATTCTTGTTGATGATATTAATGGTATATTACAATGATAAAATAGAAAAAATGTGGATGAAATTAAATGACAACCATCTTCCGTGAAAACAAAAAAAGCCTCTGTGCTTAAGTTTTAAACCTCTTTTAAACAACATGTTACACATCAATGTCAAATGTTGACAGTTCATGCGTCAATGGTTCCTTTTGAGGTCCTTTTTATTTTACACGACTACTTCATCAAAGAGAATGTAACCACTACGGTTTATTTTATCACAACACTGACCTTCGTCTGTTCCCTGTTCTTAGGTCCACTTTTGACGAATGTCTGTTAGTTTTTCTTATCATTGATATATTTCTTATACATCGATAAGTACCTATATCATTATATAAAATAGATAAAATGCAACGAGAAGTATTTACCAAGCAAACATAAACTTGTTAAAAAATGATAAAGATCCAAAATAGTTTATAATTACCGAAGACATTTTATTATAAATTGTCCCAAAATTTTTAATAACCTTGACTTTTAATAAAGCAAATATCAATGAGCATTGATGCAATGATGCTTATAAGACACGAGTTGGTCGGATATGTTGACTAATTATTGTCCTACCACCAATTCGCTGACAAACGTAGAGCGAAACTTGCTACTCTTTTTAATCATGTCATGTCGAATGAGTCCTGAGAATAATTTATACTATTTAAATAATACCAAATCGACTATTTTTAGTTATATCTATACCTAACTCTTTGCCAATATCTTTCGTGTACCTCACAAAAATAGCCATCTATTGTAAATAAAATATTTTTAGCAAAAAACGCGATAATAAATAACGTGTGAACGAAGGCCAAACAACGTGTAGAAATAAATTCAATACTTTAGTGCACTAGACATTAAACGCAGGTTAAAAGAACTTTGTGAACAATAAGAAATATGCATGTGATAATGACTTCATCGAAAATGAGGATAAAAGTAGTAAACCAGAATAAGTGAAATTGATGTAAAAGATAATAACGTTAAAACGGAATGCTCGCATAAATTGATTATAAATATTTGACTCCTAACCATACCTACTAGAAAACCGTTTACCCAACTGACCATAAAAATACTCATAGGCTTATGATAACTAACTACAATCAAAGTGAATAGAAAAAGTGGGATTATTCCCGTTGGCCACCACATTGTTGGCCACCACTGGTGGACACAGGGACGTTTTATTACTTTTTGTCGCCACTAGTGGTGGTCAGCGGAAATAAAATATTGGAATGTTCGCGAGTGCGATAAGTGTAGCCAGTGTACTGGGCCGTATATATTGTGATTAAACCTGTGATTGATGATTACATTATATATTATTATAAGGTTAGTTAAAAAAACCTAATGAAACAATAGTTTGATTTTACCGAAATATTATGACACTATATTTTTTCTGCATCATTGTACTTTATTTTTGAAAAATATAAGAACATATTTAATAAATGTTGATTTTCTATCATACCTACCTAGTTGTATTATTTGTGATTGGTGGTGGCCTTGAAGACATATAGCAACACAGTGTCCACCAGTGGTGGCCTGATAGATGGTAGTCAACGGAAAATGTTTCTACCACTGGTGGCATTTGGGACAAAAAGTAATAAAACGTCCCTGTGTCCACCAGTGGTAGCCAACTATGTGGTGGCCAACGGGAACATTCCAATATTTTATTCCCGCTGACCACCACTGGTGGCATTTGGGACAAAAATTAATAAAACGTCCCTGTGTTCACCAGTGGTGGGCAACTATGTGGTGGCCAACGGGAACATTCCAATATTTTATTCCCGCTGACCACCACTAGTGGCATTTGGGACAAAAAGTAATAAAACGTCCCTGTGACACCAGTGGTGGCCAACTATGTGGTGGCAAACGGGCATAATCCGAAAAAGTGCTGTAGTTCCCTCGATGTTATTTAAATTTTCTTTGTAAATCAGTAGAATCTAATCGGAACCATGGCTATTAAATAGCCTTTAACGTTTGACCTCCACGATTCACATATACTGTCTTTAATCTACATACACATAAACTTACAGCATTTGAGTAACAACCGTAACAACGACTCATGTGGCAATTTATTATGAGCTTGTCACTTGGCAGCATTCATTCGTATCGTTCGCAGTACGAAAACGGCAAATCTTTTTTTGAAAAAATTATAAATTATATATATATAAATTGAATAAATAATTTAAGCGAAAAATTCTTTTACATCTCTTGCATTACTTACATAATAGCAGACATAGTGTATCTACGTGTATATATTCCTCTTCCTACACTTTTGTGAAAAATGGTGAAGTTATGTTATGTAAAAAAACTTAAGTCGTACAATAAAGCGATATTGAAATTGTCGGCAACATAACAAGGATCGCATTATTCGAATTAACGACTAATGTCTTCCATATTGTAACGACTTCCATATTCAAAACTCATTTAATATTTGTAGCGTAGAGTGTTGCTGTCGTGAAAGCCGCTTGTTGGTAAGACACGGTTGCGCAGTCGCCGCAACGCGTGACGGCGACTCCCGAGGGAGCGGAAGTCTTGCGCACTTCCGCTCGCCGACGCATACGCCGGAGATCCGGTACACTTGTACGATCACGACGTTCCACCTAACCAACGCCCGAACTATACCTACAGTAATTTAAACTTGGATTTGTACACTGCTGTATTTACAGGCTTATACAAAATTTAATGTAGCACAAGAGAATTGACGAATAAGTACGAAATTCACCTACTACTACGCTAGGAGACTTGACGTACGATTTCCTTTAACTCTTGAGGTTGAGGAAAAGCATTTCTAGGTCATTCGTATTCTATGACGAATGCATTGTGTGAAAAAACGTAACTATGCGTGTATTTGTATTTTTTAATATTAGCCTACGGAAGTGATTTCACTGAACCACTCTGCCTGATGGCATTCAGTGCACTCCAGAAGTGGTGGCCACCATTCCAAAAGCCATCGTTTCAAACTACTTGTATTTGAAAGATGGTTTATGTTTCATTTCATTTCACTACCTACAAAAAATAAAAAGAAAGTGAGAATAAGCAATTTTAACTTAACTTATATATACTTGTGATATACCTATTTATGTATTTATAACGTTTATAAACTTAATTCATGGTTATAACGTCAAAATTACAATTCATTATCGAAGAAAATCACAGCTTTATAAACAAGAAGCTACGGATAATGACAATGTTGGCAATATATTATGTACACTTGAACATTATACATTCGAGGTAAACCCATTTGTTGATTTACTCAAACATTTTATAGAGTCTAACAATAAACCCAGTCTCTCAAATGTAACCCGACACTATCAAGCCGCACTTATAACTAATAAATATCGCCGTGAGTAATCAAATCACATAGCGTTGTAATCAGTTCTGTTAGAAATTAAAAGCGTTCATGTGTAGACTAAACAATGAGATCAGCTGAACCTTTTGCCGTTGTAGCGTTTAGCGGCATACGCTCTACAAAGACATCGATTCTATTCGGGACCGGGTCGTGTTCGAGACTGTAAACAAGCGTCAAATTATCCCACACCATTGTTATAAAGTTTGCAGCGGTAACATGTGTAATGTAAACGTATCAACGATAATGTATTGTCTGGACAACACAACATTATGTAGTCGACAGTTTAGATAATGGCGTATTAGTATCAGCCTCTATATAATATAAACGGTGCTTTATTGATATGTTAACAAATTTGGCAAATGTGTTTCACTAATAAGAATTCCTGTTCATGTTTTGCGGGCCTATAACCTTCCTCAGAAACTGGGCAAAAATAATTATTCAAACCCGAGTGATAGTTCCAGAGATTAGCGTGTTCAAACAAACAAACAAACAAACTCTTCTGCTTTATATTAGTATCGTTATAGGGCCATGCATAGTGTCTTCTATCAGTTACCGAGTTAGTTACTTTATAATTGTAACTTTACTATGTATGAAAATAAAAATATGGTACGATATTAGTATGGTAAAACTTGTTCTCAGTTTTATTCAAGACATATGTAACAATCGTAAACATGAAACGACAGTCGCTACGTATATAGTCTTACTGTTCTTTCACAGTCGGAAACTGTGAAAGTTCTCATTTTATTTAGTACTCCTTCCTATCCTTCCTACAACTAAAATTGATAACTAACTCTCACTACTTATAGTATTCACACGTATAATAAATAATACAATTTGTCCGTTAGCTACCACATCATTAGAGCATAACATTATTGTGAGTGAGTTGATTTATTCATAACTTTATATTTCTGAGGTAAACATAATTAATGCCGTAATGAAAAAAATTCTAATGTAAGTTTAGTACTTTGGAACTGGCTCGGATGAGTAGTTAAATTGTTTTAATACATATTTCATAGGTAATGCCCTTGTTCCGGTATTGTTATGTTACTTGCCTTGGTGGGTGGAGACGCCCTTGACCGACATTAAGTCTATCCTTATACTCGGAAGACTACTATTAAGTTGTATATCATCTGGTCTTAAATATTATTAAGATTTTCCCTGACTCGTTTTACCATTATATAGAGCAATACCTGCGTATAGGTGAGTAGTTAGCGAATAAACTGTCTTACAGGTATATAGTTTACGACTATCTAGACTGAACTTGAATCAAAGGTAAAATCTTATGAATAGGTTTACATCATCATTCCTGCTGAAAGATATCTATTGCTGGATAAAAGCCTTCCCCAAGTATGCATTAGGCTGCCAAGCTGCCATACTTATTTGTATAATGGTCGGCCTCATTTCTTAAAGTATTTTTTTCTAGACAATCTTAAAATGATAACTAATATATCGATATCGGCTTAGATCCACTTGTACTTGATTGTGGTTGATTTTTATCCTAGCCTATTATTGTACAGTCTCTGGACAGGAGCCTCCCGTAATATTGTTGCCGAACTTTTTTCTGCCGTTGAAGTAAGTGAAAAAAAAGCATTTATCATGCTTACCGCGCTATCTTACTTATCTATGGACTTTAGCTATTTGAAAGTCATTATTCATTACTCACACGTTGCTGACCTTGAGAAATTTGTTCTCAAACACATTTAGAGAAAAATCTAGATAAATTCAATATAAAGCTGTTACACTGCTTACACTTATTTTAGTTTAGGACAGTAGCAAAGTGTAATAAATACCTAGTCTTAATTTTTTCGACTTTGATGGCCCACAAGCCAACGACTCACTTGATTGTAACTATGGCAATATTGTAACAGCTCATAAACTGCAATTCAAACAATTTAACAAAACCTGCTACTATGAAATTATCACTTTCTTTAAACTTTATTTGAACAATATTTCTTCTGCTTACACGCATTTACGTGGGAGATATGAACGCAGGAAGCGAACCTTGCGAAACATTTCGTATACTACCAAACCAGATAGACTTGTGTCATATTGTTATGAGAACATGATGTACCTATATTGAAGAGCTATTGTATGCATTTTATTCAATTATTGTAAGGTCACATTTTCCAAGAAAGTAAAGGAGGGGGAAGGGTAGAGGTGATGTGGAGAGGGGAGGTTGAGACGAGGTGAACTAACGGATGAATGTCCGTGGGAACGGTCGCCACTTCCGCTACGCTCTGGTCGCTCGCGCCTCGGCACTCTCAGCTATTTCCTTTACTTAGAGTGACCATAAAGATGTCCGAGATTTATTATTGTTTTATTACGTTTAACAAATCAACTATCTCTGCATGAATCATGTAAAATCCTATATTTCAGAGGACGTATAAAGATTCACAGACAATACATTCATTTCATTTCCATATGCGGCATTGCGGCACGCTGAGGCGCCAATTCCACAACCAATAGTTAACTAGCACTTTTCAGGTCCGTGACTGCCGTTCATTACCTTACTTTCTACCACCAGCAAAAAGTGGTACCTGTCTACTGATGCCAAACAAATATCTGATCTACCTAGTAAGAATCATCGTACCTACCGTTACTAGCAAGTTGAGAAATGCAAAATCACTAATGTCCGAACACCTTTTCTCCTAGAACCCTACAATTTAGATCCAGATATAAATAGATAATCCAGAATCCTTTGTAATAACAATTATTATAATTATGCTTAACGACACGCGGTGGTGAGAAAATAAAGTTGCTTTTTTCAAGTGCAAACTTTATGGGAAGTGAGAGAAAATAAATTAAGTAAGAATGTTTGTTCACAAGAAAACAAAGATTAAATTGTTAACTAAAGTTTGGTCACTGGAAAAGTATCACCAAAGCGAAAACGTTTGGTTCCACTAAAATTATTAACGGACTATCTAAGTACGAGTAAGTTGCCCAACAGGACTGTTGCAATGTCCCCCGCTTCGTTTCTCCATAAATTCCACAATATTTAATGATAACTATCGACCATCGACACAATAATATAACTGTTTATTTGTAAACTTTGTAATATATTTCAAATATTCTAGCTAAGATTACTTACGTATTAGAATATTTAATATATTCGTAATGAGAATAAATGATATCCAACTCCTTCTGTTTATAGAACTTTATAGATGAAGTTTGATCGAAGGACGTTTGAAGGTTAAATGAAAGTCATAACTTCGTATGCATTTTACTGGGATATTAAAGTGGCGATCAGATCAAGTATTTGAGATATAAATAAAGCTAAACGATTTATTATTATCATATTTCGGAACTTAGTGGGAACAGTAATGATTTATGAGCACAATAATCAATAAAAGTAGATATTTATTTTACGATACTGTTTATTGTGATCGTAAAAAGTGGTAAAACCCACGTGAAAAAAATTATCTACAACCAGATACAAGTAAGATAAACTAAAATCATCGATACGTAAACTAGATTAGGTAATAAAACATTTTTATATACCTGGATTAAGATATTTGTAGATAACTAAGTATAAGTGTCATGAGAATCAAATATTGCACACAAGTTCTTATGGGTCAAAGTGATCTAGTAAGAACTGCGCTATCCAATAAACATAATAGTTCATAGTTCATCTAGTGAATAGTTCATAGTCATAGTTCATCAACATAGTTTCACTTACAAGTACATTAAGCAATTGATCACATTGTAAAACTTTCAACTCCTTTCAATCTCCTTTTTTTACTATCAACTATGGGACATCTTACCAATTAATGGTTAAAGGAAAACCTGCCGTACGTGAACCTTAGTTTCAAGCACTCTAAATCGTGTAGTTGAAATTTAAATCGAACTATTGCTTGCCTATTCGGAAAAAGAATCATCATGCAATGTAAGCGAGTTAAGCAACGGAAAATTTTGCCACTAAAACATTGAATGTCCGATGTAGTGTTTGTCCGGTCTAAATAGCATAACAAGCGTCTAAGTAGGTAGTATCGGGTATTGAGCAAGTCCGTTGACCGTTGTTGTAAGTCCGGCACAGGCCGGCACTTGCAGCGGTCTTGCTGTTATCGACCGGAAGCGTCGCGACGGAAACGCGCAATCTCAACCAATTGGACACTGGAGCTGTCACGCCGCGTGAGCATGCCCCTTGCTCTCTACTGGGATACTCGCTCGTCGTCGCGTGCGCATGTACCCGTTGCAGCTATTAGCGCGAGGTGCGTAGTCACGAGTGTTATGATAATTATCAAACATTGTTTTTCATGGAATGAGTTCTATATTTCAATTATCGATTTTCGTCATAACAGCTTAAACTATTAAGTTTTCTAGTTGTAATAATTTAGATTCCATTGTAGGTAGGTACCTTGGTAGTGAAGAAATGTTGGTAAATTGCGGTGTACATTGATAAGGGTTATTTCTTAAAAGAGTTAAGAAATATTACCACTAACAAAAAAGTAAAACACAATCGGTCTATTCCTTTAAAGGTAAAATCCTACATAATATTTAGCTCTAAAATCACATAATCATGCACTTGTTTCCACAGATAATACTTTATAAATTGGTAAATAAACAGATAAACATGAAATCAATCAGTTCTTACGACTGTTTACAGAGTGAATATTAACTGGTAGTTTTGTACACAAATGTAATTTCTGTCTAGTACCTACTATCAATAAGTTCGGCAGTACTATGTTTTTTCAGAAAGGGGGAAGCTTTATCTTCGTCTGTTATGGTAGAGGCTGTGTAGACTTAGGAAAATACACTCAAAGTTAATAAAACAAGTACCTATTTACTTAACTTAAACATCTTTAGTTTAGGTAGGTACATAGTTACATTCGTTTACAAGGGACAGCTGCATTGGTGCTACAGCATTGGTGCTTAACAACTCCAGAACTCGGTAAACATTGACTACGTAATAAAAAGTGCTGATAACATTTAACAATGAAAGTAAGTAGATTTAGTTATCTTTTGTAAGAATGATAATGAAAAGTACTACCAAATTAGGCTTGATTTACTGTTTCAAAGATAAAGTAATGAGTCAGCGGTATTTCGATTTTAATATTTGACGTATTTCATAGATAATAGTGTATATTTGCAGACACAAAGATTCTACAGGAAAATTATATATTTACTTACAAAATCTTCTTTATTACCGGTGATTTTAGTGTCGAAAAATGTCGTCCAAATCGGGTTTAGTATCTAATCGAAGTTTTGTTTGAGAATTTGCCAACCTTAATAATATGGTAAGGAGTAAAGACATTATGAGACTTAAGTAGGTATCGTTTGGTCGCCAATCTAGGATTTATCACCTCATTTTTGCCTGTGGGTGTCGAAAGAAATGATTATGAAAATTGGTAAGAGACGGTTACTTTAACAAACACATCTCAGCACTCAGCAGTGGACATTTTGGGCTGATAGGTAGATGGAAAAACTTTCTCTCCATCTATCTTAGCTAGTAAAGTAGAATATCTAACTAAGTAGGTATGATTTAAAATGATAAAAACTTGTAAAAGATTATCATTTTTGCCATTTTATCACGTAACCCCAAAACACCAAGTAAGTTAAGTATAGCAATCAAACCAAAATTGCAATTACATTCCTTCATAACATTAACAAAATAGAAAAATCCCTAGAACTGGTATTACACTATTACCAAATATTTTAGCAAAGCATTAGCACTAAAAATCTTATTACAATATGTGATAACTACTGATAACTTTAGTCGTACTTACACAAAGCGGAACCGGTAGTCAGTATACACCAATATAAGTTGAGCTCTTGCGTTTTCTATAATATTTCGTAAATGTAAAAGTAGAAGGTGAAGTCCAACTGTCAGTGAGGGTTCTTATTTAAATGGCTGTGTCTTTCAACTGACATTGACCTCTAGAGCGGTCGCCGAGGCCTCTTCTCGTTGGCCATACATATTCATTATAACTACATTTACATATTAATGATGTTAAGATGGGAGTAAGGTGAAGACATTTTATATTCTCGGAATTAGCATGCCTAAAAATAATTACCAATGTACCACGTTTAATTGGATATCTAGTCTTGAATAATTCATTTACTCTCAGTCTGGTAATTACATCGATTTCTCCCTATATCGACGACTTCCTTTATAGCATAAAAATAAAGAAGTAATAAGTAGTAGATAGTAACACTATTAAAATTTACTCCAAACGTATCCGGCATTTACCTAAAATTTAAATGATATAGTAATTAACGTTTTGGATTTTAATTATCATATGTTTGTGTTCTGAATAGGCCAGATCACTTCGAAAGTTGGGATAATGTGTGCTGTACTTGGGCGCCGGAATCATTTGTGCAAGAGGGGGTGCGCTTGCACCACCTGTCGAGATAAATACATAAAAAGATTGAGATTTTTTTATTAAGTTAGTCTCTCAATTAAAAGTACTACATATAAGTTGACGTCCAAATTTGTTCAGATGCACGCCCCCTGAAAGTCAGGTGCTTCACCTTGAAAATATTCCTGGCGGTGCCCATGGTACTGTGTAACCCAGATTCCCTTCCAATATTTTCCTGAACGATAAAACAATACTTTTTGAGATAAACGTGAACAGCTGGTACACAATGACATTGGAAAAACGTCCAGCTAAGCGTTGCAGAAACAATGCTAAGAAAACAACGATCACAATATTTTTTTACAACTACTAGAGAAAGTTAATAATCTATAAGTACAAAACATTTTGATTTCGACAACAAAGGCATCTGGAGCGCTATGAACTAAGCCATGGTTACTAGGGTTAGATAGACACTCAGATGTTGTACGGGTTTCAACCCTATAGGTCATAAACCTATCGGTAACTTCAATAATAAAGTTCGTAACAGTAACACAGACAATACAGACAGATATTCTGGTAGCCAGTATTTTCTGCAGACTGATGATATAAACCTTCCTAAGATATAATTACGAGAAAACTCATTTTATATCACCATTTAACAGCAAAAAGATTTATAGTTTTTTTTTTCTTTACAAACCCATCCCAACAACAACTCATCAGCTACTGGGTATTCGCCTCCAACTTAATCAACTGCTTTCTTCAGACTCTGCGATGGCCGACGACCCACCTGATTAAGAGTTTCTTCTTTTCCATAACGCAGTTGTCACTTTGATAATTGGTAATAATTATGAAATAATTATTATTCTTTTATTGACCTAATTTTGGTAAGCCTTATCTTAAGACTCTAATTTAAGACTTAGGAAAACTTATTAGGTATGCTTGCGGCAGTTGTGATTTTAAGATGTTTACGTATACAATAAACTCGTCTCATCCATCTATTATATTTAATACCTAATACTTACCTACATTAATTATAGTCCAGGGTAAAAAAAAACGTTTTCGCATCAGCGAATTATCGAAAGAATATTGAAACGAGTTTATTGTAACATAAGATCTTTTCTAAATATAGATAGTTGTAATAGTAATTATAAATAAGTAAATTGAGTTCCAATATCGGACACTTTCTTGATAGAAAACTGTGATTAAATTTTATTCAAATTGGGATCGTATTAAACACTCCGACTTGGCTCGCAATATTGGCGTGGCAGTCGTGAGCACTACCAATGGCAAATACCTAATAAAAGTTAGTAACAGATATTGCTAAATGTTACCTGTTCTATCAATTCCACTAAATAAGCTTTTATTACTTCCTCCGTAATTCCAAGCAAAAACATAATTCCTGTTGAGCCAGACTCGACACTCAAGTTCCGCGTGACCTTCGTCCGTTAGTAAAAAGCTAATAGTAGTCCTCCATATATGAGCGACACAAAAAAGATGTGTAGGTAAAAATAATAATGTATGATCGGAAAGTCCAGAGTCATCTCGTTTACAGAATAACACTTGCGAAACCGGTCGCGAACTCGACTCCAAATATCAACTCGTTTCCTTCCTCGTGCGGACTCGGAGACGCGGTAGGTACTACCTAATATTAATCCGGTACTTTATTCGTTTTTTTTTTACATTTCATAAAAACCTGTGTCGTGAAGTCTATGCTAAACAACCTAAAAGTTGCTGCTTACGCAAAACATTTAATGTTGTTTTTCGTTAGCTATTTCTTATAAACATTTATCTTGTGATGTTTGTTGCTAATATAATTTCGTTAAAAATCGAGCTGAGAAGAAACATTAGAGGGATGATATATTAATTATATATCATCTCTCTGATGTTTCTTCGATATATTATTAAATATATTTGATATTTAACTTTTGAGCAAATGTGTCCTGTTAGGATATAGTTTAAGCATACAGTAGAAATTAACAAAATTATAATAAGTTGTTACTTACAGGGAATGCCCGTATACTCACCCGCCTACTGTAAAATACGTACATTAAATCATACATTATTTAATCTTTAGTAATCGTCAGTAATGATGTAATCTTCGTAATAACGTTCCACACAATAACAACTATTACTCATTAGCCTTTTTTTATCACCAAGATAACAAGGAAAACAAAACCTTTTTTTAAAAGAAACACCTTTATTTGAACTGATAGTGGGTATATAAATAGTATAGACAGCAATCATAGCAATAACAGACAGATTCTGTAATTGCAACCACAAGACACAAATAAATAAAACATAGATAATGAAATATAATATAATAATATGTCTCCTTAGATCAAAACAACCTTTAACAATTGTTTATTTAAAACTAGGTTAGATCATGGTATGGTAAGGTTACACCAGTAAAGGTTAACCCTAACTCCCAAACTAGGCATTCCTGTGAGTTAGTTTTCTTCCTTCACTTAAGTCTTGATTTTATTTAGCAGTTTAATCGATAAAACTGGTCAAAAGAAATAGTACCACAACAACCACACAACACCATCTAGACCCAAAGTAAGCTTAAATTATTAGCTTGTGTTATGGGTTCTAGAATGCGACTAAACATACATAAATACTATTTTTTTTGTATGTGCATACATTTTTACATTTTTACTTATCAAATATAAAATGAACACACAATATGAAGATGTCACAGAATCGCTTCTCAAATCAAGGATTTTAATGACGAAACTTTTTTTTTTATAATAGCCTACCAAAGTGACTCCATCCCGCCTGATGGTAAGCAGTCAGTGGAATCCAAAAGTGATGGCCACCATACCAAAAGCCATCGTCTTAAATTTCCGGTATGGTGGCCTCTACTATGGCCGGGTCATCACCTTCCCTCTAATATGGCGAGGGTGATGATGGCTGGCCCGTGCGTCATGCTCGTGAACGGGTGCTACTTGGGATGACTGGTCAATCTTGGCATGGCTTACATTTAATATTCAATCCAGTATTACCTTGTCGTTCAATGTGACCAGGGGGTGCATTTACCAGTTTAATTAAAATACGTAGTCAAATTACCATACTAGTTGAAACTAAATAATTGAATTCCTTGTTTTCTTTCTTTAATCTTAGTATTATATTAATTAGTTAATTTGTAATAATTACTTTGTATGGTTCTTTGGTTGCGTTGAGTGTTTAAATTGTAACTCATTCAAATAACTGTAATTATCTGGCGATTGAAAAGAGTGGCGTGAGTTTCTTGCCAGTTCTTCTCACAGCTCTACCTCGTCAGCGAACTGGCTGTAGGTCAATTGGCTGACAAAATGTAATGTTGACTTTTCATAAGCATCATACTTTATGATCTAAATGAAATAAATGCTTTGACTTTGACTTTGACTTTGACTATGGCGGCTGGGAATGGGTATATTGGAAGGGAACGAGGGAGGTGAGGAAAGAGGAAATGGGGGAAATTGGGCCTCCGGCGCTTTAACTCACCGAACGAAACGAAGTAGTACGGATACTACTACTCTTACGTCGATCTTCTATGAGAGGGTAGGACTTCCCCGGACGATCCGGCCCATTCATGCTGAAACCAGCAGCGTACCGTATCGAATGTTCAAAATTTAGTTTGCAAAGTAAATACTAGGGGCGCTCTTCAATTTTTATACTTCACGCTGTCACTAGCGGTGCCGGTGTGCAAACTTTAACTCATCGTAGTTATAAAATCATTTACAAAAAAACATCACATTTTCCTTATAGATAGATACATATTAATATTCCATAACAAACTGATTGATATATTATTATAAACGATACATATGTTACACGTATTTTGAAAACATTGCGCTATTATAATATGTAAATAAATCATCATTTGTATGTTTTCGCTATTATATGACGTCGTCTTGAAGTTTAACCTGTTGCCACTGAATACCATTATTTTACATGAGGCGACTACTATCTATCTAACCTCTATAAATAACCTAATTCCTAGATAACATCGACATTAGATGGTTAAACTAGATGTTACTAAATGTACAAGTTTTATACTATGACAAATGACATTTGTCGTGTATAAAAGGCGACTATATAAGCTTTTAAAGTTAGTTAGTTAGTGCTTTAAAGTTAAACGTATAAAGTAGGTAACAAGCAGCAACGTTACATAAGTACAAAATTAAACCTTCCAACTCAATCCACCTATCAAAATTAGTTATTATGGTAAACACCAGGGGTAACTGGAACAAATATACATTTTGCAGTGGACATGTTTAGGCTAGTGGTGATAATGATGAAACTAGTAGTCTGGATTCCACTGACTGCTTACCATCAGGCAGAGTGGAGTCACTTTGGTAGGCTAATATATAAAAAAGAGTCTGACTTCTCAAGCGTATTACTATTCGTAAAAATAGTAAGAAATCTGCTATGTCATTTATTGGAACCGGGATCAATGAGCTTACTTGGAAGCAGGGTTTCAACTCTCAACTATGTTTTTAAACTAAAATAAAAAAAGAACTGAAATCAACAAGCGTGCAGATCTCGTTGATCTGTAGACCCAGGGGCTGTTATTTAACCACAAGCCTCTCGTACGTAAGTAAATAAATACTGCTAATAAACATTTAATTCTACTTTTGAAATATACTACGAGTATAATGAATTATAATTAATAACGGTTCATACAAACAACATTCTAATGGCACATGAGCTTCAAATAACCCACGATATCTTAAATTAATTTCGAGTCATCTGTGTTAAATATGTCCAAATTAGAGAGAGTCTAGTGGGACATATCGAGAGATCCTGATAGGTGTAGCAATTAATAGGTGTAGCAATTAAAAAGGTATGAGTGAAGTAATAATTTTCTTCTACAGCATTGAGATCTCGGCTCAGATTCGACTATCGTAAAATGATGATTTTCTACTGAGTCAAGTAAAAGAATATCGTTATTTTCAACGAGACTATTCCTCGGTTCCGATATTAGACTAATTACAAACGCAACATTAGCCAAGTGAGCATTTTGAAGAATAGAAAATCGTTTTGTCTTTTAGATGTTCTTTCGTTATTCGTATTTTGTAACTAAGCAAATTACTAATGTCACACACTAATTTAATGTTAATATTTTTGGAATAAAATATTTTCTTTTGCTTTCCCGACAGATATAGGTGATTCGCGATTGGTTCTTTAAATGTAAACAGGAGACGGAAGTCGTACGTAACGAACATGCAAAACCGAACGGATTTATCGATTGGAGTCCGGCAATATGGCGTCGGTTTATTTATTTTCTCTCTATCTACCCACCTTCCTGGCGCCGCACTTCCGCCGGAAACGGGCGTCGTCTCCGCTCTAACCCTTACCGCGGTTCCGGTTTCCGGACAACTTTGAAGTCAGCCGAAGTTTCCTCTTCGCTAGCTACCTCGTCGTGGAAGAGGCTTTTTGGTTCAGTAGATACTGTAATTACCTAAATCAATAAATAGTTGTTAATAAAGGGTACAGAAAGGGATTTCTAATTGTACATTGATTAAACAAATTAATTTGGTGATTATGTATACTATTATATAAAGCGCAGGAGTTTGTTTGTTTGTTTGAACGCGCTAATCTCTGGAACTACCAGCCGGATCTGAAAAATTCTTTTTGCATATAATAGCCCAGTTCTCAAGAAAGGTTATAGGCTATGTACATATGTGACAGGAGCAGAACAGTAAGCAAATACGAGGGTAAAACTGCAGACACACCACAATGATACCGATCATTCACGTATATTATGTTATGTTTATGTATGTATGTATGGTTGTATAAGTATTTATAACGGGTGGCGCAAAAGTAAAGACCCTATTTGGTTCAGCTATAACATTTTTTCTAAATTAGAAAACTAGATTTAGATTTTTTTAAATGTATATTTGTGCCATTAAATTTCGTACCATTAGGATTTAAAGATGATGTCTTTTAAATGGTGACCTCCAGAGTTGATACACATTTGAGCCCTATTTATGACATTTTGCATAACTTGCCGTAACACTTCCTGCGATATGTTCGTTATTTCTTGACGAATGTTTTCTTTTAGAGCTGCGAGAGTCTGTGGCTTGTTCACATACACCCGAGATTTCAAAAAACCCCAAAGAAAGAAGTCTGGACTGGTCAGATCGGGTGATCTTGCAGGCCAAGGCAAATCGCCAAAACGAGAGATAACTCGGCCTGGAAAAGCGTCCCTCACTAAGTCCATAGTGTCGCGCGCTGTGTGTGCCGTAGCGCCGTCTTGTTGAAACCAGATGTGCTCCAGCCCCAATTCGTCCAAACTGGGTATCAAAAACTCACGTAACATGGTTCTGTAGCGTTCTCCAGTGACAGTAATCGCATTGTTGTCCGATCACTCTGTCAACACAGATGCCACACCATACAGTAACTTTTAGTGGGTGTAGAGGTGTTTCTTGAATAATGCGCGGATTATCAGTGCCCCAGAACCGAGTATTCTGCTTATTGACATGCCCTGAGAGATGGAAATGCGCTTCGTCACTCATAACCAATTTTGAAGGAAAATCATCCTCTTCAAGGTTGAGGTTTATGACGCGCTGGCAGTAATCTAGACGAGCTCGGTGGTCAGCAGGCAGCAGCTGATGAGTCATTTGAGTTTTATACGGGAACATCTTTAAGTCTTTCACCAAAATACGCTGCAGGGTCCGTCTGGAAATGCCCAATTGCGTGGCACGTCGCCTCGTTGATGTTTCTGGACACTCTTCCACATCTTCGCGCACAGCATCGATATTTTCAGCTGAACGGCCTGTTCTTGGTCTCCCAGACTTAGGTCTATCCAATGTTGAGCCAGTTGCTTCAAGGCGTGTGGCAAAGCGTCGAATTGTGCGACCAATCGGTGCCGGACGGTGGGGAAATCGTCGACGAAATTCACGTTGTGTTCTTATCACTGATGAATTATTCCGTAAGAACATTGACACAATTATTCCACGTTCTTGGGGAGTAAAACGGTCCATGTTTATTTTCAGTGTATTTTACATTTGTTCTCTACACAATTTTCAACAACAGAATGACAGAAAATGTCATATATAAAAAAAAAAGTATTTTCTTTAGTGCCAGTACTTTTGCGCCACCCAGTATATGTATATGTATTGTAGGCTTTTTATGTATGTTTATTTTTATATTGTATGCATATTTATATATTTTATTCTGTAAAATTGTCTTTACTGTTCTTCAGATGCACCTACTTTGTTTTTCTCTGCATCACCTGTACTGGTTGACTGGTAGATAATGCCTCAGGCATTAAGTCCGCCAATATACTCCTGTATGTATATGAAGTGTTAAATAAATAATTAAATAAAACTGCGCCGCGGAAAGCTAGTTACTTTATACGATATACATATAGAATATGAAACAGGTCTATCTTTCTCGTAGTTCCTTGTTTCTCCAGTTATGTTGGGTTTCATGTAACAAAGAGCGAGCCTATTGCCATTTACAACGGCAGGTGGAGGCTCCAGATTTATAAGTATCTTTTTTCAGGATTCCTGGTGCTTTTAAAATCTCTGTCAGCTATGGTAACCGCGGTCACTTTTACTAACGAACCCTACCAACTCGCCTTAGTTCACTCTTACTATTTTAACAACTTTGACGGTGTGTCTAAATAATTATCAGAGTCATCTGTCTGTCATGTGCCATCTGTTCACAATTTAAACTGACAAAGTATACCTAACATGAGAATTAAATCAACTCAAAGAGCTCTCGCAACTTTAAATTTTAAACTTTAAACTTTTTAATATGGTAGTAGAAGAGTCGACAAAAATACTGCTACCTATTTTGAAGAAAGGAAATAAGGAAGCAGGTAATATCAGAGCTAACATGTATATGGTGGAAATAAACGCTGAGCAAACTGTACTAGACGGTCACTACTCATAATTTACTAAACCAACAATCAGAAACAAAAAAAAGCTAAATATTTATTTTGCGGAAAGCAAAATATATTGTTAATTATATTATAATCAGAGAGGAAATTGTTACTATCTCTGCTACATTCTTCGTTATTTGTTAGAAAACTCTATTGCATCCCGTCCTGAACACCTGTGAAAATTTATTGCCCTCTTTTTTTGTAGTAAATTACTCCAAAAATAATTTTAGTAGCAAGTAGAACCGGTTTATTTAACTTTCTCATAATAAATGCACGTAACGTCATAAAATGTAGCAGCTATTAGGCCAAGGTTAAAAATAAAGGTACCAAATTGACTGTCCAATAAATCGTACGTGTTTTTGGATAACGTGACTTAACGTGAGTAATCCGAGAAACTAATTTGTTTATAATGTACGTGAGTTTTATTTAGGAGTTCAATAACCGATATTTAATTGTGAACCGAAAGATTTGCTTAAAATATTTAAATGCATTATATCAACGGCTAAAATTAATCAATCAATATGTTTCAAATTATACTAGCTGCACCATGTGACTTCGCCCGCGCGGCAAACGGTATCCGTCTTCGGTATCAAATCTATGAACATACCAATTTTTATCAAATCGGTTTAGTCGTTGAGGCGCTGAGTGGTTACAAACACACACGTTTTCAAATTTCGTATTTCTAATATTAGTAGGATTCCTTTTGATTTTATTCGAAATTAATGGAATGGCATCGAATTGATACTCGTTGACAACTGAACAAAAAACTGGGTTATGATTTATTTCAATTCACAACTGAGTCCGAACTATGACAAGATCAGTTTACTAGCCCGTATAAACATATTAATAATGTGCTATAATTTGCTACTGCGGTATAACTTGCCATAGAAAACATAGGTAACAAATATTATTTTTATAATAAATACAGAACTAAACCAAAGCTTAAAAATATATAATTAAATAATTAATTAGGTAAGGAAGTTGCTACAGCTATTCCGCCGCACCGCCCGGTTGCTAGCCACATTCGTGTTGGAGCATCCGTTAGAAATATATACTTTTCATATTAATTTACATTCGGAATCTTCGATGATCCAATTAAACCAAACGCGTTTTACGAATTAATGATGCTTTTTCACACAAAAGTTTGCTAGTTACCAATTTTCTTTCAACAGCCGTCTACATTTGTTTAGTCTGAGATGGTACCCGTCACATCATTTGTGTAACCTTAAAAGCGTTGCTAAAATCAATAAACAAAGTTTAACAAACGTAGAAAACATGTAAAATTCGATTATCTGAATTCACATAGTTCATCAGATTTCCAACGTGTTATTTTCGTGAGACATTCTGTGATTCTCAAACCATTACAAAGGCACTCGTCTGTTTTAGTGTCAGTATATAATTGTATGATTCGTAACAGACAAAGTTTCGCAAGGCTTGCAAAAGCAAGCTCATCAGATAGTAGCGCTTCCTCCATTGCATAGCAGTCTCGTGCCGCCCAATTTCTTCAGAGGCCCGCGGATTGCGCCCCGCATTCGCTAGCTGTGGTTCTGGCTTCCTGTTCACTGATGCAATCGTATTGCGGTTATTTTATAAATACTTAAACAAAATGACGTAACGTGCAATATCACATGAAATATCATAATTATGTTAAAATTATTTCTATATATTCTTCTACCATCTTAATTTCTTTCTTTTTTGGGCTGAATTTCAAATATTTCAAATAACGCACCCTTATCTACCCTTATAAAATAGGTATAATGCCTATTAAAAAAAGTTAGATAATCTGTGTCATGGCTTTATCTATTAAGGGCGCTAGATAACAAAAAAAAACTGACTGACAATTTCAATCAACTCTACTACGATCAACCGCTTCAAATTTATAATTCAGGTAGAGATTGTAGTCTTCAGGAATCATAAGCTTTAGATGAAGTATTCCTTTGTTATTCTTAGATGTTTCAGTGATTATTACCAAGGAAATGTTATATAATCATTAGGTATCAACAATATTAATTACTACTTGTCCTGGTATAATCCTCGGTTACAAGGTCAGAAGGCACGCGCAAGTTACGCAAACGATTAGTTAGGCGCATCTCTGATCTCGGCCTGGTTCGTGTCTGACTCGCTCGATGCTTGCTGCGCTTACGCCATAGAGCGATTGGATTGGGTCAGCAGCGGCGCTTGCGCCTTGTTCATGTTAGTTATGTCATACAAACGTGCGTGCGTAACACACATACGTGCTATCTACCGACCCTTTAATACCGTTGCAAAATACATTGTATTTTAATCAAACCAAATGATATCTAGAACATTTCAAGAAAATTTATTGAAAATCACTTGCAATAGACCTAATGTACCGCCCATTACAACATTTCTTATTAAATTCCTATATATTATTTATAAAAAGACATATCCGTTCACTAAAAATTGACATCATTGTTTTGAAGTTAAAATCATTATGTCATAATAACCAGCGTGGCATTTTGGTTGATTGGTTGCATCGGTATATCCACAGGTGCTTGCATCGCAACCTATATAAATATAGTAAACATCAGTATGCAGGCGCGTTGCCAATTACAGCGGAGACCTACTTTCTTACCTTCGAACTTTTACTTCCTGCGGGCCAGGCAAGGCGGCCGGTCGCACCACGCAACGAATTACGAAAGTGGCGCGAAATGCTCGGCCGACATTCGCGTACCGCTTGCGCCACCTTCAGGAAGTGCCGTTACTGCGGGATTACGTAGTTGCGGCTGTTGCCCGCCTGTACCACCACCGCCGCGCCCGGACACTATCCTTGCTTGAGAAACACGTGCGGGAGTCTGCGCTCGCGACCACAACATGCTATGCAAACAAAATTGACGATTACCATCCTCTCTTAATCACTTGCAATTGCTCTGTCTCCAAATATGCACATCTCGTTTTTTGATTTTGTAAATTGTCACTGGTATTTAACTGTAAGCTTTTTTATACAAATAAAATGAATATAGGTATTCAAAAGTGCAACTTTATTACGAACTGTAGTAGTAGCTGACCCAGAAAATCATATTGTTTCTATGATAATTTGTATTACAATTTCGGAGCACGTTGTTACATAATGTTATATTGTATAATGTTACGTGTAAGAGATGAAGGTTGGCAATAACGTTCCATATAATAGAACATAGCTGTACCGTATATGTAAAATGATCTAAAATGCAAAACACGGATATCGCCTACCAAAAATAAATATAATAATAAGTATTTTGTTTTAGTCCGACGACGCAAAGCAGGATGTTTAATCTCTCTCGGAACTATGCCGAGTTACCTAAGCCTAAGGCTTGCTTAACGTACTATATTATAGTTGTTACGAAATCTCGCGCTACTTACAACATAAACTTACTCAATATTTTCTTTTAATAAATTCACATAGGTAAGGTAATTTTAACTGAGATTGTCGAGTTCTACGTCTTAATGTTTACAAAAATAATTTGTGCCCCTGTTATTCCTGGAGGATTTTCAAACAAAGCAACAAAAGCAACCAATATATATATTTATTTATCCTATTAATATTATAATTGCGAAAGTTCGTGTGTGTGTGTGCGTGCGTGCGTGCGTGCGTGCGTGCGTGCGTGCGTGCGTGCGTGTGTGTGTGTGTGTGTGTGTGTGTGTGTGGATACAACAAAACATATTTTACGCGCGGGCGAAGCCGTGGAGCGCAGCTAATTTAATATAAAAATAATCCCAATTTGTTCAAAACTATACCAAAATCCCATTACATAATCAATAATGTACACGCCGTAATATATTCACAGTAAACTGCTGTCAGATTTTATAATATGACGTCTACGAATACATTTTGCGTAATCTAAATTAACAATGTCGGGTTTAAAGTCCGAAAAATTTTACTTAAACTGCAAACTTCAGTTTGTAATCAGTTAATCACACAAATACATAGCAAGATGTTAATGCATTCCGGAATATGTACATTATTTATGCTTGACCTTCTGTTACAGTCAACAGCAAGTATAAATACTTAGGAACATATTGATTCATTGGTATAAGTATCTACATAATCGCCAAAAATGGACATACTCGTACTTTTTGTTTCGCTGACTTAGGTACTTGATTTATTTCCCAACTACAAGGGATCATAGACCTAATTATTTGATATGAATAGCACAGATTACAGAGGCAGACGAACAAAGAAGTAATTTTACTTTTGAAGTTCGGACCCTTCACAATAATGTCTCTTTACGATAGCAATCGATTTCACGCATTACGTGACGACCCTGAATTAAAAAAAATATAAAAATAGAAATTATGTTAAGTTTAACCTTAGTAAGTAATTTCTTTTTAAAAGTATAAAAAACACATGGTAAATATATTTTCAAAAAACAATACAGAGTGCTTTTGTTATGAAACATGAAATTAATACAAACTGTGTAACTCAATACGCTAATAACATACACGTGCTTATTTTTTACTGTGTAACCTCTTTAAAATATATGCTGAGAAACGAAATGCAACCGTTGCACAAGGTGCCGACGACGGCGACGCGACGCGACTCGGCTAAGGTAGCGTTACAAAATCGGAAAAAGTACGTAAAAACGGTATTAGGGCGAGAAAATTCACATAGCTTGTGTTTTCCGTTACACCAGCGCAATTCGCTCAGTGCATAACCCCATCTTCTAACACGTAATGTGTGCAACGGTGCGCACCCGATCTCGCACGACCGGTCCCGAAAGTAGGTCATCTCTTTTTGTTCCACCAAGTTATTCCGTAATTAGAAAGAGAGGGTTGGAGTACTTACGCTGATTCGCATTATTATGCAGGAGTAACAGCATGCAAATTAAGTCAATGTTTGATTGCAAGAGCACGTGAACTAAGTATTGATGTAGGTGCGCGGAATTTGAACGCTGCTACTTATTTGCTTTACATCCAGGTATTCATAATATGAAGTGAACAGTAAACTATATTTTATGAAATATTTATTACTTGGAGAATTTATACATTTCTTGATTACTCGATTACTTATTTGTAAGGTACCTAGTAGTTATTGTAATAAACTAATTCACTGCTCTATTCTAAAGTTATTATTTAGAAAATAATCCAAACATCAGCATTTTATTAAAACCTCATCTTGATCTTAATGTAAGACAGCGATAAAAATAAAATACTCTCACAAGGTGTACCAACTACCTTATAAGAGTGGCGGGCAACCGATGGATGAGGGCGGCGAGGGACCGGCCACGGTGGCGCAAAATGAGCGAGGCCTATGTCCAGCAGTGGTCGTCTTTTGTCCGATATGATGATACCTGTACTGTACCTACTTCCAATCATAGAATCTATAAGTCTATGTATGCGTTACTTACTCTGAGACCATCCCTATTTGTAATAACATAAAGGACTCGTTACTATTAAGTTGTCTAAGGGACATTTTTCGTTTAAATTGGGCCAGCCTGCTAAAGATGTATTTTTATCCTACAAAAGACTGCAGCATACCTTTAATAGACTGTACTATAGTATTGTTTTCCTGATGGTGAGCTGTGATTACCAGTGCCTTTAATAGAAACCCCGTATGACACAAGCAAAAATTGTGCTTTGGTAGTTTTTTTACATAGGCAGCAGTAATAAGAGGAGAGGAGAGAAAAATAGCCAACTGTTCTGCTGGCGGTCCTAAGAACACTTACAATCTGGTGGATCGCTTGCTCGACTGCTATCATTATTATTATAGAGTCTAGGTCATAATGATATATTAGATCAACGACATTTATGAGCATCATGAGCGACAAGATCACCAAAGATATCAATGATAATCATGCATGCCTGGCAAAAAACTCATAAAATTTACAGCGCCTCTAAATTTACCATGAGAACTAAATATTATTTTACGCCCAATGTCAACCGGAGGAACCGCCCGAGGGTGAATGTAGACAAAAATAAAGAAAATCCGTGTTTAAAATTTCTTTGTTCACCTTGTAATGTTGGTTATCCGAATCCGAATCGATATTAGTACCATAAGCCATTCAAAAATAAAATATAAGTAGTTACTACTGCATTGACCTATGTATTTACACTAAGCGTCAGTGATGCATTTTATTCCTAAATATAAATTTAGTTTGTTTATTAAATAGCAGTCTCGGGTCGAAGTTCTTTCGCATCCTAGGTAATAGTAAAACGAAACATATTAAGTTAACGTGAAGCTACAACAAATCCGTTAAGAAACAGGCGAATCTCACGAGGTGTTAGCCAAGATGGCGGCACGCGGAAGTGTGTGCCCGTGCGACTTCCGCGTTGCCCTGCGCTGCGCGTGCGCTCTACTCGTGACTGCTACATACTCGTACATTATTAACCATCGCTCGTAACGTAATTATGAGACATCCAAATGGAACACAATAATTATTATCAAAATGTTCTTACGCGATATCTTTGTGTGCTGGCTGAACACGTGACTTACTTTTTACATAAATGCTGCTACTTAACAGATTTACATTTATATAAATGTACGTACATGTGTTATTATGAATCATAATAAAGCATTATGTTATACTTAGTACCTACTTATTAATAAATATGTAAGAAAGCCATACGTAAATATAGGTATGTACCTTATCCTCTAAAAATAGGCAGCAGAAGGACGAATTATCCAATTGCATATTCGATTGCAGTCCTATGCATTGTCTGACACTGGGATCCAAGTCAGTTTAAATACAAATCTTGAACGAATAAAGACGTTACCAAAAAAATTTGTAACTCACAAGTTATTAAAAAATCAGTAACTGATTGAACAAAGAAAAACCGGTACCATATTCAACGTAAAAAAGCGATTAGCTAGTGAATTATAAAAACACACTATTAGTATTCTATTAAGAAGGAAAGATAAATTTGTTTCCTTATGATTTATATCCGAGAAATCAATTACATCAATTTAAATTAATTACGGCATAAGTTAATGAATTCCTACGAGTAATTTTGCAAGGTTCCAACACGGCTCGACAATTGACAATACAACTTACAGTATGTTTATTGTTTGAGTTATAGATATAGCAGTCTACGAGTCAGCAGACGCGCGGTGAAGATAATAAGGTCACAGTGGAGGAAGAACAGTGAATAAATTCATAAGTTACGAACATTTCAAGGTAGGACAGGTTCAATAACCTTAGCACAAAGAATTTTATATGAATAGTTAAAAATATAACAGAATGATGACACGGAAGGATATGATAATAAATAGCTCGTTAAGTTAGTATCCTAACAAAGTTTAACAATTGTTTCTACTCACCTTATTTTTAAGAATTCTTTAAACAAAATAAATCATTTGCAGTAGAGTAGGTACAAGTTTGACACGTTAACTGCTAATACTTTATGACCTAAATCTGTTGGAATATGCCGGAACCGTGGTAATATTTGATTAAAAAAGAATTAATTAAACTCCAACAAATAATTAATTATATGACATACTTCTACATAAAATTTAAAAATAAGGTATATTTTTATTTAGGCATTTTTTCATTTTAGCCGTAGGAAGTCCATTGCTAAAGCTCAATTTCCAAATAGACGAATGGAAACAGCCTGCATGCAGCGCTATTCATTTTATATATAAGTAACACTAATATCCAGAAGCAATTGATATTATTTCTTTTTTTTATTTTCGTGAGTTGCATGTGCACGTCTACCAAAGTTCACGACAACAGAAAATAAAAATATTTTAAACATGAAAATATCTATTACAACAAAAATGATGGGCATTGATCAAAATCATTCATTATATCCATTCCCTAAATAAAGAAATTAATGTTTATTTAAATCTAATTGTCAATTAGACGTTGCTAACTTTCTTAAACAAAACAACCAAAGTAAGCAAATAATTTTATCTAAACCATTATTTCAATCGTTTTGTCACACAAACAAATGATAAGCTATTTAGGTAATTGGTTATAGCATTTGTGCTTATCTTGCAGAGGCATTACATTACATACATACATAATAAATGTCTTAGTATTATATCATCGCTTTAAATGTTACTCTGTGATCTGGCGGCGACCGGCTGGGGTCGCGTCGCGCCCGGACATGCCATCCACAATTACTGCCAATTGTGCCAATTGACGACACTGCCACCCTTCCGCTTTCTATTTCAACTAGCTCGCTGTCATCATCCTCGGTTCCAAACATCTGCTGTTATCCTTCTCTTAAAGGTAGGTATATTATTATGTTACAAGTATATTGAATTAGGAAATTGGCTCTGACGCAAAACCTTTTCTGGTCCTTCAGTTACGTTACCTACAAGTACGTTACATCGCGTCTCAGACAACTACTCTACGTTATGCAATATTTTATTACATGAATAAATACCTGTTCCTTTATCGGTATTAGTTCTACAAGGTGTTCCTAATCAACAAGTACGTAACTCATCGTTTGCAAGTAAAGTTATTAGTTGTATGTTTCCGCCATGGGGAGCTACAGATTTAAGTCAGCTTCGCAACAAATTTCGTAGTGAATTACTTTTTATAACACGACTTTAATTAGTGAATTAAGGTCATCGTATTCGCCCGTATTTCAATTGAGCTCGTCTGACCACTGACGATCACGAGTGTTGCACTAGTGAACACTTCACTTTGTTTTTTTTTTCTAGAATGCCAATTATTTTAAAGGTTACGGTCAACACATCTTTTTGCTATTATGATGTAAACTTCTTAGTTTATAGCGACTTGTATAAACTGTGACAATATAATGGCGTAAATTTAAACAACGAGATAAGAGAAGTCTTATCAGTACGTCAGATGGCTATACGAGTTCAAATAAGCAGATAGTACCTAGGTAGGTAAGCTACTACCTTTCTATATGAACTGGTAAAACAGTCATTTAATCTCTTCAAGTTCTTTATTCTTTATTCTTTTATTCTTTATTGTACACACATAGAACATATTACATAATTGGTAAGAAATATCATGTACAAAGGCGAGCTTAACTAAAAAGTGAGTTTTCTTCCAGCAAGTTTATGTTTATATGGCATATTTATTTAATAGATACATGTTTACATCTAATTTGCAGATAAATAAATCAGCATCAGTGTGAAGACGTTCACAGCCTTTTTCTGAGTTTGCTCCTAGGCTCGCAGCCTAACAAATTGGCAAACGGTTTAGCGACTGCAGTAGGGTAATTTTTAATAGGCTAGTAATAATTCTGCAGCATGTTTGCAATCCATTACTCGCCACTTGCAACAAAAAGATATGGTGAAAGTTTTTGTTTATATAAATGGTTTTTTTTCTATACCAGACCGTCCCATCTGGCACCAACACAAAATAAAACAATATTACCATAGAAACCACCATTCCCTATGAGAGGTAAAAAAATTTAACATTTAAATTACAGTAATGTAAATTATTGTAAATCAAACAGAATAAGGTTTACGTCCGTTGCTACTTAACACACAAAATTCAACTATTCTAGTTGTTTCCGTATTTTAATCTTTATATACACGTGTCGTGTAGATTACATAAGACAACGTTGTGTTATGTTGTTCGTTATTGTATATGACTAATATGGACATTGTATGTGTTGGAAACGGGAAAAATCCTAAGTGTATGATGCAATGTGAATATCTAGGTTTTTTTATATTCCTATAAAATGTAGTGCGCGGCATGAAATTTACTTTTCCGTCTTGGTTACCTAGTTTTCGGTTTTTACTGTTCTCAACACTTGTAATCATGTCTTAAGGTTAATTTAAATGTGTAAATAAAATGTAAGATGCGTCTAACATCAGCGCGATGTTGCATTTCTCTTAGTTTGTGATAGTGAGTACATTATACTATTTTGCTATGTTTATTTCAAGTTGTTGTGTTCGTAGTGACGTCACTAGCGAGCGATATTCGCTTAATTTCCGGGACAGCTGGTCGCGGACGTTGATAACGCTTATCAGCAGCGTTGACACCGAGGTGGATGATCGATATATCGCACTGTTTATGGAAGTGCACCACTTATCATACTTATTACAAATAAGTATTATTTTTAACTGTGTTAGCAATTAGCGCAGTTGAAAACATTGTTTGATAGCGCTATTAACAGTCCCCACTGCCTTTTTTTTTTATATATTATAGCCTACCAAAGTGACTCGACCCCGCCTGATGGTAAGCAGTCAGTGGAATCCAGAAGTGGCGGCCACAATACCAAAAGCCATTGTCTTAAACTGCTGGTATGGTGGCCTCCACTATAGCGGCTGGGAATGGGGTTAGGGGAAGGGAATGAGGGAGGGATTTTCTGAATTAATGAAGTATAACTATCACATACCTATTATGTTGTACGTATGTAGTTTTTAATAAACATGAAAGTGGAACATCATCTCCTTTTTCTCTCTTTTTTTTTGTATTGGGTACATTATCTACTACTACTAAGTACGCATTTATAGCCCCTGGAGTATTATTGATAACCCTCTACATAAAATGATTTTTCCCGAATAGGCCTCAATACAATACATAGTCACGTGACATAGGTATGTAGGCGCGTACTTCAAAATAATAAATAATATATAAATTCTTCATTTTCTCTTAACAATGGATATCTTAATTCAAAATATAGTTGTTTGATGTGACACATATAAACGTAACATTGTGAGAGACTGGTGCCCGAGGTGTATTACAGATCGCCAGGCCTCCCCCTGATGCTAGCATTCAGATCATCAACATGAAAAGTTATGTATCTGTTTTTGCAATTGAGATGAAATAAAGTAATAATTACGGATGACTGAAAGATATAAAATTAGTTGTTTGTGTGAATTCTGAGTGTGAGTGTGTGATGTGTGAATTAAAGTAATGAGTGAAATGTAAGTGTGTATTTGTGCGGGTGTACTCAGGGTGTAAAGTAAACGTGTGAATGAAATAGGTAGAAATTAAATGATATATGTTTGTAAATTCCTATATAAAATGGGATAAAAGGTTTTTGTATCTTGATAATTTAGGGTCTTAATATAAGTCATTACATATATTTTACAGCGTGCTCTGGTAAGAGGATAAATGTTCAGTGTAAATTAAGTTTAATTTAAAGATGAGAGCCAAAGAAACAAAAGAATCGCGGCGCATGTGAGGAGTGAAGTTTTACTGGGACACAAATCTTATCTTTACGTCGCTTATTATTTACTAAATTTGGGTCGTAATATAGTTGTTAGTGTTTCATTAAAACTATGTAAAGTATATAAGTTTGCCTTACAGTAAGAACATCTCACTCTTTATATAAGTGTTGAGTTGGGAAACGGTACGCAAGACCAGCTCCTACTTTTAATATAGATCGTTGAGCTCTTTCAACTTCAATTAGATAGGATTTACTGGCACCACCCCAGGATGTTAAAGATCGATTGACACAGGGCGAAATAGACCATCTTTATAGTTTGTCGACCGGCAGAATATCTAAGAGTCTTGAAAATACAAGTGAATTGTGGATATATCTACTTTATCTTAGTTGTAGATATATCTACTTTATCATTGCAAATTCGTTCGTGACACTCCCATAATTCGCGCGGCTAGCGGGGACTAATCAGAACATTCTAATAAATTTAAGCTATCAATAAACATCAACGTCAACAGCGACGGTATTAACTTACACTCCCGTCAGGTGACCCGCGTTCCGGGTGCACGTGTGACTACCCCCTGCCTTACGTCCCCCGTGAACCATGAGAGTGTCAGATACGAATTTGCTAAGCTATAACAATTAACCAGGTCAATTTACTTCTTTAACAATCATGGTATGCTTTGGATGAATATAAAAAAGAACATATCTTTATCTTAACATCCCACCTCTCTTGCCTATCTTGTGACGGCTGACAAATCTTATTGTCATGTGTACTGCGGTTAATCAGAAATCAGTTTGTACTAACTTAGTTTTCACTATTACAATATAGTCACGAGATGCACTCACGCCATTCTCAGAGAGAGACGCTCCCACATCCATATACGAGTAGCGAATTATCTTGAGATGTTTTATGGACATACAACTATATTTTTAATCAAGTACACGGTTGCTTATACCTATGTTAATTCTTACAGTGTATTAGTTCCGTCCTTTTCTATGTTACCGTAAATTGTAGCTCCATATCATAGCAAACAGTTGAACGAGTTAATACCCAGTTTTTTTTAAGGCTCTATCTTTGCTAGCGAATTTTCCGAAATGTTTTTTTGGCTTTGAAGTTATGATTATGACGTTTAAATAGCATTTCAGTATATTGTTTTTAAGTATTTACCTGTCAAATTGTAATCTAATAAAGTCTACTTGATGATTTTATGTTATGAACCGCACCTAGTTTGACGAAACTGCAATGTTAGTAATGAAACAAAAGTAGGTACTTACATAAATGGTGAATAATTCTCGTGTGTGTACTCGCAATGTTGCCAATATTAGCTAACGTAAAGTTATCTTTTAAAAACGAAATCAACAAAAAGATTAGACAAGAAACGGAAATAAAGCCGTTTTGGTACCTACCTACATCATCACCACGCATTCCAAAGATAAGTACTGCGAATTTATTACAAAATTTATAAAATAAGTTTACGTTTAATAGCAAAAGTGAACATCGTAATAAATAGCACGAGATTGGTTCGCATGACGTTTTTCCACTAAAGAAATCACATTGTTTTCCTCTCGGGATAGCAGAGAGTGACAGCGGGCGTTGCGTGAGCGCAACTCGCAGTCGACGCCCTCGGGTTTCTAAGCGCAACACGCGTGACCAATTGGTATCATGTGTCTTCAATTTAGATCTAACTCACTGTGTATCGTATTACCCATTGTCAACATGATTACGTATTTTTATAGCCTGGGGAGAAGAACGTTTTTGTGTCTTTCAATAGTCTAGTAAGTACATTTTATTTGTTTGAACGAGGTATAAAGTTACTATTTTCTCCGGTGGTCGTCTTTTATACGACTTAGGTTGTCTTTTATACGACATAGGTCGTCTTTTATACGACTTAGGTGGTAAACAATCATGTGGAACACCTCTAGGTAAGCAGTGGCTGTTGACTATTGTCATGGTTGTATTCTCTTAGAGTTTCAAAAACAATCCTAAGATGCACGGATGGAAGCTACAATAATTATATTCAGTTGCCTAACTTAGTAGTAGTCTGCAGATTGTGCATTACTGGTTTTGGTTTTGAAAGCTAACAAACATTAGCAAAATGTCTCTCCACAATACAGATAAAAACAGACGTCTCAAGGTCGACAGCGAGTGAGTAATGTCTCTGATATAACAAGCAGTATCGTTAATCAAAAAACGATCTGTATGCCCTGGTTACTATTGTTTCGGCATAAATTAAATACTGATCATATTTTGTTGACCCTGTATGAAATGCTGCAGTTTACTAATATTATCATCTATAATAATCTATATTATTATGAAGCATCATAACAGAAATACAAACAGGTAGGTCCCTACATACACACTGTACAAGCAAGTTAGCAATTAGTGACTTCAAGAAGGACTAAACAGGACGTATTACGCTTTATCAGGTAACATCCGGGACACGGTAAGTCATATAGAATTAATTAGAGCTCGCTTATATCCTGAAACTCGAGGAAATTCAAGGAGTGGTTGAACAAGTGCCAAGCTGTAAAACGGCAAGTCGTATCGAATAATTAATCGTGTGAACAATGATATCCGGCTTGAATTCCATTCATTTTCCTCTGGCCAGAAGTTTTTCTTGAGTGACGTGACGCAATCGCGGATGTTTTAACGTGTTTTAACTCTTCTTACAGCTATTGTACTGACTTAATAAATGCGTTCGCTCATTAATGGTCAAAGACCAATGATTGCATAAACACCATGTGCAAAAAGTATTGAAATGTTATTACCGTGTTACCGTAGAATCGTTTATGAACTAAAAAGTTTAATTCATTATGTTTTTTAACTTTTTTTATCAAACCGACATTCATTTAGTATTTTTGTCTTAGGATGGCTAGTGAAAAATACTTAGGTACAGTAATCAGTATGTAGTTGACCACCTACAGAGAACATGCTTATGAGGTCTAACTAATAAATACCTAGATACCTATTGTATTTAAAACATAGAATTAAAGCATTAACTGTGAGTATGTTTTTATTAAGGGATACGCAGTCCATTAATTTTATAGAGCTGTTAGTAGCACTGTGTTCTGAATTAAAATAAGACAACTTATAATAAAAACCTTGATGTTCTCTTCAGGAGAGTTATTAAAATCGATAGATATATATCTAATATTGATATTTATATAAATATTAGTATGTCCTGTAGTGTAAACATATAATAAAAACCTTGATGTTCTCTTCAGGAGAGTTTTACGGGACAATCCCACCCACATGCCCATCACTGTGACTCCTGTAAGCCAGGATTAACAGTGATATCCAAGAAAAAAAAACACCGAGCTTTGACACTCGGGAGTCCCGGGGACTGCTAAACCTACTGTCTTGGACCCCGCAACGAATTTAATCAGAAGTAAGAGGAGGAGTTGGAAATAAAATGTCCACTTCCCTCCATTGCAAAGCGGGCGACAAATTTAATCTGTATAGGATTATGACCTATTAAAAGAGAGCACCACGGACACGTAATATTAAGGGACCTATGTGAGCTATATCTGATTCCAGTAATATGTATGGCAGAGACGCTTAAACGCACGGAAATTCACCCTAGATGACACAAGATCCTCATAATAAACTGGTTCAGGTGGCGCCCCCTCAGGAGAGTTATTAAAATCGATAAATATATATCTAATAATGATATTTATATAAATATTATGTGCTGTAGTGGTAAGATTTATTTGCAGAACATAGGCCTCAAACTGGCGACCAATAACAAAATCAGTAAGATTATTAATAAGAACTAAGCTATAAATCAGCAACTACCAATGTTAACGTTTGAATTTAAGGCGTAAAAACGCATATTTTTCAGTTTTCTTAGTGTGTCATCCTTTCTAACAATGTTTTTGATAACCCTACCTGAGGGCTCACATTTAAACCTTATTACTTAATAAGGCGATCTCGTTTTTCATTGAATACTCATAGGAGCTTGGCATATTTAATTGTTTGTATCATGTTTTAGTATAGTTATAATTGAGTACTGAAACAGGCATTAGGTATGAACCTACTTTATAGTATAACTGTTACTGAATTACGTTTAACATTATCAGCGATACGTAAGACGTTGACCATTTAACTGTACTTATAAGATTTTGTGTTCGTCAGTATACGGTAGAAAGTCGAGACCTTGGCATTAGCCTTGCGCGTGGAAAACGATTGACGATGCGGAAGCGCCCGTGCATTGTTTTAACGTAGATTACGTAGCTGTAGATCGACAATGAAGAGGCGGGGGGTACGAAGGAAACGGATACATTATGCGACTGACAACGTGTATATTTCATGAATTTGTACCTGTTTATTTCAGATTTTTTGAAATAAATACACAACTTACATTTTATTTTGTTATTTTATTAGTATCTAAATAATTCAATATTAATTCTGTATACTTTATTCGAAATATCATGCATTGGTCGCACCGATGACATCGCAGAAGAATATTTTTGTATTTGTACAGCGCCTTTGGTATTTACTCAGGGAACTAAATTTTATGCTGTCACCGCCATGGTAGAGCCTCTCCCGAAGAGACAAAACGCGTCTTCAGCTTGTTATTTCGAGTATAATCAGGTACACGAGTATAATCTGATACATACTTAAATATTGCCTGATTAAAAAATTAATTCGTAAATTAGCGATTCACGTGGCTATTGGACAAAATTTGAGGAGTCAATCGATACGACAAGAAGAACTAAATTAGAACCAATAATTAAATCTAGGATAACAAAGTTACTTAGTATCAAGACAAGTTACAGTATATTATGGACTTGAAGACACTATCGAATATTAAACAAGTTAAAGGTTTAGAAAATAATTTTACGTGCATCTGACTTTAAATTTTATCTGACTTCATATAATTTTGACTCCTCATAAGCATCATACTTTATGATCAAAATGAAATGCTTTGACTTAAGCTTGTATTTATGACATTAAAAATGCAATCAATCGTTTTAAAATTGTATACGATAGTTATAGACACCACAGTTGTTATCACGTTAGTAAACAAAACAAATTCTCATAATAATAACAACAATCTATCGCCGGAAATTCAGTATTTGTTTATACGTTCTTGTATCGCCTTACAAAAATACTTTACAAATTTTAATCAACATATTTTTTTTATTTAATAAAAGTAGCTGTTGCCCGCAGCTCTGACCGCGTGAATGTTTCAGTTTCTTATATCGCATTTTCCATACAAACTTTCATTTCCTATTTTAACTCCTTAAAACTAGTTTCTCACGTTGAAAGATAATCTATATTTGTATCAAATTTCATCAAAATCGGTTTAGTTGAATAGGCGTGAAAGCGTAACAGACAGACAGACAGACAGAGTTACTTTAGCATTTATAATAATTATAGTATGGAAGTATGAATTAATATTTATATTTTGAACCTATTCGTTCAATTGTATGTTTTTAAAGCACCCGTAACCCAGAGAATGTGCAATAGTTGCTTTGAAACTGGATGAAACCCGGTTCATCAAAGTCACCAGATATGTTAAATATAAAAAAATTACATTTTAATAAATTAAGTTCGTGTTATACCTTATAACTAGTTAGGTCATGTCATTTCAATTTAAAAAGCATTTAACTTTATTTATGGTGGACAAGCAAGTAGGCAGGTGGCAAACTACACTTGCGGATCTTGTAGCCCCAGAAGAAAAATAACATGTAACTTTAAAAAGCGTGATACTAAGATAAAATAATATCACGCAGACAAACACGCATAGTAAACCAGAAGTCCGAATTCGATACTTTAATTAATCGAAAAGAAAACATAGGTACAGATCGAATTGATAACCTCTTTTTATTAAGCCGAATAAAAAAGTTGCTAAGAAGCTATGATATCATTAAGCACCTTGAATTGTCATTTTCATAATAAATACAATAAATAAAGACAAATTATTGTATCGCTTGCGATTTCTATTCATTAAAACTTAACAAGATATAATATAGTGCAATCAAAACACTTATACACGATTAGGATTACATAGCAACACTGTATAGCTATTTCCAAAGGCAGGCAGAGCTCGTGTTGTGTTACGGTGACCGCAACGCAACAAAAACAAACCAAGAGCATGTCCTCAATCGTGCGTGTCCTGCGGTCCCACTTCACTCAGGGCTTACTGTCTACAAATCTAACTTAAAAGACTAGCTACTTTTAAAATTAAACTAAGTTTGAATCTCAAACTGTTTAGTTCCAATTTTAAAATTGCTAAAGCTTGTAAATAAAAAAATACCTACTTGTATAGATCAGTGTTATCAAAATATGGTAATACAGCTGAGACAAAAAATTCAAAAGATAATTTTCAGCAATAATTACAGTAAATACGTTAAAAACTTTTATGTGCTGGAAAGGTCTGGCTGTAGGTACCTCTAGAGGCCGTAAATTTGATATTAATGAATTAAAAACACGCAAAAATTTGTTGCTAACTTTATCCATTGGCAAATTACTCAATAATCTGCAAGTATAAAACAGGATTTTCTCATCCCTTCAAAAATACTGAATTTCGCAAGTTTGTTATATAAGTGTGTTCAATTAGAAAAGACTACTGCCCTTAAGAAGCAGATATTTATTATATGGCATGAATTGACATATCACCAACAGTCGTGTAAATGACAAAATCCATACTAATGTTATAAATGCAAAAGTAACTCTGTTTGTTTGTCTGTCTGTTACGCTTTCACGCCTAAATCATTAAAACGATTTTGATTAAATTTGGTATAGGGATAGAATAGACCTCGGGGAACAACATAGGCTATATTTTATCGCGAGAAATAGCTTTCAGGGGTTGAAAGTTTGTATGGAAAATGCGATACAACTAACATTCACGCGGGCGGAGCTGCGGGCAACAGCTAGTGTGTATATAAACCTGTGTGACGCATGTTTACAATGTTTACATTCAGTGTGATACAAAGTGATACATACCAACAATGTACAAGTAAATGTTTGTATGATGTAGAGGTATTGTCTAAAGTTGATGGTGAAGAAACTACGCTTCATAAACAAGCTATTTAGCTATTTTGTTCTAATTGTTTACTTCTAAAATATATTTTCAGGAAAAATCGAAAACGTGATTTGTTTTAGATACAGCCAGCCCTACTCACACCTTTTTCTTTGCCTCTGCGGTAGGCGGGGAAAGGGGCAGGAAGCCGCAGGACATCCGACACGTACAGGAAGCAAAACCAGTTCTCGAGGCTTTGTCCCTCAACAACCTCCCGGACCCCCAGACCGCCCCTCCCGCCCCGGTTGTCCGACCACATTCCTGTAGAGCCTCCGAGCGCTTGCGCACCCTTTCTTCAACCAGCAAACTGACAACATACATTTCTCATAATTAATATACTTGTAGTACTTATTTGATCATTATCAACACTAATCATAATTACTTTCATTACCTTGCATTAAAAATTATTCTTAAAAGTCTCTCAGGTGTTTAAATTTACGTTGATAAAACATCCTTTCCGCTAAGCTAAGATTTTTTACTAAGTTTACAATACCGGTTTAGTCATGAACTCATGAATAGTTAATACTGACGTAATATGAGAATCATTAGCACGATTTATTTATGCTTAAATAAATCAAGTGACTTACAACGAGATTCACGTGTTTTAAGAAAAATACGAGCAAGTATGTCGTAATAATATTTTTACTAGCCAGGAAACCAAGTTCAAATTATTTATTTAAGAAAAAATTCATTATACTTAGTTAGTGAATAAACGGTGTGGCACAAACACGCCCCCAGACAGAAGTTCGGGACTAAATCTAAAAGCGTCTCAGCAAGCAATTTTCTCTATAAATACAGCGGGTTTCGTCGTCAACTATATGATTAACTCCGGCGAATGTCTCCGTGAAGCGGAAAAACGTCGACACCCGAAATAGATGCTGAATATTTCCGACTCGTACTCCTCACTACTCGTGAAAATGGTATCTAAAGACGGTCGGCGCGCGCGCAACTTCCGGAGCGCCGATAAACATGGCGGCGACGAGCCAACATGGCGAAGTTTCCGGTCGTGCTGATTCACATATGATGGCGTCTGACTCTGGCTTGCTCATTGCATATCTCTGTTGTGATTCAACCTTACACAACACGTAGGTGGCGAGACTAACATCTTTTTGTTAGTAGTCACTGTCTAGTATACGTCTAAAACTAATAATATGATGCAAATTTTAGGTATATATTGCATCTTATTTTAAAAATTAGTTATTAAAATACAAATGTGTATTACATAATACCTGAATAAAAAACTTATATCAATTAATAGTATTTTGTATTATTGAAGATACGGATAGATTTGTTGAAAACAACGATTTAAGTTGATATTCTACAACACATTCTTGTAATGTCTTAATTAGTTTTGAGCTGTTAAGTACAGACATGAAGTACATTTCCTCGGTGTGAACGATTACTTCAAATGTAGCTAATGTACTTATTCATAGTATATAAACATGGAGGTAAAATTACGACGGTGATGCATTGATTCGTCGCATTTGCATGCAAGTCACATGTCTGAATTCTGCTATCGAATACCGCGTCAGTGTGTCTGAGAATCTTGTCGGACGTCGTGATTTCAATTTATTATTAGTATTGACAACATGAAATGGAGATATAATGTAAGTAATTTATGTCACGTCGGAAGAAAGAATGATTTTATTGTCAATAGACAAAACTTGCTGTTTGATATCCAGTTTGCAAAATGTGACTAAAATTGAAATAACTATGCTTTGACGACCATAAATTGATAAAAGTAACCATTTAACGTTTTACTAGGCACGTATCGAGTATCCTTTATTAAGAGAGCTAATAAGTTACACAAATAGCTCATATGCTATGGTAGACCAAACAAAACCTTACAAATTGTTCTAGAATTCGTCGTAGGATGTGTTTGCATGCATAGCTTCCTTCCACATTCAACAAAAATGAATAATCGCTTATCTAAGTGATAGCTTAAGATATTACTTAAAAATGAGAAGCATAGTAGGTAGGTACACAATTCATCAAAGTGATTTTATCTACCTACCTTTAAATAGTTGTTGACAGATTTCTTAGATCTTAAAAACACTATCAGTTACGTACAAAAACGTTGCGCTTACAATCGATAAGATCATACAATTTTTTAATAAATTTACAAGTAAAGGATTCAATTTTTTCATTTGTGTCAAAATAAGTCGTATTAAAGTAGTCGTAATCGTATATAAAGTGCTAAATATACGTTTAATGACATTGCTATTATTTCCCTAGTTACATACAAAATATAGTAGTACCCAAATCAGCAGAATATTAATAGGCTTCGTCGTTGAGTGAGTGATGTCTGATGTCTTATTTTAAATGCTTACTAGCACTCTCCTTTGCAAAAAGGCAGTAGCTTTGGAATTTATTACCACATAATATGTACCTATATAATGTTTTGGTTAGGCTTTGATGCGCACCCTTCAACACTGCATTGATATACGATGTGATATACCTACGTGGTGTTAATTCCAATTATAATATTGAAAATAATACCAGCACAAAAGGATAGGTCCCTGATAAATATCATGCGAGGCTGACCCAAGACCTTCACGCAACTCGTTGTAGAATAAATGCTGATCGTTCCTTCACTGTCCAAAATTTTACATACGGCAAGTGTTTTCATTTCTTGTTTTGTATATTTTTTTTATTACTTTTATACTTTCGCGTTGCATGAAATAATATACAAAGTGTATACGACGGTTTGATATTAAATGAAAAGGCAGCTGTTACTAGTCCGTATAATGATTTCAAATTAATCACAAAAAATATTTGACGAAAAACAAAAAAATTTAAATCTTCTAACAAAATAAATAATATTTTAGTAATAACAAAGTAATACACCATTTATTATGACAAGTTCACCTTGTGAGGGGTCTGCCCACGCTGCGTCTTCCGGTTCGTGGTCGCCACTCTAGAACCTTTCTGCCCCAGCATAATCATGCATTAGTATTTACATACCTTATTTTGCTTGACGTTTCGACCAGAGGCCCGAGACAAGTGTCAAACATTTCTATTCTATTCATAGAATAGATAAAAAAATGTATTGGATTGACATAAGCTAACGCCAGAGCTTATGTCAATCTCATACATTTTTTTATCTATTCTATGAATAGAATAGAAATGTTTGACACTTGTCTAGGGCCTTAGGTTACACCGGCCCGGTTTGTATACTTTATTGAATAATTATAAATTAAAATATATGGTATTCAATCAAATACAATATTTACAAGAGATGGAAAATGTGAAGGAGATATTGAAAGAAGAGTGAAAGAGGGTAATAAGTTCAATTGCGCCTTAAATTCGGTAAAGGCTAGCGAAATAATACCTAGCAAAGCTTGCCTAGCTAGCCATAGTACAAGCAGTACTAGCGCCGACACTTATATATGGCAGCGAATCTTGGGTATGGCAGAAAAAGCACGCAAGCAGAATAAATGCAGTAGAAATGAGAGCACTGAGAAGCATGTGTGGAATCAAACTTACAGATAGAATAAGGAATAGCGTAATAAGAGAAAAATGTGACTGATGATATAGCGACTAAAAAGGAAAGTATAAGTAAGTAGTTAAGGTAGTTTGGATACGTGGAAAGGATAGATGGAAGTAAGATAACAAAAGAGATTTATCGAGCGTAAATGTCTAAGAATGTTGTGAGGGTCGCCCTAAACGAACATACGCTAACTAAATAGGTGATATGTTGACAAAGGACACAATTACAAGCACCCGTAACCGACGTGTGAAAACATTAATGAATGTTGAAGAGGCAAAGGAGGTATGTTTGGTTCGCAGAAAATGGCGTTCTATAGCCTCTACTTATCCCATTAATGGAAGACAGGCGTGAAGTATGTATGTATATATGTATGTAATCTAACTTTGAATTATAACTTAACGTAGTTGTATCTGAAATAAATAAATAAAATAATTTTCAATGTATGCTCATGACACAAATTATTCAACTCCGCAATCTGTTTGACATCCCACTAAGATTAACTAAACTTTCTTTAGTATTGTATTATATTAACTAGCTTGCTAACTAAGAACACAATACTTACAAGTTTTAAAAAAACACTGACATAGTTATCATTAGATATGCTAACTAAAAGTATTATAACAAACTGGACAAGAATTGAAAATATTAAACAGAAATAATTGGATATAACTAACTTGTAATTTTAATGCGAAGCTGGGTAGACGAAGCGGTAACGAGTTTAGAGTGGGGCAGTTTGAATTTGGATTCAGGAATCTCCGGGCCAAAAGCTGGCTGCCTTGCCAGGATTGCCTTTTTATGATGAACCCCTTCTTCAGGAAGCGACATAGCCGCAAATGGACCTGATTATTTTTGATGGTGCCATAAAAAAATGAGATTGACTTCATCATGTTAACCAAGTGACAAATATTTAAAGTTTAAGTTGTAAAATTTAATGTTGTAAACCAGAAGCAAAAACTGGACGGTAAGAGGCACATAAAATATTAATTGTAAGCTGGACAAAGTCTGCGCTCCGAACTGCACCGATTCAGATCAAGAGCTCCGAGAGCTTCCAACTCGAACTTCTGAATCGTTTCAAATGCCTCGGCGATTGCGTAGACGTGGACGAGTACAGCAACAGGTTCTTGGAAACTGTTCGTTCGGTAGTGTCTAAGATCTTTAAAGCCCACCGCAGTAAGAGAACAAAAAAGATCACCGACCAGACCCTCGAATTCATGGACGAAAGGCGCAGGATGGTACTGCGGCTCCACAGATGGATCTCCAAGTCCTTGTCACGCGACCTTTACCAATCTAACACGCAACGTGTTAAAGAGGCTATAGATCGCAGATTGGTCTATCTGGCAGAGCCGACTTGTCAAGCTAAAGACTGGGGACGGCAGGATCATCTCGTCTAAACAAGAGGTTTTAGAGGAGGTCGAGAGGTTCTACGGACAGTTATACAGGACACAACAGGCACCTGTTAGCTCCATGCATCAGATCCAAGAGCTAGGTTAACTCGTCATTACACCGAAGACATCCCGGATGTCAGCCCGTGCGAGATTGTTATGACACTCAGACAGCTCAAAAACACCAAGGCGCCGGGTAAGGACGGAATCACAGCCGAACTACTGAAGGCAGTCATAAATCCTGTCCTGAAGGCCCTTCAGAGGCTCAAGAGTGCCAGCCTCCTCGAGGGCAAAACACCACAGGCAAGGCACAGGGGTGTAGTGAAGCTGTTCTTCAAGAAAGGCGACAAAACCCTTCTAAAGAATCACGTCTACAAGCTTTTGTCGAGAGTCATAACTAATCATTTCGCAAACAGGTTTGACGACTTCCAGCCTCTCGAACAAGCCGGAATCTGAAAGGGTTTTAGTACCATAGACCACATACACACGCTGCGACACTTTACGGACTTATGTATATAAGTCCGTAGAGTATACCAGCCCTTATGCATAGCGTTTGCGGACTTTGAGAAAGCCTTTGATTGGTTTTAGACCTGGGCTGTGCAGCAGTTTCTCAAACGGTGCCATATTGACTATCGATACATTGAAGTGCTGAAGTGTTTGTATGAAAACGCCACCATGACAGTACGAGTTAATGGTCAGAGCTCAAGACCTATCTAGCTGGAGCGAGGAGTACGATAGGGAGATGTTATATCACCGAAACTGTTCACCGCTGCACTGGAGGACGAGTTGAAGCTTTTGACCTAGAATGGACTTGGCATCAACATAAGCGGCGAGTACAACACTCACCTTTGATTCGCTGACGATATCGTGGTTATGCTGGATGACCTCAGCAGAGTCTCTCAACAAATTGGGTGAGGCCTATGTCGAGCAGTGGACATCTTTCGGCTGATATGATGATGACAGTAAAAATTATAAGTATAATATATATTAATGAGTTAGCATTCATATAAAATTATTTATCGGTATCGTCATACTCCATTTTCAGACAGCAGAAGCTGTTGTATGGGGTTCTGCTTTGTATTTATATAGTTACAGATGTAAAGATTAGTAATTAAAGTAGTATAATCAATAAAACAACAGCAACATAAATAAGGGATTATGTTCTTTTATAAAGAAGTGTCTGAACCGGATCGTGCGCTGCCGCTTGGGCCGGCGCCAGAAGCCAGGCTTAGAGATATACGTGCCTACACCTACCTATTGGGTACCTTAGCTTGTCATGCATTCCACTATCCACACGTTTTAATACTAACTATAAATGGTCATTAGTCATTACTAATATTGTAAATAAGGATCGAAGTACCAGTCTGTAAAACTTTCAAGGCTAAATGAATAAGCCTAGAATATTATAATGTTATGCTCTTCTTCAGTCCTTGAGGAAGGACATCATTTTATCATAATCATTATAGCATTTCAGCCAAAAGACTAGCAATAAGCGTGTGGTCCTGAACCATCTTCTGTTGAGGTACCATCACCATCTCTATCAGGTTTTTAGCCAAGTACCAACAACAATATACCTATTCCGAAAATGAAACATTCTAATTGGCTAACCTACCTAGCTGTGTCTTTATAAGAAAACAAATGAGGATAGAATTTCAAACTCTATTAGTTTCAGTAGTTCCTTTAATCATTTCGGCTAAAACTAGAGAATTTTAAATGTCATAAATTAGTATCTCTAACTTCTCGACTACAGTATAATGAGACTAATCTGAATGTATAAATAATGTAAAGGTTGTAATTTGGCAGTAGACAAATGTTACGCCGAGCAACAAAGTCGAACAGCTAGGGTTGTCTAACATGTTTGTTTAAAATAAGCTTTCTTTTTAAGCTTTGTGCGGTATTCGTCCAAAATGAGGTTTGTCGAGTTCAGCACAAGGTGCAATTAAAAAAGCTCATTATTTGTTAACTAGGCTTATACTTTGCTTTTCAATTATTTTTCTTATTAATGAACTAATGGAAATATGAACTCATAGTAGAGCTGCTTATTTTATGCGACAATGTGAAATGTAACAATCAATGACTATAGCAAAAGCTATTTTATTATTATTAATTTGGACACTTCTTAGCATATATTATACTAGTGATCTCACAAATCAAGGAAACCTTTAAGTACTCCACAGAAAACCAGAGTCTTAGTAACGCTATGTAAGCTACGATTTGTTTAGAGCGTATTTGGTATTGGTATTGGTATTAACGGGCTGTTTTCCGCAACTCCACGACTGTGCGCGTATTTTGCGTGTGGGTGGGGGGCGATCACTCGATCCATCCCAGCTCCTCGAGGAAGGCCAGCAGACTTTTGATGTCCCCGACAATCTCTTGGAGTGAATTCGGGTCGCCAAAGTATTTTGCCCTGTATGTGGCGACCTCAGGGCAGTGTAGCAGTATGTGTGCTGTTGTTTCGTCTGCCCGCATGCAGGCTCTGCAAAGCGGGCTGTCTGTAATTCTCATGACAAATAAGTGTTTATTGAAAGAGCCATGACCGGTGATGGCGGCTGTGACTGTGCGAAGTTGTTGTTTTGACAGTCGGAGCACCTGTTTCGTGATGCGAGCATTCAGCTCTGGCAGTGCTTGCTTAGCCTGCCTGCACTCGGTATCGTTCTTCCATGTGTTTTTGTGTTGATCTATGGTGTGATTTCTTACCAGGGTGCGTAGGTGACCAAAGGGGATGGCAACCGTGGGTTCTGGTCCCACGGCATTCATAGCTGAGCCTTCCCTTGCAAGCACGTCGGCTGCGTCGTTACCTCGGGAGCCGCTATGCCTATGTTTAGAGCGTAGTAATTTGCCGTATATCTAAAGAAATAATAGTATCGATAGGCTTGTATCTACAGCCACAAGCACTGATTTCCTTGTTTTTACTAAGCAGCCGTTGCAGGTGGAGGCGCTATGCGTCACTGCTATCGCTTTTCAATTAACATCATCAGATGAGTCGCTTCCTCGTCTCGCATCATATATTGACATTAGAATAACTCACACACATTATGAAACTCTTTAAATAAATAAATACATATAAGATGGTGATAACCCTGCGTAGAACAAGGTTGTCGTACCGCGGACGGCCGCGGCCGTGGCAGTGAACTTACTTTCTTTGGCTTGCGCACAGCCTGCGCGCCCGTGCCGACCAACCGTGAATCGTGTTTGTTAAAAAACCTAAACTGCCATGACATTCACGAAATAAGTTGAAACTATTAGCTAGTATTCTTACAATTACAGCTTTGGACAACATAGCTGATAATTTATATTGAGACCTACAGTTGAAATAGCTTATTTCCGACACAATCCGAATGATGAGGACGGATTATGATTACATACACTACATACGACTTTATTAATTACTCGAACACAAACTATATGTCTGGTTTCTAAGAAATAAATTTAATTTGTTACACAGATTAGATAGCCTACTAATTATACGCAGCAAAATTAAAAAACATAGGTATTTCATGAATTTGTAGGAATAAATTTTAATTAACATGCGTTTTATTTCAATTAAATATATTTTAAATTTGTATAATTACTATGAGAAGTAAATAGATGTAAAATATGATGGTGAAAATAAACAAATAGGTAGGTTATTATTGTGCCTGCCGTCATAAGGCAAACAACTGAATTGTAGTCTTTGTATTTTTTGCAACAATAATTTCAAAACAATCAACTCCTAATAGTTAAAATACCTCAACAGGTTAAGTGTATTATTGAACTATGGTTCGTCTCTATATATAAAGAAAGGAAAAACAAGTTGTATCTCATACTGTTCGCTTTTTATGTGTTACAACAATTCATTCAGTAAATATATGAAAATACCTGAGTTTCTTGTCATTTTATACATGTCTCTTCCGTAGTCAGCGATATGACCCCAGGCAATATAATATGTCTTCGACTCTAAATAAACATGTTGTAAACTAAAATCATTGTTAGGTAGTCAGTCATATTACAAAACTTTAACCTTTTGTCTGTACAATTCGGATAGAAATGCCGTAGGTAGGTACACCGTCAAAACCATACTGCTAGATGATTTCTACGTAACAAATAAGCGTTATTAGTTTATTTATTACAGAATAAAAATAAAAATCATAAATCGTTTTATTTGAAAACGATGCCAGGTTGATTCAATAGCGCCACGTAGTATTTAATCGGCGTCCGCAATCCTACTTCCGCGTAGTTCATCCCGCTTTGCGACCTAGGCTAGGCTGGGCCTCGCCGTTATCATCGAACCCGTTACGTGACGCGCATGACCCGGATCCGAGACTCGTCGACGCGCTGCAAACGCGTACCACATGGAAAAATGCAGTAATCTGTCGCATAACATACTGTATTTTAAATTCTATTGCTAATTCTACAGCTATCTGCTAGCCTACCGACAAAGCATTCATTGATAATAACCATTTCCAAATACGTAAGTGTTCCAAATAAAATAAAACACTTCAAATCATAAATGGTTTGCCCTACTATGTTGGGAATAAATATTTATGTCACCCAGTTTGATGATACGAAAACAGGTTACGAAAAAAAATATCTGTTTACGCTATTGAAATTAAAATGATCAAATTTTTACGGTTCTTAACAATTCTTCTTTCTTCTTCTTCTTCTTCTTTCGAATCGATGGTTCTATATATGTTCAGCCCATTAAGTAGCTACGGCAATGGCAACATTAGATAAAAAGATGATACCTTTAAAAGATTAGTTTAGAGATTATTTTAGAACCTTTGTAAACGTAAACTTTATATTTATTGAACTTAGTCTGAAACGTCAGCCTTCGGTTGATCATTCTGCGGCGAAATGGTTTGCATTTGGTCAGTAAAATGTTTGACATTGTATTTTATACAATTCAGATGTGATTATGATTACATACATTGTAGTTATCTATTTCAGTTGTACGTCCGTCAACAATAGTTTTTGAGTAAAATCAGAAAAACGTAGACTTTAAAGTGATCTAGCCGAAGGAAGGATGCTAAATGCGTGCTGCAAATGCTGTTTGGTAATAAAGTAGAACAACGATATTTAAGAGTGGCAACTCGGACGACCACCATATTATTATAATACGAGTAGTGCTATCAGTAAGCGACTAATAAGAAAAGTTACACAGGACGTTGATTTATTTATACCTAGGTATTATGATATGCTTATTAGGTGTACGATTTCATAGAATGTAAGAATCAAATAAAAAGCAACGAACAAGATGTCGAATATTACCTACTCGTCTTGAACCTATACTTGACATTGTTCAATGTCAATGTCGTGTTTTTATGCATTGCTATGCGACCTATAGGATATAGAAAAATATGCAACTATGTCGTAATAATGAGTTTTTATCTTAGATTTAAGAGCATTATGGTAAAAGCATTATGGTAGGTATCGTCATTGAGGTCATCTGGTGGTAATCTCCCATCTGAGACTCTTATATTTACATCAGATCCTTTACAAATATTTCGAGTGCTTTGACAAATTTTAATTGCGTATTGTGATGTGATATTTTTATGTATGTATCACTCCGACCCTGTCGGCATTTGCCAACTACAACAGCCGGTAAAGAACCAATATTAAAATACCTAAAAAACCTAAAGCACTTACTATGAAGATACTCAGAATTTACTTATCTCGTAATAGATGTGGCATATCTACACCTAAAAGGCAGTTTCAGATATACTTCTGATCAAAATCTACCTACTACCTACTCATAAAGGTACCTATAGTAAGTAACAGTTATAAAATAACAGTCGCTGAAGTAATTGACAACGGGTATTTAAGCTAATGACACCCTTCGGCCAGGCTGTAGCTCTACTGTTCCAAGTTCACATAGCAAGTGGAATGTCAATAAAATATAATTAAAATCACAAGTAGAGTGTAAGGTGGACCGCTACAGCGTCAGTGACACTTGTCAAACAGACTAGAAGCAGTGGCACCGGTACACTACTGTAGTTACCGAGAGGAACAACTCCATTCACTGGCTAACTTAATAACTATCTTTATTTGTGTAAACAGCAAGTGACAATAACTAAACGGTAAATTTTAAATGATGCCAATATCTTTGGCTCTCTGTTACAGCTAATGTCAACACGCTACTAAAGCCTGACACTAGGAGCGCTGTACACTTGTTAAACTGTGATGTAAGAAAACGTTTCTATATCAGAGTGATTAGGCGTAGGTAAATTATACTTCTGGAGGTTGAGTTTTTCAGAAGCCATGATAATTACCTACCTACTTCCTATGAGACATTTTTCTATAATAAATTAGCTTTTCCAAGTGTGATAAAGGAGCAAATACGCTTAGTAGCCAATAATTGAAAAGGCAGGTTTTCTTGTACCAATAACCGTTAAGGTAGCTGCCGTTACTGACCCATATCTTGAACTTACATATTAGAATTTTTCTAATCGTATTAAATTTATATTATCCTTAGTGCGTCATCGGTTACAATCACTGAAAAGATAAGGGGCGTGTAAAAAATACCGAGTCATGTAATAGGCATTATTTATCACAGGTATTATTTTAATCATGAATCCTTTAACAAGAATTGTAAACCGTATCGGGTTATCAGTAGTGCAAATTGTTACCTAACGTACAAAGTCGCGACTATAATATCATGTTAGTAGTTCCGTGGAGACATTGTTGCATTGTGTATAATACCTCTTTGAAGAAACTACTCACCTACTGTTCAGAGCTACATGCATATTAGAATAAGAATAAGAATAATTTATTTATCAAGTTTACAAAGTGTAGGTAAAGTTATTACAATGTTCAAAATTTAAATTTAATACATAAAAAATTAATTAAAATTAAATTATTGTCGGAATAGCTAAGATAGAATAGTATTAACGAGGAACTAGGTTACTCCTGTGTTTAAATGGACAATAATATAATCTAAGTAAATATAAAAATCTCACAAATTGCAAGCATAACTGAAATTACATTATAAATTAAATAACTTATAATTGTAATAATATATCTCTGATTATTTCTAATATTTTCTGTGTCTGCCTAATTGAACTTCTCGAAATATTTACAAACCTACCTAACATCAGTTATTTACCAACTCGACACGAGAGACTGATGGACACGCGTGTGTTCACTTGGTGAAACTCGAAATTATCACTTATTATTTCGTCACCTGGACACGGTAAGATTTGTATGTGTGTCCACATAGTAAAATTTAAATTTAATTACTTTTATGTTTTCGTCAAGTGGACACACGTTCAAATTTTACCCGAATTCATGACAAAGTATAGTCAGCAGATAATTTTTTTAATCACAATCATCATTGGCCTCTTAACTGTCGCCCGCTAGGCACGGATCATTTTTTATGTCATTGTCAAATTATTTACCAAAAGTGAATTTGTAGATATTTTTAAAATATATTTTTCTGTAAATATAAGTTAAATTATGTATGTTCTCATTTGATTTTTGTGTGATATTCGAGTGATGACTTTAAATTATTACGTATATTAATAAGAATGTGTAGATCTGACGATCCATGCTTGTCGTTATAGTAATAAATCATCTAATATAAATAAATATTTGATTGTTTCAAAAACTGTAATGAGTGATTATTATCCTGACTGTACCTTTTCTTTGCAAAAAAACTAGGTGTGTCCAGTTGAAGAAAATAAAAGTAATTTAATTAAAATTTCACTATGTGGACACGCCTCAAAATTTTGGCGTGCCCTATGATAAAAAAGTGATACTAATTTCGAATTTAACCAAGTGGGCACACGCTTGTCGTCCAGTCTTTCGTGTCGAGTTGGTGAATACCTAACACTATACTACTACTATACTACTATTTTGTAGCTTATATTATGTACTAGCTGCCTCCCACGGCTTCGCCCGCGCGTAAAATATATTATATATCCCTCGGTAACCAGACCGATTTTCGGGATAAAAAGTAGCCTATATCCGTCTCCGGCACTGAATCTATCTTCATACCAATTTTTATCGAAATCAGTTCAGCCGTTTAAGCGCTGGGTGGTAACAAACACACACACACACACAAACACACACATTAATAAGATACTTAACATCTTATTGAGCTTGTTATATAAAAAGGGCCTAAAAATATATAAAATCTACCTGCGAAGGCAGATCTGGTTTGGGTACTACTCATAATTTAAAGACAAATATTTATTTTAATTGAATATTGAGTTTTTCAAAATTTATCCTAAATGCAGTTTGAGCCAAACCCGTTTCTCAGTTTAATCTGAAAACAATAAGTATCTCGTACAATAACTAATATATTATTATAAGTATAAATTAATAGCATCTTAATTTCATAGCGGCTTAAACAATCCTATCGCGTTGGCGTGTTGCCAAGGAAAAATGAACCGAAGACAGTCTTATCATTAACACAAACAGTTTAACTATTAAAATGATATGATTTATGGTTTCATGGTAGGATAAGACTTTATTGTCTTATTCCTTTTTTCATCATCCGAAACGTCTAGTTAAGTGTTACGTTAAACCATCATCAATTTATGATGTAGTTACCTACCTATACATACCTATTACAAAATACAAGAGTAAAATAATGTTTCCTGTTCCTCAAAATTGAATATCGAAAATAACTTGTCAATATTGGCCAATAAATTCATTGAACGCGTTCATAATTTGCTTTAAACACACTTAACACAAAATATAAAACTCTGCCGCATCGCAATCCTCAGAGATCTGTACTGAGCCCGTCTCTTATTAATTATTATTGTAGACATACCTACAAGAAGAACCTTGCTTTGTATACTTTTGAAGAATATTAGACTCTAAGAATATTAGAGATTATCGAGCACGAAGAAACTGTTTAAAACGTATAAAAGAATCTTAGTATATGTATACCTACCTAATAAATATTAGGATATATATAGATTGTAAATAGTTATTAAGATAATTAGTTTTACAGCTGGCAAAAAACATTCAATAAGTGTTTTAAGTTTAATTGTGTACCCGTTATTTAAATTGCAAGTTATGGATAAATTTAAGCCATATTAAGATCGCGGCCAGGAAGTAGTTACACACAAACACTATATTGTATGTCGAGAACGTATATTTTTTTCTCGTATTCATCGTCTCGGCATGTTCAGCCACTGGTGCTCGGTCGTAACTGGTCGACAAAAACACGCATATATTTGAATTTAATTTAGCGAACAGGAAATACTAAGACGATCAAACAAAATGAAGAACAAAAACGACAAAGCCGAAATAATAATTGTATAATAAAAATTTAGCTATTCATAATGGAATGTTAATGTGGCTGTATCTCATTTATATTCATATAGTTTATTAAATTATTATTGTTCTTCGGTTTAGTATACGGTACCATTCTATCCCTTTCCGCGGTAAAAGACGATTAAGGGCATATCAGATAACGTACAACAGCATTACTTTCTTGCTGACTATCATTTTATCGCGATGACCAATTCGCCTGCCAAGCATGATGTCCATGACGAGTGCTTTGAGAGAGACTTATAACCAGCAGGATTCAACCTAATCAAGAATACCTATACGTCATTTTAAAAGTAGGTAAAAATAAAAGAACAAGAAGACTGATTTAAAAACAGTATTTGCATACATATTGCTACATAGCTTTTGATATTATTAAACATTCTTAAAAGGAGAGTAGTGAACTACAACAGGCTAATGACAATGTTGATACACTTTTTTCTAAAACGAACTGTCTTTAGGTTTTAGCTCGTTATCATAATTAAGCATCATTTTAGATTAATATAATTACCAAGCGCTTTTATTTTTATACTTATAAAATAATTTTAAATTAAAATTATCACACGTATCGTGGTACGAACGACTTCTTTTTGTAAACAAAACTCAAAAGACTGAGTTATTCAATAGAGGTGCAAAAACAGTCTATAAACGTAAAAATGTGACAATTGCAGTGAGTTCATCAATCTTCGCCATTTGAATGGGCGTAGGTGCGGGACGATCATTTTACAATGACTTCGGTCATCCAGAGAAATTATTAATTGGCCCAACGACATGACAAAGAAGCGGAAATATAAAACTTCTGCGATTGAACCCCGCTGCGCGAGGAGCTTTACCTGACTCTTGCCCTGCTATTGTACCTTGGCTCAATAGATGGTATTTACTTTTGGGATGCTGTGGGAAATTGCGCAACGACCGTTGAACGTTATAAGAAATACTTGATCCATCACAAGCAGTATCATGTCAGATGATGATGTGTAGTGTGCGTGAACGAAGCATATTATACAACCCTTTAAGTATCACTAAACTACCTGAGAGATAATCCTCGACGGTACTAACTGTAAAATACACTCATTTTTTAGTAAACCAAACAAAAGGCCTAAAGATAAAAAAATATTTGATGATAGAGCTCAAAAATAAAATGAATTTACTAAGGATAGTAATAATAATAATAATAATAATATGTGGACACTATCACACACTGTCGTCTAGTCCCAAGCTAAGCAGAGCTTGTGTTATGGGTACTAGATAACTGAAATATAATACATATACATACTTTTTTTTTGTAAATACATACTTATAATACATAGAAAAACACCCAGACTAAAGACAAATACAAATGTTCATCACACAAATATTTGCCTTCCGCGGGAATCGAACCCACGACACCCGGCGTCGCAGTCAGTTACACTAACCACTAGACCAGCGGTGCAGATAGTTAAAGTTATATTTATTGTACGTACGTTTCTATCGCTAGTTTTATTATTTATACTTCTATACTACACGAATCAAATCATCAGATTTAAGAATTATTCAGTCTTGTCTCACAAATCTCGATTACAAATAAAATCTGTAGTTAAATCATATCTGTGATCTCACCCTAAAGTGCTCCGTGCAAAATCTGTCGAACTGTGAATTCACACCTCTTTGTCCTCTACCGATATTCAACAAACGCAAATATCCAGATTCATCCAAGTACCTTGTCCACTGGCCGCCCTGTATCTCACAGATGATTGTCAAACAAATACGAGGCCGCTTCCTAGAAGGGCTCTAGCGGCGCCCTAAAGACCCCAAATTTTTTGTGGCTTTAAAGATAATAAATTATGCACTTGAAAAAAAGAATCCGACCTGTTCACGTAGATAAAGATCAGAATGATTTTTATGGAAATGCTAGCCGGAATTATAACAAACAGGAATCCTTTTGGGATGTGGTGGTGCGAGCAGACAATACGTCGGCAAAAGAGGCATTCAAAAGTGTAGTTATACCCATCTCGGTTCATATCTGATCGGATCATAATAATTACTATAAGTGATACGAAAAAAATAATAGTCTACGTTGGTATATATTTGAGCTTTAAATTTATTAGATTAATACCTATATAGGTATATAGATTCAGACATTATGAAATAGAGCTCAGATATTGTTTCCATTTATATTGTCGATGAATTATCTTCTATATCTACGTGTTGTTAATGCAATTACCTTTACAAACACATATTTAGATCTAGGTAAAGTGTTTTTGTTTTTTTTTTGTTCCAAAATTAGTCTTATTACATACCTATGTTAACAATATTCTGTGCTATACAACCACCCTCAGTGTAACCGGCTATAAGTGTAATTAACATAAATTAAGTACTTTGTTTACATTTTTATTACAATGAGGGTTTGAATAAAAAAAATATGCCTTCTCAACACAAAAACCAAACAGCGACTTACACAACTCTCGCTAGTTACATTATTTTATATTTACATAACTCTTTTAAAACCTTAAAATTTCTTTAAAATGTTGTAAGTTTATACCATTAAAATACTGTAAAAGAACTTCTGGTATAGATACGCTAAGTTTTGTGTACCTATTCTACAAACACTTGAAAATCTCTTTGAAATCAGGCAACAACAAAAGAATAAAGATCAAGCCTTATTATTATTATACCCCGAAGATAGGCTCCTGTAAACTGTTTTGAACTTATTTTAATCTAACGCCGGCGTCTAATAGACAATGCGCTTTGGCACCGAAGAATTTTTAGTATTTCGTTTACATGCTTTGTATTTCTGAACAAATAATAAAAATAAAGTCGTAAAGCTCTCGAGCCTTTTATTTCCTCGTTTCTTCCATAAGTTTGTAACGTGAATGGCCTCTCAATATCTTATTTGCAGCTTAGTTTGGCCATTTTCTACGAAAAGGTTTTATAGAATGAAGCTATTATGTATTTTACGCCGTTAGATATAAACACAAACTGCACACAGCAAGTAACTGTTGATGTCTAGTATAAAAGTAAAAGTAACTAGGTAGATACTGTGCAAGTAAGATATATTACCTACCTACCTACCTACTAGATTATTTTATGTATCAGGTATAAATTGATAGTTTTTAGTTCTTCTATTAGATAATAATGGCACAAAGGTAAAACAAGAGTTAGGTACTATAAAAATAAACGGCTGAGCCCACCCTAACGCAGCGTTCGCGCCTCCAAGGAATAACAGAAAATCGTGTGACCACCTCGCGATGAGTGAACTGTAAAAGAACCACTGTTTACCACTTCGTTTCCCATTGAATGTATTGTTCGGAAGTGAAGAAGTGCCCCATACTTGGAAATATAATGTTTCCCTTTGTAAGAAAGTTAATATTTAAGCGAAATTCGTGTTCATTGTGTACCGCAAGCTTTACCTGCCATTGAAAGGAATAAAAGCCGGATTGCACACATATTATGTGAACGTTATGAATAGTGCAAATATTCACAACAGACTGTGCAACAGATCAGATCATACAGCTAAGTGTAAACCGATTTTATACGTTTGAAAATTGGCTGGACAATGTAATATGTAATTGATCATTTTAAAAATCGGAAAAGCGCGAGTCTGAATTGCGTACCGACTTTAGATGACCGATTTTCTCTCCCGTGACACCACAATTAAAATACTAGTAGTACTAAAAAAGATATTGTTCCCCTGTGACACTACAATGTGAATATTATTACCCAAGGCACTAGTGAGAGGAGGCACTATTGTTCCTTCTGTAATTCTATTGACCATCTTCTTTAAGATGACCTGTGTTCAGGTAGTGGGATGCATATATACATATTATGGAAAAATTGAGGCTAACTAGCAAAGTAAATAATCTGTACAAAAATATGTGTATTTAACACAATTTCCCTAAAGAGTAACCGACGGTAATTTCTTCGTTTATAAGTGCTATTTGAACTCTCATAATGTAGTCATCATTTTCAATAGCAATTTTAGTTCGTATTGCTGCAGACGTGTTGTAATTTTTTCTGCATTAATATCAAGTACTTTATAGGTAGGTATTTCATAAGTAAAAGATTAGATATTTGCCTCGATAGTATCATGGCATATCAAAATTTTCTTGAACACGACTAACATCTCAGTAGTGCCATAAGAGACGCAATATTTTCCATTACACTACCGATCACCGGTAAAGGTCACGGGAGAGAAAAACCTCCCAAGGCACAACTAGTAGTGCCAAGCAGTAGTGCCTAAGTAAAAATATTCACATAATTAAAACTCTAACTGAAATGTAGGTAAGTTCACCATCGCAAAATATAATCGTAAAATTAGTTTACTTACTTTTTCAAATCCACTTTATTTAACTGTAAGACTTTGTTTTTTGTTAAATTTCATGATTAGGACAACGGTTCGATATTTTTCAACTATATTTTTTTATTGAACCTATTCCGTCCCACTGCTAAGCAAAGGTCTCCATCATAGTGCTCCACACCTTTCTGTTTGGAGTTAGCATGATCCAGAGGACGACTGGAAGCAAAGGCTTCAAAATCGTTGCGCCAGCGCAGCGTTTGAAATGTTTATCTGGACGACGACGGCGACGCCCGTCTTCCGGCACCCACTGAGTGAAGAACTTTGCCCATCCGTCCGGATGCATTCTGTATGTGTATCCATTTCAATTTAGCAGACTTGAGACCTACATCAGCGACACCAGCACGCGCACGTATAATTGTTTTACAATTAATCGTTTTGCCATAAATGGAGACCTTTAAGAAACCATTGATCGAAGTATTTTTTTATTAATTTCACAAACAAATATACAACAAATGGTTAGTATAAATCTTCTGAGGTACAAAACTTAAAAAAATCCTAAAGATCTGTGAATAATAATAATAATAATACCAGCCTGTTTACTATCCCACTGCAGGGCAAAAGCCTCTTCTCTAGAGAAGGTATGAGCATTAATCACCACGCTTCCTCACGGCGGATTGGCAATTTCAGAGTTTTTAAGTCCAGGTTTCCTTACGATGTTTTCCTTCACCGTCAGTCAGAAATGTCCAAGATAAACTTAGAAAGTACATATGATTTGAAAAATCACATTGGTACTTACTTGCCCGGATTTCAACCCACTACCTCGTGTTTACGAAGAGGGTGCCTTTTATCCACTGGACCATTTCGACCTCAAGGTCTGTGAATACCTAAGAATTAAAAAAAAATTCAGGAAACTACTAGGGGTTGAAAAATATTTGGATGACCACGTACCTACTGCTACGCTTAGCAATCTTTTAAGCAAGCGATAACATACTTTTAAAGTCAATTAGAATCGCTTTACATCTTTTGAATGCATATTCTGAAATATACCGAAACCTAACGAATTACAAAACAAAGGAGGTTTGTTAAGCAACGTGCCGGTTAATAGGTAGCGTGGTGGATGGAACTCGTCGCGTCGACCTTGGATGACGCTAGAACGTTTTCCTACTTTACTTCCTGCTCGATGTCATCTTGGTTTCGTTTTGAATTGAACACCGCCGCCGGCACCATACCTAAACTCGCCACGTATCTAATATTTATCATCCATACATATTATTACCGTATTATTATGTATATGGCAACTTTAAGTATACACAACTGAGGCTATGACATCAGTGATAATAATACTGATCACTAACTTAGCATTACTTATAATTAATGTTAAATCAGTTTTCATTACAAATAATTATATTTGGTAAAATTATTTCATTGACGTCATATGTAATGCAAACTATGTGAAAACAATAGTCTCATTAAAAGTCAAATACCTATATTGTTTCTAGCTTTAGATACACACTACTCATGCTGAACCAGCCCACTGTACCATTAAAATGATCTAATGGAATTTGTCATTACTTCTCACCAGTTATGTGTAGTAATTACCGTAATGGAATGACAGGTACATCCATTTATTACTAGTTCAAACTGTCTAACCCGAATGCACTTTGTTTTTGCTACAATACAGCCACGTTTCTTTTATGCGGAGGAATATAAACTTCCTAAGTACAAGCAACGATGTAGCGTTAGAGACAGTAGAGTACCTAGTAGGCGCAGACAATGTATGAGCTCAACCACGCATACAGGGTTTTGCACCACTCCGCGCCCTTGCAATCTTCCTAATGAGTGAACCCTTTCACACTCAGAACAAAGCCGGGGTTTCACGGGTGATGTGACACGTATTCATAACATCGTCCTTTGTCCAACTGAAATAGATTTTTGCTGTCTAAGTAAAGACAAGATAATTGAAAATTTCATTCACATTTCACATGCTGGTTATAAAACCATCTATATTCTTATCGACACTCGTCACAAAGAATAGGCAAATAACAATGTGAAACATATATTTTAATCCAGTCCATTATCTTAACGAGACTATCATTGATATTATACTATCAAAGCGAAAACAATGAATAGCAGTTTTCATAATATTACATGATAGCAAGATTGCACTTTTCTTTACAATTTGCCTATACACCGCGGCCGTTGTTGCTTCGTCGTGCGCATGGCGTAAGTTAAGCTCTACGACATATTGCTTAGATACTTTTGGGGCCTGATCTAAGATGTTGGAATACGACACGTTTAGTTAGCCTATTTGTCAAAGGCAATTTTTCACATGAAATGGCCTACTAATCCTCGAAAAATAATTTGCTTCATGTAAGTAAATGTAAGATGCTTTCTTGCTAAAATCTACAAGTTAAAGTAAACATAATAATATGTGGCAACTACTAATTCGATTCCGACAAAATTTATTTAGCCTCCGATTAAGAGCTGTTACGTAGATTATGTGTGTCGTGTCTTGTAACTTAGGCCCTAAGTTGGGGCTATGACCTCTGGTCATAATTTTGAACGCATTGCAGATAAAGATATTTGCAAATTATTCAATTTCCATACTTATACGTAGGCATGATTTGGAACGTTTTTCTCGGCGTTCAGTAACTACGTTATCTGGGAGTTTAAATATTATTAATCATTCATTACGGGTATACGTATATCAATTTCATTGTATTTTTAACTAATTATTCTAATTAATTTAACATGATGTGCCTAACAAATCATTTCGAGCATCTAAGTAGGTACTTAATAGTTAATTGTTTTAAGTCAAATGGATTTTTAATACCTTCAAATACCACATGAATAATCCTTAGGAAGCCCAAAAATAAATATTGTATTCGATTGTGAGCATCAGGTCACAGCTATTAACTTGAATTTGCATGTAAGTTTATGAGTAATAAATTAAGACTTTATGAATTATTTAGGTAAGTAATCAACTTACGAATGAACTTTCTTCATTAACAATTTGTATCTGACAGTTTTGTAATAGGTAGCTATGTAAATGAACCATTACATGATTTTTTCACTAAAAGTATAGAATCCAAATTATGTAATGCACTTACTAAGTATATTTAGAGGCACTTGCCAAATATAGAACTGATGATTTTGCCATTGTATAACATGATTAATATTTTATTTGCATTCGGGCTACCTTATTTTGATGTATTGAAAACATTGTAGCCATCCGTCTGTCTGTCTTAAAATAAACGAGCCCTATACATATAAGGTATTTATATTCCTTCACCAAACACGAGTAGCTATTAAACGTAGCTAAACTAAATTATTACTTCTACAATATTCTTATTTTTGTGTTGTTAATTTTAATAAACTACCTATTAAAATAACAAAAACTCCTAAATAAATTACTTACATTAAACAATTTCAATAAAGATTTGAAGGGATGAGGGGCGTGTCTTAGTATAATGTTTACACCTGTGTGTGTGAATGTGTAACTTAACGAGGGGATGAGCATGGCCTTATTCTCACGCTCTCCGACACAAGGTGTCATTTGATGCACAAGTGTTATCAACGTTTATAGGTAGCTTAGAAACACAATTATCATCTCAATGTATTTGTTATATTGCACAAATTATATCAATAAAAATAGTAGTCATAGACTAGTTTCAGTAGGTTTTAAAAAATCTTTTTAATACCTACTGAAACTAGACAGTCAATAGCAGTGTTATCCTAACATCCTGATACACTATGCAAAGACACAAACTGCGGTGTTGATTAAATTTTTAGCTAAGCACCACATTCACTGAACTGGTTCGAAAATAATTATATTTGGCACAATTATTTCATTGACGTCATGTAATACAAACTGTATTGTAACAATAGTCTCATTAAAAGTCAAATAGTTAATTGTTTTTAGCTTCTTTTAAAACACGTTTCATGTTAATGAAACTGTAATATCAAACTCAAAAATTTGTACAACCAAAATATTCAGGTTCGTAAAGTAGACAAAGATATTATAAGTACTTACATAAATTATATCATAACCATAGAAACAAAATAGTACCTAACAAGTTACGTCAAGTCAGTAGCTCTACACGATACCTTACTAGTACGAATATGTCCCGCGCACCTCTTTCCAGAACATATTTATGCGTAACTACAGTAATTGTATTATCAACTGCAATATCGTCACTGTCATGGGCATTCGAGAGTTCATTTCCGACAATTAGTTTGTAGGAAATAGACTTAAAATCAAATCTCAAACTAACTTTTACAATTTTAAACCAATTAAATCATGGTAAATGAAGACAAAAATATAAGTATGTAATTTTGCAATTTTTCTTATGATTTTTTAAAACTCTGTTAGTAATTATTTTTTTTCTATCTTTATTTAGGACCTAGACATAGATTAAAAAAATCTAGGTAATCATTCTGGCTGTTCTGAATAGCTCAACCACATAAGAGTTTAGTGATCTTCTGTGTAATATGTATTTTTGTTATAGTCCAAGTTTCCGCATGATGTCTTCCTTTACTTCAGTTCATTAAGGTCTAAGATAGGCTTCAAAGTCGGTGTGTAACAAGATGGAAAGTTACAGTCGTACTTACTAGTTTTACAACACTCAAGTTAGTGCTTAAAAGAAGGGTAGAGGTACCGTAATAATTATACCATCATGATACATCTTAGGAACTAGTTCACAGCTTATTAAAATAATCAAAAACATAATAACTTTAAAAAAATATCTTTTCGTATTTTATAAAATAACCCGCAACCCTTTAAGTCGCTTAAATCAATTAATGACGTAACACATCTAATCTAGGGTCGATGTAGGCGACAGATGTGAGCGACAGGGGGTTTAGCGGTGAAAATTCATAGATCTCCCTATCTGGTCGGACCCTTCCAAAATTTGCAAACTGTTCGCTATGTTATGCATCTGTCCACTTGCAGCTCAACCAAAGAGTGGGCCCGAACCAAACGTATAAAGATATCGACATAAATCCGAAATGTGATTTTATTTAAAATGCTTTTTTGACAAATGAAGTGTACTTTGCAGATATATGCGTAAGTAATTTAAAATTAAACGATTGCCGTAACCAAAGGAGATTGTCGCAATTATCAACACGGCTTTATCTAAAGTAAGAAATATAAGATATTTAAAAAAATAATTAAGGATAGGTATCGTTATACATTTCCAACGAAATATCTATTTTAATATTTTTCGATACATTTAAAGCAAGGCCAAATTACTTCGACCCTTTAAGATTCTTTGTGCTTGTTAGAATGTCCTAAAACGTTAAACTAATATTGCTACTTTTAAAAATTGCTCCTAAGCAACTGAGTCCTTGCTTAGTAAGTACGCAACATTACAGTTCACAGCTAGCGGTTAAAGCAACTCAATTAAAGTGCGGTCACTTCCTGAAAGGAGTACAGTTTAGCAAACACAGCGGAACTGGTATTGTTTCATACCGAGAACAGTACAAGTTTGACACAAATTACGGACTTTATGCTTCCTGTTTCCAATGTGATTATAAACATTAGCTCTTTGTTTCGTGTGACTAGCAACGCAAAGACGAGACTATCTATTGATTACGAGACACCTACTTACAAATTAAATGCATTAATATAAAACTGAAAATTTCTATACAATGCACAGAAGTGTGCATACATTTAATAAAAATAAAAAGAACTTATGCATCAATAGCAGTAGATACTTAGCTACATAAATTTCATTAAAAGATGCTAATTTGTCGATAACACACAGTCATGCTCTGCCCTAAAGTAATCGGACTCTGCACTCTGTCCCTCGGTGAGATAAAGTCGCCCTAGCATTCAAACAAGTGGCTCACGCACACTGACACATAATCAGGAAGTACAATGAAGATTAAAGAGTCTCAATACACACATGCGGCGTTAATGTAATAATATTCGTGTAGCATCCCGCGAGTAGAAGTAGCTGAATATAAATAATATTGCGTACGCACACAAAGGAAGAATTTAAATAAAGAGTCTCGCTCGGCCGTACCAGGAAGTAGCAGCTCACTTACTCACACATAAAAAGCTGCTATATTAGCTATAGGTAGGAGCGCTATGTGGCGCTGGCGCACACTTGTGCGTCAACTATGCGTGGGACCGCGTGCACATGGCCTGATTGGGACATACCAAGTGAGCCCCCAGACGATATATTTTTTACGACACGTTATAATAATAATATTAATACATTTATTACTTTATATATTGGATTGTGTATGAAGAACATTGAATATTTTAATACCTATTGTATTATAAACAAAGCTACTTTTTCAGAATGTCGTAGTGATTTTACTTCCTGTTTTATTCGTCACTACAACTGTAGTCGGTAGTTTACAAAATATTGCACATTATCACAAGCACTAACTGTACTGCACTACTCACTAGTTACAGTAATTAATAATAACGAATCTCAGAATCACAATATTTCATTTGAATTAGAGACACTAAGTGCATAAGAGACACATAAGAAAATTAATAGTAGGCCTATGTAGTGATTTGAATACAATTACTTATAGGAAAAAGGAGTAGATACATTCACAGCCAACATCGTATCATTTTAATTAAGTGTCTTTGTTAAGTACTGAAATCTAAATAGGTATAATCAAATTATGTCGTGTACTAAGAAAACAAAAAACCGTTAAATATTTTGAACGACCATATTTAGGTACCATACACTCAACAGCTTTCGTCATGTGCCCTCATCCATACGGATGCATTCCCAACCCGGTTTTTTGATCACATCGATCCAAAACGAGTGAGGGTCGCTTTGTCATGTGACACTTGTGCGCACAGAATCACCCGGGGGGTTACTCGTTAAAATCAGGGATTAATTGTCCATTGAGGGCAAGTGCGCGTTCGCTACATCAACGTGATCGATAAATGCCATATGTAAAGAATACCTATTATTTTCATTTTTTATTACTAACCCTCCAAAATCCACCACGATATTATCGTTTCGTAACACTCAAGAATTTTAACAATCGATGAATTTTGTTTTTACTTCGCTTGAATTAAAATGCTAATATTACTTACAGATTAAATATGAGTATCTGTGTTTACGTACTTATTATTATAATATGATTTGCATCATAAAATTCATGAAAATAACAAAACTAATGTTTGATTTTTGTTGCGTGACCACAAACAGTCGTGCAAGTTGCCATCGGCATCAGCTGAGGTCGACGGAAGTTGACGATTTCTTAACGGAATGTAATTATATTCATGAGTTTGAAACAAGAAAACAACGCCGTGTCATCGCATGAAACGATTTATTATTATAAACTTCTTTTTAACGTTTGTGTACCTAATCCGAAAAATAGACTCCAGTTGCAGTTTTGGCTTCAAAAATTAAGTAGTTCTCTAGATTGTGTACTTAATCAGTAAAGGATAGAGCTTGTTGTGCTCTCATAAAGGTAATAATATACTAAATAGAATCTATTTTTTTAAATATTATTATATGCAAAGCTATTGACAGATCTACATCAGAAAGTTGAGGACCAGAGTACCTATCGGCATTATAATTTAATGTCTCTTTAATCAATAAACTCTTTCACCATCATCGTGATATGAACAAAGTGTTATTCAAAGGCTATAAATACTTCTGTTATAGTACCTAACTAAGTAATTCCATTCTAAAAAAACTGGTTCCGCAACTTGTACTACGAGTATAATTGCTGTAAAAGGCTTCACAAAGTAAGTAACTAGGTATATGGTAACCATAAAAAAATAACATTGCTCACAGCTAAAATCCAATAGGTACTAAATTCAAGACAAAACAGAAATGTAGTGTGGTTAAGGGCTTCAATGACCCTAAATTAAATAGGTACGATAATATTCCACTAATTAAATTAAATCATCAACTATGAATAAAACATTTAATAATATCCCATAAATTACTTTCATATTGTGACATTTCCAATTTTTTTTTTGTTATTTCCCAACAAATACACGTCATCAGTAAAGTTTCTGGTCTACGTTAAAGGCAAGTAAGTGGCGCAATTTTTCGGTGTGACATCGTTGCCTAGTTCTGAGTGGCACCTGATTATGTAATGCGAGAACAACGATGTCTGAATCGGGGTCGCGGTCTGCCAACGAGCGCTCGGAAGTGCGTCGAGACTCAATGAATACTTTAGATGTTACAACACTCGATCATTTAACGTGATTGCAAGCACTAGACACCGCGCAACCACTTGGTTATGCAAATTATTATTTATCAGGTAAAACAAATTCCTATTCTTCATATTCTTTCTTTATTTTCTTCTTATATAACTTTAAATTGTCTACTAGATTTTATACCTTTATGAAATTAATTACAAGATCTTCATTAGGTATTAAATTTATAGAGCCATTATAAACCAATCAACAATAAATACTTGCAATATTATAGTTATAAGTTTAATAATAAAATATATCTTCTGAAAATACCACTTCTGAAGAAATGAATGTTATAAATTTATTTCTAAAGGTAGCAATTCAAAGAGGCTCACTTAATCACTACACAATCGACTGCTCAATAGCAGAACATTATGATTAGATATTTTATGCTTTATGTATTTCAACGAGGTATATAGAGATCACTAACTTTACGATAGCTAGCGGTGTCTCTGAACTTCTGGCATTATCGGAGTTATGGGTTGTTGGTTAGTTGTCATCATATTGGTGGCTGCTTCGTCTGCCACTGTAGAAATCAGATCATAATATAAGATTATTTCGGTTTTTTCCGTTACCTAGTATATAGCCACTGGTTCAGCAACACAGTTTTGTCGTAAACAAACAATGTTAAAAATAATCCGACAGTAAACTATAACTACGTTTCCACTTTTCCAGTATAGGTACGAAAATTATTTTATTGTCAATATGTAAGCATCACAGTACAATAATAAATCACTCGTGAATTTCAAGGTTCAATAACTGGAAAATAAAAAAGTTAAGGAAAATTCATAATTCATCATAAGGATAAACAATTAAAATTATGGTTAAGGGTATCGTCTTAACACAAACATCCAGGTGAATATAGGTAGAGTAAGTACCCTACCTGTTGTGTAAATCAATAAATAAACCAACCTTAAATCGATTACCTACACATTCAATCAAAACTATGATAGTTGTGACACTTCGTAATATTGCTGAAAGTGATAATACATTTAAACCAGGTTAGTGACCACGAAACATCGCTATTTCCATACGTCTGCAATTTAAAAGGGGTTGGATATCCGTCATAAGCTTCCGCTTTGTTCAAGATAATTTTTGCGTAAGTATTTTCTTATTCAGAGCCCAGGGGCAACGACGACAACAAATATGTAAAATAAACATATTTAGTTTTGGAAGAATTATGAAGAGCTGAAAAATTGTCAAATGCAACGCCTTCTCATCTTGATAACGAGTCTATTCATGCAGTTTTGAAAATATTTGTTGGATAATTTATATGATACATCATTTCTGTGAAGAGTTACTTGATACAAATAATGTACGAGTTAAATTCAATGAAATAACCACGAACCAGAAAATGTATCGTGGGAGACCTTCCACAAATTGTACCAACGACCTAGACTGACCTGGTAAAGGTGACGGTGTGACGGCGGGCAACTGATGGATAAAGGTGAGGACTGTTAGAATGGCCAAAGCCTAGTAACGGATACCCTTTTGACCGAAAACATGATCACCCGTTTGGTGCATTTGTATGTTATTTGTATACCTACGTGATACACAAGCATTACAGTTAGGTATGTCCGAAGGTAAATTAACATAACATCACGGTTTTCCTCTAAGACGCGATCAGAAGTGCACAACGTTCATATTTCATCAACTAGGTTTGTTATTGTAAGATCCTGTATGTAAAAGGGCTGAACTCGTGAATAAGATACATACTTACTAATATAATAATTTTGGACAAAGTTGTCCAAAAATACGAATCAATCCTAAGAATCAGTTAGATACTTTTACGTGCATACTCCCGAGAGGCAATCAAAGTACTTAACCTTAACTTTTAGTTTCTTTTGAACGTTATTTTTCAAAAATACACATAAGAGTAGGTACAGGGTTATTTATGTCACTTTTCCGCACGTAGCCGTTCCTTTGCCGTGGTACCGACCATAACCGGAAGTTGGGACTGAGATTCGCGTTTCTCCCCCTCCCTCAGACTACGCCCAAACGTCCGGTGCTCGTAGGCCGCCGCCGCTGTCCAATTTCCTCTTCCAGCGTGTATTAATTTCCGGCCTAAACTATTTCATGTCTTTCATTTCCTATTAGTATTCGTAATGATTTTTGTAATACAATTTCAATTTTTTTATTGTTATAAAATTGTTTAAAGTGTTGACACTACCAAACCAGCATTGCAAAAGTAAAAGTTCATGAAAGTATAAATACGGAGATACGTAGGTGCCTACATACCATTTAGTCAAGTTATGTAGTTCGAGAAAGTTTTCGTAAGGTGGGACGCGTCAAGTCCTAAATAGATCAATCAATGTCCTAGAGAAGGACATTGGGATACGCAAGATACAGGAGTGAGTGTTGTGACACAATTTGGGACAGATGTCTCTAAAATTGTTCAACAGTGGACTATTACACACATTGAGAGATTCAGTAACAAACTACAACTTATACCTACCTAGTAACTAACTAATAATATATAGAGTAAAGATTTGATTTTTTGTATGTTTGTTTGAGTCTCTCGACAAGTGGACCTAAAAATGAACATGGACAAGACTAAAGTTATGACCAACGTCCATGTTACACCCACTCTTATTACGGTCGGAGGCTCGATGCTCAAATTCGGTGACGAGTACATATACCTAAGACAAACAGTTCGATTAGGTAAGTCCGATTTCGAGAAAGAGTACTAGAGTGCTAGTCCGATCCAACTTGGTTGGGCAGCGTTTGGGAAGCTGCAACATATCTTCTCGTCCGCACTACCGCAGTGCCTCTAGACCAAGGTCTTTGACCAGTATAATGACATACGGAGCAGAGACGTAGTCGCTAACTATGGGTCTTGTCAGAAGGCTCAAAGTCGCTTAGAGGGCAATGGAGCAGGCTGTTAGTTGTCTCTCAGCGCAATCGTTTGAGAAACGAAAAAATCCGCAGGCGAACCAAAGTAATGACGTGGTTCGCAGAGTTGCTTCTCTGAAGTGGCGATGGGCAAGACACATAGCTTGAAGAAATATCGGCCGTTGGGGCAGAAAGGTTCTGAAGTGGTGACCACGAACCGGAAGACGCAGGATGGGCAGATCCCTCACAAGGTGGACCGACGACCTTATAAGAGTGTCGGGCAACTGATGGATGAGGGCGGCAAACGACCGGCCACGGTGGCGAAAATTGGGGGAGGCCTATGTCCAGCAGTGGATGTCTCATGGCTGATATGATGATGTTTGTTAGTTTGTTTCGATTTAACTGAAGATCTACGGAATCAATTTGAAAAATTCTTTCAACTTTATAAAGCTACAAATACTTAGGACAGGAAACAGAGGCTATATTTTATTATGTCTAACATATTTTTCAGTCATTTTCAAAATTCCAATCTTTTGAGCGCCCTTGTGAATCTTAATAATGCAATATCTATGATGATATTTTCCGTAGGCATTTGTTGTGAGACAAAATTAAACTTTTGATACCAAAGCAAAGCGAGGGCGGACGTCTAGTCTGAAATAAAACTGACAAAACAAATTGTTTTCTTGCCTATCATTAGCCGATAAATACTCCTCTGTAAATTCTTAAATTATTCTTCATAATTTAAATAGAAGGTAAGTATTTAACTATGAGTATCAAATGCGGTTTGCACTGCCGTTTCCGTTATGTATTTCAAAATTCTATTTCCGCTTCTGTTTCCTATAGAACATTTCCGATAAGTACCTACATCACCATAAAACAATAGTACTCGTATATGTATAGAATCTTTACCGTGAGTGGATATACTTAAGTGGGTACTTATGTTTCCGTCTTGTCCAATATAATAATACCTAGACATAGGTGCAAAAAATGTATATTTATTTACCTAAGTTTGATCGTATCTCTCGTAGAAACAAACTAGCGAACGACGGTCGATCACTAAAAGTATGCGCTCACGCAATGAACTTATTTTGGGTACTTCCGCATGTTCGGATTCGAGTCCGTCCGTTCATCGCATTCCGGCTGGATTGCAAGTGTCGTAACCTTTCTAATATTTATAAGTAGGTATTAGGATTTACTAACTACCTACTACTACACACTGCCTTAACTTCACCTAAAAATATTTAAATTGTTTCATTTCCAAGAAATGTCCCAAATTGTACTAAAAATAATGTAATCCAATACATTATTTGTTGCTGCTCTAGCATGCTTTTTAAACTGTTTGTAAATACATATATCTACCAGCCATAGCCTATAGCAAAGGATAAACATAGAAATCAACATAACACTTCGTAACAGTTGAAACAAGGTAGCAATACCTATAACTATTTACATAATAACAAACTTGAAACATTAGAACGTTAACAAAGAAAGTAGCAGCAAGTTCTGCGGTCACGGTCACGTATGACCGAACATGATGGTCTTTTATTCTCTAAATTACTGCACATAACTCCACGACGATCGTCTGCATGCCGCCAGAGCACCAAACTATACCGACCAACGAGTAAGAGTGAGACAAAACGAGCAGGGAGCGCGGGGCGGGCGAAGGGAGCAACAGGTAAAGATTCCGAGGCCACTTCCGTCTTGGCTGCCGAATATTTCTGTCTCGAACCGGTAGTGGGACGGCGGCCAGGGCACACAAGATTATCTCGACCTACACGCATGCACACTAACATTATAGTCACTCATCTAACAATATAATATCATCGCGCTCAAATAACAAGCAAACTTTGACATTAAACACATCGATCATGTACCTTACCTACGTCATAATTCAGAAGAAACACTGAATAAAATTACTGAAGTAAGTACATGCTGTACATGTAACTTCCATATTTTCGTTTCCAGCGATTCAGGGAATTTCTGGGACAAAGCTGTATGATATATTCGTATGATGTTGATGTGTCAATGATTTTATGCGTGTCGCAAAGCTCACAAACATAAATGCGCACGTAGCAGAGTCAAATGAGCTCAGCTCAAACCGGTTAGTGTTCATATTGTCTCACTCTGCACCAGGAAACTGTCGGCCGATTGGTAAGACGTTTCCTGTGCTTTGTCTCAGTAATGTTACAATATCTTTGAACAACTCGTTGATAAATCACACTCGTGAGTTCCTAGTATGATGTTCCTCTTGAAAATTCCATTTTTAAGATGTATGCAAAGTTCAAAAAAAACCTAAATATTGCATTGATGATGATGCGAAATCTCCCAAAACTAAAAAACGTTTTCCCGGAAATTAAACGTATTAAATCCACATCAAAAACAAAACTTGTAATACTGTTATTATTGTACAAACAAGGAAATATTGTGAGTTATTAAAAACTGGTGCGCTGACGTAATTCTACTACATTAACTAACACTTCCGCGTGCCCTAAGCAGGCACACTCGTATAATGATTCTATTTCATCGTTCCTTACTATTACATATTATTACTTAAGATTTGGCACGCCAAGTCAATTCGTGGCGCATCGTGCGACAACGCCTATCTACCCCGATAACGGTTTGCGGAAACAGTACTTCTACGTTTAGTTAAAAATGGGACTCGGTCTGGCTCCCGAAGTTTATCTCAAATGTGAGGTGGCGCGGGGTGGCAGAACGTATGCGGGAGGGGAGCTGTTGGCGCGCGTCCGTCCGCCCGCGCCGCCACCGCATCATCAGTCCGCGTCGGAGAGTTGCCCGCGACGCTTGTCTGCGAGTTCGATCCCTCAGATACGCTGCTGGTTTACGGCGTGCCGTAACACGACACGTTTGGAGGGACTACCGCTGCTACGCGTGTGCCTGGTGCTCTGTGAACACTTAATTCTGTGCTTCTAGTGTTGTGACGATGTACATGTGCTGAATCGCTGATTTACCGTCAACTAATAGGATTTTTACAACACAACCAGTTCCGGATCAGCTCAGCCGGTAAGTAGCGGTGCTTATCGCAGACCACGCTATCACAGACCCACGCATTTCCGACCGCGCCCGATAAGGCAACTGACTGTACAGTGCCTAGAGATATGGACTTCAAATCCGGCTACAAATTCAACATGTAACAAAAGTGTGATACGCTTATGGTTCGTTCACAAATTACAGTCTTCATCAGTCACCAGAACCTGGCTGGCTGTAAAAATAAAGTTTTCTGTTCGATAAAAGTAAAAATATCCCGGTAATTCATAAATGCATAACTTTAACGAACTTGTGGATTTGAAACTTGTTGATCTTGCGTAGAATAACTAGCCTTAACTTGGAATTCTGATAAACATTCAGGAATTAGAAAATGAATATCAACTAAGTACATTCATATGAATGTATCTACTTATATAGGTGGATATTGACAGAGGTTTAAGTACTTGTTATGAATTTCTTTGAATAACGCTGCATATGTAAAATTGAGTTATACACAAAGTTAAGCAAATATTTAGAATACCTTGGAATTATAGTCTAACTAAGTGGTCCTTATGTACACCTAACTATTATGGAACTCAATTGAATCTCGGTAGGCAGCGGCTTCGCAGAGCCCCTGGCATTGCAGAAGTCTATGAGCGACAGTTACCACTTACCATCAGGTGGGCTGTTGGCTCGTCTGCCACTGTAGGCAATAAAAAAAAAAACTACGAAACCTCTTTTAAATATTCCCAGAGCATTCAAATACTTCAGATCAGTCTGAAATAGGATCCATATTTATAATGATAGCGCAAAAACTTTAACAAATGTTAGAGTTATCACTTCATGATAACCTGACAATACAACAAAATGTTTTTTTATAAAATAGGTACTGTTCTGCACAAACCATGAAGTTGCATGTATTACAAGGCTTGTTCGAATTAAAGACAATATTTTAAATATTTGCTAATGACACAACAATAATTGGATAACAATATACCTACGTACCTATCAGCGTAAATAGCTTTAAGATTATATCAATGATAACATGAACTCAAAATTGCGAAATGCATACGAAAATAAAATAAATAACAGCGAATTATACAAGAGTTATCGCAATCCTAACTAAAAGTTGTGAATACATATACCTAATAAAAAACAAAACAGAAATATTGATTTGATTATAGGTTTGCTTATATTACAATACGCTAGTTTACTTCTTGCACACCTACGTACTTAGAATTCTTCTCAATGAAGTATCTATGAATATTACGTTGTTTACTAAACATGGCAGTGTCTTAGGTGATAATGACAGATAAGATATTACGTTATAAAAATGTACTTAACATAGATAACACAAACGCCACCTGTTATCGAATAGAAAAATTAAATTTTTATTAACGGTAATTTTGTGCTTTTAAGATTTCTTGAGCTCTTGGCTGCTTTTTATTTAAAGGTAATTATAATATTGTTACAGACAATCGTGATGAAAGTAGTCAGTCTTCAACTCCCGTCTGGGCCAAGTATGGAGCGGTTACCGCTACCATTTAGCCCGACGGAATTGTTATGGCGGTACCCTCTGCCTTGGGCACCTCCACCACCCTCACCACTTGGTGACGCCAAGGCACAACTGCCAGCGGGTCTACCTCCAGAACCCAGATTATGGACTAGAGAAGATGTGGCAGTCTTCTTAAAATGGTGCGAAAGAGAATTCGATTTGCCCAATTTCGACATGGACCTTTTCCAAATGAATGGTAGGTAATTCATATTTATAGGACTATTTTAAAGAAATTTAAAAATACAATTTTAAAAATAAATTGGTAACATTGGTCGTTACTTTTTTCAGGTAAGGCTTTATGCCTCTTAACAAAAACTGATTTGGGTGAACGTTGCCCAGGTGCGGGAGACGTTCTACATAATGTTCTGCAGATGTTAGTACGTGATGCAGCATTATTGGGTAGAGTTCCGTCATCACCCGTAACACCAACAGCACGCGCGGCACCCTATCCACCGTCTCCACATTCACATCCGCCTACCCCAACATGGGCCGTTGATGGATTTCACCACTTTCATAGCGCCGCTGCAGCAGCAGCTCAACCAAACTCTGTGACTTTAAGTCCCGCGCCATCAGTAGATAGTTCAGGAAGCCCACAAAGAGGAGAAGCAGTCAGCTACGGATCAACCTATGCCGCAAATGTGCCAGCCACAACTCAGGCCGCTAGCTCTGGAAGCAATCATTCAGATTCTGACGAAGACCCACAGTTTGCACCACAGCCAAGGTCCCCTAAGGAAGCTCCTTTGGCTAGCCCTGCCCCACAAGTGCACGCGGCGCCGCAACATTCACATTACCGTGCACAACACAGAGAATTCTTTCCTAATGATATGCCCGAATCTAATACAAGTAAGTTTTATCGAAATAGTTATAAAATTTAAAACATATTACAATACCTGTTAAATATTCGAACATGTCACTAAATGTAGTATTATATTTTTAGATGGCAGACTACTATGGGACTTCCTTCAACAACTATTAAACGATCCAACACAACGGTACACCAACTACATTGCGTGGAAAAACAGAGAAACAGGAGTATTCAAAATAGTAGATCCAGCTGGATTGGCAAAACTTTGGGGAATCCAGAAAAATCATCTCTCTATGAATTATGATAAAATGTCACGAGCATTAAGATATTACTACCGCGTTAATATTCTGCGGAAAGTACAAGGAGAGAGACATTGCTACCAGTAAGTTGAAATTTATTTTTTTATTTAGTAGACCTACTCACTATTGAAGATTAATTAATCAATTATGCAAAGACTACGCAACTTACACCTATATGTCTTTTTTTTACAGATTCCTACGAAATCCTACTGAATTAAAAAACATCAAAAACATTTCTCTTCTAAGGCAGCAAATGAGCCCAACGAGAGTCGTCTCACATCCCATCGTCAAAACGGAAATGAAGGATGATCGTTGTGAAGTTGATGAGCCCGCCGATGAGGATATGCCTACTGACCTCAGTATGGCGGCGTCAGAGCCGTGGCGGAAGCGCGCGCGGTCTGATGCGCTTTCTGTCCCACCCCCGCATGACAAGCATCACATCAGTGCACTCATCGGTGACAACATGATGATGAAACGTGATACGGAATACGCTACAGAACATTACGCACTTAATCTTAAAAGTGAAAAATGTGAACAATGATTACGAAAGACTTAAAACGTTGGACACTAATTTAGTGCGATGCGCATTTTCTGCATAATCAAAATGCAAACAGCTCCACCCACTAAAATTCTAGTCAAATTCCTCTCAGACAGGATATTTAAGTCTTCCTCTAAAATATTAACGTACTTGATGAACAAAAACTGAGAGTACTTTGACAGATTTAGGATGGTCATTGGAGTTTAACAGGGTATGGACCTTATTGATGCCTTTGTGCCAAGTGATTTTTATACCTAATAGTGTCAATTATATAAATAATAGTTAGCAAAAGGGACAAGAGTTTGTGTTAAAGTCATAGATAGAACCGATTGTAAGGTTTCCGCAATGGACTATCACTCTTGTAACTGTCGACTGAGATCTAGCAGTTACAGAATAGATTGTTGCCAAAACTCGTATCTATCCATATTATATAATGTGCGTAGTGCGCACTTATTAATGCATTTGCGTAATTTAATTAGTTTTACGAGTGCTTTATTTTTGTTTTGATTTGCTGAAAAGAGAAGATATAGAAAGAACTTAAATGTTGAGAATTTAAAAATAATGTCATATATAATTATAACGTCTTCCATTTGTTCTTTTTGGCAAACCTTCAATTGTAGCTTGAGAAGTGTAGTTACTGTTACTTCTACCACATATTTCAAAAGTTTACGTTGGTTTGCAAAAGGGAATGTTAAAACCTTGATTACTAAAAAGACAATAAGTTGTCAAACAATTAACTCAAATATGCCTTGGAATCAATAAAACACACCCACTGTGATAAAAATAAAAGTGGTAGACATAATATATAGTAGGGTAGGGCCTTTACTCAAAGATTTCCAGCTACAATTTTCTGTGATCTCTTTTATCAATGTAGGTAGTTAGATGTTATAGAATAAATATACGTGTTGTAAATATTAATAAAGAACTTATTAAGATAGAATAAGGAACTGACTGTAAAGAGAGTGTATGTATGATTTGTAAAACAAAAAGTGAAGCTTTATTAAAGTACCTAGTATATATCCGTAAGTTCTATTACAACTGAGTTTGTATTTTTTACAATTATTTGTATTTGGCATGAATGCCCTGTTTTCCAACTAATGTACACAATACGAAAAGCAAAGTTTCACATTTAAATATTGTGTCAGATTTATTATAACTTAAAATAAATGAGAAATAATATTATTGTCAGTTTGTTTATTAATTGAAATACTTAAACGTCAAAGCATAATTGGATAATTATAATTGCGTAGGTAAGTATATTTGGAAGTTACACTAAACGTTGAAATAATGTAAGTACCTATCAGTTACCCAAGTTTTTATAAAGAAACTTATATTATTCGCATCCTACAAATATAAAAGGTAAGTATAACACGCACTAAGTACCTATCTACCCTGTCTCCCTGTATAACATATAATAATATAGATATTCCACAATAGTACATACTGAGGTTTGGTTAGCGCATACACCAAATACCTACTTAAATAAATATAAATAAGCCACTCTTCAGTCTCATCCATAGTTGCTCTCTACCTTTACTAGGTTGTCAGTAGGTACATTTGCCTGCCCAAGTAGGAATATAACATGAGTACCAATAGGATAGGATAGGATGCTAATGAATACGTGAGTAAGTAGGTATAGAGTAGACATATCTGATTTAGAACTATGCGGATAGACGCAATTAAATTCTAGTTAAATAACACGAAAATCACTACAATAGAAAGAATTCAGTAGGTATCTACAAATACAAAAATAAAATAAATTTTGGCTAGCTCGTATGACGTCATTGAAAATTTATTGCTATGTAACAGATCACATATCGCATTCACTGACATCATTTTGTTAATGAAATATAAATTAAGTAAGTGTGACATCACAGATACCTGCTAAATCCTTCCTGAATGCAATAACAAGCTATAGAAATATATTTTTTACTGCGTATTATTAGTCACACAGCGCCATCTATGACATAATATGTATAATTATGAAAATACGTTTAGGTTTACCAAGCGCGACATCTTCTTTATCAAGATAAAGTAGGTACGTAGTCGAGTTTTATTTTAAGAACTAAGTTATACCTTGCTTTATAATAATATATCAAGGGGATTCCCTAGTCAGAAGGATACTCCAAAATAATTCAATGCTTATAACCCTTTCATGGAAACTACTGTAGACACAATAGATGTTTTATTGTCATCACGGCCATATACGTATACTGTCCCGCGAGTTAATATTATAAATGCGAAAGTAACTCTGTCTGTCTGTCTGTTACGCTTTCACGCCTAAACCACTAAATCGATTTTGATAAAATTTGGTATAGGAATAGAATGTGTGCGTTCGCGCAGCGGAATGTTGTTGAATTTAAAGATTTTAATTATGCAGATATTTAGTGTATGACGTCGTATAATGGTGTATGGTAATAAAAAAATTGTGCACGCAGCCATTGTGGAGAAATTCACCAAAAACTGATTCCGCTGGGCGAACGTTGTCCTGAAGGAACTTTTTTTAATCCATAGACTTTAGAAGAAAAGAGATGTGTCCAAAAATTAGTGTGTATTTGTGTGTAATTGTGTATGTATGAATGAAATTAGTGCATGCATAAACTTCGGAGAAATTCAAGTTGCCGCTACGCAAACGTTTGGCCATTAGCTAGTTTTCATATAAAGCGCATTCATAGAGAGCTGTAGATTTTTACATACGTTGTTTTGAATTTGTTTATATTTGTTTAAAAAACAGATTTAGATAGAAAAACAGATCGTAGGCATTAAAAGATAAAAATATAAACGTAAAATACGCTTATTAGGTCTTAGTTCTTACAGTATGCACTTTGGGGTCTAGATTTTTACGTTTATACAAACCTTGTAAGTGTCTGCAACATGTTGCCAAGTATCAATGATGTTCCGTTAGTAATTAAAGAGTTATAGGACAATTTACCATGAATAGACCACTGTTTACAAAGTAGTCAAATATCACGACGTTCTAAAGGAATTGCATGGTAAAATGTATGCCAATAATTAGTTTATTCATTCAACTATTTACATGCAAATTTTCATTTCATTAAATTCAGTAATTAAAGAAAAACAATTATAATACTGACGAAGCATCGAAAACCTTCATAACCCGACCAAGTTCGGATAGCTACAAAAAAGCGGCCGTGCGATATATCTAGGTAAAATCCCAAAATTTACAGTATAAAACCGGTATTGAATTGGTATAGGTGATAACACAATTGTTGTTTCGATATAATTTATAGGTCATTTATTTTTGTACACCTACTCAAATTGTTGATCAAATCTAAACAACTGAATAGTCTAGTTATGTTATGTGATTTTAATTTTTATTGAAGCTCGAAATATTATACTTACCCTTATATTCATAATCGTTTATTAAAACTATTTTAGTTAAAACACATTTAAGTCTATTGCTTTCGTTGCAAGCGTTTGTTAACGTTATTATAATTACATAATTAAGTATTATATGTAATTAAAAACATTTTTGTATTTAAATAGAGAAGTACTTGTTAATTGAAGATTTATTATTATCGTAGATAGTGACGTTATTATTAAAAAAATATTTTTCATTCAAGAAATGCAATTGTTTTATTTTTTCCTAACGCTTGTGTACGCAACTGTACCATATTAATAAATACTATATTGGAAGGTTAAGAACGTTTCTTAGTTATATGGCACGGCCGCTTTTTTGTAGCCATCCGAACTTGGTCGGGTTATGTAGGTTTTCGATGCTTCGTCAGTATTATAATTGTTTTTCTTTAATTACTGAATTTAATGACATGAAATTTTACATGAGAATAGTTGAATGAATACACTAATTATTGGCATACATTTTACCATGCAATTCCTTTAGAACGTCGTGATATTTGACTGCTTTGTAAACAGTGATCTATTCATGGTAAATTGTTCTATAACTTTTTAATTACTAACGGAACATCATTGATACTTGGCAACATGTTGCAGACACTTACAAGGTTTGTATAAACGTGAAAATCTAGACCCCAAAGTGCATACTTTAAGAACGAAGACCTAATAAGCGTATTTTACGGTTATATTTTTATCTTTTAAGCCCTACGATTTTTTCTAAATCTGTTTTTTAAACAAATATAAACAAATTCAAAACAACGTATGTAAAAATCTACAGCTCTCTATGTAAGCGCTTTATATGAAAACTAGCTAATGGCCAAACGTTTGCGTAGCGGAAACTTGAATTTCTCCGAAGTTTATGCATGCACTAATTTTATTCATACATACACAATTACACACAAATACACACTAATTTTTGGACACATCTCTTTTCTTCTAAAGTCTATGGATTAAAAAAAGTTCCGCCAGAACAACGTTCGCCCAGCGGAATCAGTTTTTGGTGAATTTTTTATTTCTCTACAATAGCTGCGTGCACAATTTTTTTTTTACCATACACAATTATACGACGTCATACACTAAATATCTGCATAATTAAAATCTTTAAATTCAACAACATTCCGCTGCGCGAACGCACACGAATAGAATAGACCTTAAAGAACAACATAGGCTAGATATATTTATCGCGACAAAATGGCTAGAAAGAGATAGTTTGTTTTTGAAAATGAGATAATCCGACATTCACTCGGGCGGAGCTGCGGGCAACAGCTAGTTTGTTATTTTGTAACGAAATAGGTACGTTCTTTTTTAGACGACTAGCGCCTCTAGCGGCGAGTAAGGGAATCTTACTCTAGCAGTAGGTGGTAAAGTAGGTAGGTACAGAGATAGTATTCAGTTTAGTTTTAAAACTTGTATCCTAGATAATTAATATAATTATACAGATAGAAACAAATTATGCAAAAGGTTTCTAATAAATAAATAAAGTTTAATTCTATAGAACTATTTATGTATTTATCATTATCACAATCAATGCTTGCAACATTAAATCTTAGTACTTAAAACTTAAACGACATTTGGCATTCTATACATCTTTACTGGTCTGTTGGTGCATTTTGGAAAAATATGACATCATCAGCTATGATTGTTGATGCAGTTCTAACTTGACCATCGTCCATTTTGACTTCGCCATATGACAATTTGCCAGTAATATAAACTCGATGGCCTTTTTTTAAATATTTGTAAACAGTGTCTCTAAGACCAGGTTTGAAAATACTGACTCTATGCCAGTCAGTTCTCTGTAGTATGTCACCAGATTCATATTTGTAACTAAAGTGAGTGGCTAATGGAAAGTTTATCACAGGATGTTCCTGTGACCCTCTCTTCTGTGGATCAGCTCCAACTCTGCCCAGTAGTGTCACCTGATTTATTGCTGAAAAACAAAATTGAATAGTTTGCACATAATATTAAAGCAGTCTACGAAAATAAAGGGTACCTACTAGACATTGAGATTTAAGTTACTTTAATCTTAATTTTTGTATTACATGAATGTTAGTTTATAGATATAAAAGATATATTATATTGTATATTTATATATTTACAAGATATTAAATTAAACTTGATTATAGTTGTAAACACTCTGTATTAAAATATTGCTAATATTTTATGCTTAATTTTACTTTTTTTCTAAAAGGCAGTATTAATTTTATTATTAATTAATAAAATTAATACTGCCTTTTAGGAGAACAATAAGATTTTAAAGTACTGGAAATATCAAGAAGTACTTTGTCAATGATGTTAATCTCTTTTTTTTATGTTTTCCTAAACTGGCCCTTAAGTCTTCTGTAAAGAGAAGTGTACCTACTTTTTTCTTGTTTTTGGGCTTCATTTTTCACTACTGTAGAGGAGAATGGCTGCATCCGCACTGCTTGCCTCACTGCACTAGCAATCTGAAAATAATTAGGCAAAAGTAACATAAATAATTGTCATAGACATTTAAAGTATTCTCACTACTTTCTTTGTAGTGCAAGAGAAAGCAATAGAATAATGAGGATAATATAAAAATAAAAAATCAAAAAAATTATCAGGTAACTAATGTAGGTAATGTAATGAGTATTATGTGCTTACCTATGAAAATGATCTATTTTAAATATTTCTATCTTACATTCCTCTTGATAAGATATTGATATACCCTATTCATTCTTCTTAGAATTTAAAACAATTTTTTTAATAGATAAATATGTATTTTAAAAATGTGGCTGTATTATCTTAAAAACTAAGGTCCTTGACCTTGCATTTGGTTATAACAATAAACTTAAAAAGGTAGTTGAAGCAAATTCATCTCCGTCCACTTAGATATTAACAGAAGTCGTATATGGTATAAAAAAACAAAGTCAAAAAGTAGCCATATGAACACACTGTCAACAATAAAAAAACGCACCAAAGCATACCGCTTCGGCCATCTATAGAACCAGTTTCTGAACTTGATCCATACGAGGCTTTTAATTTACTAGTATGGAACTGTTCACCCAAAAACACTTGACATGTCTTTCATGGTGTATTTTCTCCATGAAAGAAAACACTTTCATCATTACAATAGATGCCTATTTTGAAAAGCCAAGCAATTAACAATTTTAACAACTGTTAGGCAACACCACTTCAAACGATGTGCTGGAATTACACATATACCACCAGGACTCACAGCGTGTGGTATCGAGTATGTAATGCATAAGTGTTCGCTTGGTATAGATATTAAAAAATATTTCAAAACCCGATGGCTAAAGAAAACTAACTTCAACAAAACATGTTGTTGTAGCAAGGAGCAACTATGAACCACAAATAATTTGGAAGGATATAGCCAGTTTCGTCTAAATTAGTTCGAAAGTTGTTTCGTGTAAAAAAAAAACTTCATAAAGTCTATTTTAGACCAAAGTAAAGTAGAGTGTCTATACTTTAGTTCCATTGAAGGCTTGTGTATTAAGATAATTACTTGATCGGAAACAGTTTCGTACAAGTAAATAAAAAGCCGCGATTGGAACCAGTTCCGTACGAGTACATTAAAAGCCTCGAACGGAACCAGTTTCGAAACTCCGGTTCTATAGTCGGCCAAAGCTAAGCATCCTACACTGGTTGAATAGGCCGCTTCGGCTGAAGCGGAACAGGCGCTCATATAAGAGGATCCTAAATCAGATTCTCAGTAATTCTCACATTGAATTTCCATTAGAACTAGGTAGTTTTTATTCATTACTTCATAACAAAATAAACAATCAATTCGCAGTAAAAAGGTAGCTACACAACTTTTTTATTAGAGCCTAAATAGATTGTTTCAACAACATAATTACTTTACATATACTAAAGGTAGGTATATAATTTTTAATAAAGTTTAATACTTACCGGAAATATACTCACTCTTAGTGATGTAAACATTTTGATAATGGAAATTTAAACCAAAACACAAAAGGTTATGTTTTACCACATTAATTTAATTTACATCAATTAAAAACTTATCGTGTTTCTATAAATTTTGTAAACTAAAAACAGTAAAAACAAAACAACCTAACATAGAGATGAGGATTATTTACTAGAGAACAGATCCGCGCACTAGGTATTTTACAAGAAAACTATTATACTTAGACATGGGCGTTTTTAAAATAACGTTGATGAGCAACGATGTCAGTATTCGTTGACGGCATCCGATGTCAAAACATCGAGCAACGGATGCTGGCAACAACGGCCATTCTGATATCATAGAAGGCACACCGTCATGCGTCACCGGCAACGGTATCGACACCACCACAGTGTCAAAACTCAAAACTGGCAACGGAACGATAAGTATCACGAACGATGGCGAGTATCACCGACACCGTCCGATTACCGATACACCGTGATAACTATACATTGGCCCATAGAGAAACAAGTTAACGGTTCAAACTAGGTATTCTTTACTGCGTTAAACGGAACAATGCGTAAATACCAAACGCACCGCAAATAACGGGTTTGACAAACTATTTATTCTTTACTGCGTGAAGTGCGTGAAACGAATAACCGAATTTAGGAACACAAAAGAATATTAAAGAAATAGTAACTCATTTTAAACTCTATGCTAATGAGTTAGGGTTGCATTCAAATAATCAAATTTGTTTTATAATTTAGAGAACATTATTATTGTAGATAAGTAATATGTGCATACGGCTTTAAACTTTATTGCATACTTTATGAATGCACTTTGAAGATTTATTGTTTAACTTTAATCTCACTTCAGAACCTTGAACTGGATATTTGCGATGAAATGAACATTTTGAAATAAAATAAACAAAAAATCATAGAAGAAAGAGTAACTCGTGTTAGGTATTCTATTTTTCTTCATAACATATAAAATAAGCAATATCTATTTAATAATAATAATAATAATAATAAATATTATTATTATTAATATTTGCGTCTACACTAATTTTTCATAATAACTAAACTCATATAACGTTATACCTTGGTTGTCATCGTGTAAGGTTTCAAATACGTTGCCTGTTAGACAGCTTTCGAATAGGTAGCTATTCGACGCATTTATATTAGGTACCCCAAACCGAATGGGATCAGGCCAATACCTGGTAATTGAAATAAACAGTTTCAATAACTGTTATCGATATTTAAAACGATAAACAGTTATGGTATTGCAGAAATGCGTACCGAACCACCGCTACAGTAGGCTGGTCTAGGCTAGGCTACACCTACTCTTAATTTTTGAAATATACGTGATCTACCTAGTATTTTTGTTAATTACACAATATCCGATTCTATAACAATATACTAGAGGTGATATTGGATGTACATGACAATGTAGTCGAGTATCACGTACTACCACCTAGTATTTTTGTAAGTTACACGATTTCCAATCCTATATCAATATATTAGAGGTAATATTCGCATGTACACTTAGTCAAGTATCATACAAGGACTAGATACTACATACAACTTGTTCTCTACTTAGTCTGTGCTACATTCTACATTACATACTTCATATTTCACATATATCTGATGATACATTTGACTGGCCTGTTGGTCTAGTGGTTAGTGACCCTGACTGCTAAGTCGAAGGTCGTGGGTTCGATTCCCACCCAGGACAAACCTTTGTGTGATGAGCATGATTGTTTGTTCTGTGTCTGGGTGTAATTTATCTATAATATGTATGTTTTTACAAAAAAAAAATGTATATAAGTAGTATATCAATTGTTTAGTACCCATAACACAAGCAAATATAATTGCTTAATTTGGGGCTAGATGGGGCTGTGTGAATGTGGTAGAATATTTAAGTAGATCATAGTACCAAGTAGGTTGATACTAGGTGGACTAAGTGAAACAGATATTTGGATTCTGATCTAGTATTCAGATGGGCTAGAAATAGGTGCACCTAGTACCGTATTTACCTAGTACCCATCTCTCACTAACATATCCTCAAATCTCAATCATTCAATTTCAACCAAGTGGCATGGCATCAAACCTCAGAACAAGGACCATCAAACCATCAACCACAGACTACGCAAAGCAAGGTAAGCAAGCACAGAGAACAAACAGAACAAGTTCTATCAACATCAACTATTAATTTTTTTACGAAAAGCGCGGGAAATTTCGGTTTGGGCTGGTGTATTTTTTGCGGCAATTTAAAAAAAAAATAATTTTTATTATTATTCGGTTCAGATAAGGTGTATATGTAAATATTTATTGTATATTGTACATATATTTAATTTTCGCTTAGTTATATTCCTGAGTATTGTTAAGTTTTTGTACATATAATATTCGAAACGTGATTCGGGTCGAATGAACGACCCGCCTGATGATTTGTTGGGGGATTTAGGTCCTAGCTTAAATCCCCTCGTTGTTGGTAGTTATGTTACTGTCATAACACATGCTGAGGTGAGTGGTATGGCCACAGATGCGTCTGTAGCCACAGCAAGTGGATGGGATACGGATGCTGTTACCTCTGAGAACCAAGCTAGTACTTCACGTAAACGACGTTCTCATAAACATAGAGTTTGCAAACATTGCCATAAAACAAAAAGGAGTAGAAGGGGAGTTATTCCTGTGAGATCCTCTATTCTTGAAACGGAATGCATGTGCAAATCTAATTCAGAAAATAATATTGCGTTACCTTCTGTTGAAGAAACTTCAAAGTATACCAGTGCATCCATACAGCAGTTACATAGCCCATCCCAACAGGTTTTGTCTTTTCAACCATCAATTGCAGATAAACCTTCTACACAGATACCAAAACAGATGGATGAGACAACTCGTGAGCAAGTAGGTAGAAAGGAGTACCAACCCTCTGACGTAGGACCTTACATAATTCATGTACAGCGTATAACTGATGCAGAAAACAGTGGCACCATCCTGCACCCTATCACTTTCGGGAATTTTCTTAAAAAAAAAAATACCAAAATATTGTGCCCGGCAGTGTTAAAAGAATTGGTAGAAACAAGTGTGTAGTTGCTTTTACTAACTATGTTGATGCTAATTTATTTTTAAATAGTAGCTCATTGCATTTGAATAGATTTAAGGCTTTATTGCCAACCTTCAGTGTTACACGCATGGGTCTGGTCAGAGAAGTCCCATCTGACTGGAGCATTGAAGAAGTTAAGGAAAATATATCAATTCCTTTAGGTACTGGTGAAATATTAAAAATCCGGCGTCCAAATTATAAAGTTCATTTAAATGGTTCCTCTACTTGGAAACCATCACAAACAAGTGATAACTTTTGATGGTCAAGCCTTTCCAAAAAGGATTTACATGTGTTACAATGCATTACCATTTGAAACTTATGTGTACCCCACTATACAATGTTTCAGATGTTGTCGCTATGGACACACTAAAACTCAATGTTGGTCATCTCTTCCTAGATGTTACAAATGTGGTCAGAACCATTTAGGGGACTCGTGTTCTGTTGAAAGCGATTCTGCATCATGTATCAATTGCTCGGTTCCATTTTGCCACAGATAAGTCTTGTAATGAATTTACGAGACAAAAAGATATTAAATATAAACTGACGGACTCATAAACTGCATCAAAGTTCAGGATTACTTTGAAATGATTTTTTTTAATAAGTATGCAAACTTTTTAGATTAAATTATATAAATATGGAGAGACTGGCTCTTAATATTAAAATAAAGCAAAATTTAAAAATAGAACTGCAGTAAAACAAATGAATATAGCCGGGAACAGAAAATTTACTCGTAGTATCAGATTTGCGTGTTATTTAAAGCAAAGTTTTAAATTGATTTGCATTGATTTTTTATTCTTTTGTCAATTGAATTATTGTTACCAGCAGAATTTTTGGGTTAGTTTTTTAACTCATCGAGAGTTTTTGAACCATAATATGGATACTTCGTCCGAACAAGCGGCTCAAATTATAGCACTGGTGCGGGAGGGCTTGGATCAACGAACGATTGGTAGAAATTTAAATTTAAACCAGTCTACGGTTTCTAGAATATACAGGTTCTTACAGAAAAAGACGTGGTACAGGCAGGACTCGAGCAACCACCGGTCGTGATGACCGATTTATTGTTACAACTTCCCTGCGAAATCGTTTCCTCACATCAGTTAACATCAAAACAGAGCTTAATGAAGTGCGTGGAGTAAATGTGAGTGCACGAACAATAAGAAGAAGGTTAAAGGAAGCGGATATCACCCCTTTTAGACCAGCAAATGGTCCAAAGTTGTCTGTAGCTCACAGACAAGCTCGCTTTAGATTTGCGCGTGATCACCTAAATTGGACAGAAGAGCAATGGGCCTCCGTATTGTTCACGGACGAGTGTAGGACATGTTTATATGGTGCAGATGGTCGCAGAAGAGTCTATCGTCGACGTGGGGAGCGATATGCTCAGTTGCATTAAGGAGCGTGTTCCTTTTGGAGGCAATTCGTGTATGGTCTGGGGTGGCATATCGATGAACGGGCGAACAGAACTTGTGTTCATAGACATGGTCCGTCAAAACGGTAATAGAGGGGGTTTGACTGCACATCGCTACATAAGAGATCTTAGAAGATCACGTGGTGCCTTACATGGGATTTATAGGCGAAAATTTTACTTTAATGCAGGATAATGCCCGGCTGCACGCTGCTGCACAAGTTCGACAATATTGCGAAGAGGTTGGGATACGTACAATGAATTGGCCAGCACACAGCCCGGATCTTAATCCCATTGAGCATGTTTGGGACAATTTAAAAAGAGCTGTATATGCGAGAAATCCTGTGCCCATGACAGTGGCAGCACTAAGAACAGCACTTTCAGAAGAATGGGACAATATACCGCAAGATCTTTTAATAGCCCTAATAAAATGTATGCGGAACCGATTAGAATCCGTAATAAGGGCACGTGGAGGTAATACACCTTATTAAACATAAATAAACCCTTGCATAAAGTTTGAGTCTATTGTTAAAACCATTGTTTTTATTAAACCAATTTTCCTTAAATTTCTGTTTTTCCTTCAAAAAAGTCATACCCCCAGTTTCTGAAAGGCTGATCAACGAAAAATTAACTAATCGACTGTTAAAACTCATGTAAAGTACTATTTAGGTTGCTGAAAACATGCATGTTTAGTTAAATTTGATCTAATTTGTAACTAATTAGATAAAATTAAGCCACATATCTATGCTTTTAGCATGATTTTAGGTACTTCACATGAGATTTAACAGTTGATTAGTTAATTTTTCGTTGATCGACCTTTCAGAAACTGGTGGTTAAGGTTCTTTCCAGTACACAAGCTTAAACTTAAGGATATGACCCTACGCTGTTTTAAAGTTCACGAACCAATCTAGAGGTTTCAATTTTAATACGTATAGAAAGTTTGCATACTTGGTTAAATTTAAAAAAATATTTATTTTAAAGTCGTCTATTACTTTGATGCAGTTTATGAGTCCGTCAGTGTACAATGGCTCACTCTTGTATATATCATATGAAGAAGCAACTAAAGTTCATCCCTCTGCATCAAAATCCTATGCTGATGTTATTGTTTCTAGACCACCTAATATCACTTCTTTCAATAACTTTAATCAATTTAAACCTACTGTTTCAACTTCTCACAAAAAACAATATTTTTAAAACCGCGGCCTACTCCGAAGTCAGTACACGGCTACGATAGAGCAGCTCACAATTCTCTAATTAATGAATTTCAACCCCCTCCACCAGCTAACGGTTGCGCATTGAATAATGACCCTGGTAGAAAAGAGGAGAATAATGACGAACATAATTATAGGTAACATCATTTTAAACCTTCTCAATATGTTAAGCGGTGGATCGGTACGCATTTCTGCAATACCTTAACTGTTTATCGTTTTAAATATCGATAACAGTTTTTGAAACTGTTTATTCCAATAACTAAGTATTGGCCTGAACCCATTCGGTTTGGGGTACCTAATATAAATGCGTCGAATAGCTACCTATTCGAAAACTGTCTAACAGGCAACGTATTTGAAACCTTACCCGATTACAACTAAGATATAACGGAGTTTAGTTATTATGAAAAATTTCCCTGTTTTCTCGTAGTCCCAGGATTTTGTCCCTTTAATAGGACCACGAGGAAGACTGTTTCTCATAGTCCCATTGTTGTGAACCTACATCCTGTATAGTGGTTACCAAAAAAATAATAATAAAAATATCAACTTTATATTATTATTATATTAAAAAATATACCTATATATTTTTTATCTCAATTTTTCTAAAAATGCCCCACCGAAATATAACCGTGGATCAGCTGTAGTTGGTAATTCATAATGTTGTCATCCCGCTTTGAAAATTCTCGTCTTCTTTCTGATGATTTAGAGAATTCTTGTTCTCTATCAACCAGAATGTTTAATAGGCGTAATATAGGTTTGGGAGGGCGTTTCTTCATCTCTTTATTTAATTGCGAACAATATTCTACCAAGGATTTTATATACAGTACTTATTATTTCTTATTTAACAGAATTATTAAGTAATCAATGTCAGTCAAGTGTCATTTATTCATCATCTAACTCTAACCATGCACTCTAGTAAAAAAGTTTATCTATGCAGGAAGAATTACTTATATACAGGAGGATAATTATGTTACCGAACATATTAATGGGACTATGAGAAACAGTTGTCCCTCGTGGTCCCATTAAAGGGACAAAATCCTGGGACTACGAGAAAACAGGGGATAATATAACTCGTGTTATGTATTCTATTTCTTCTTCATAACATATAAAATAAGCAATATCTATTTAAACATACTTACCTGCTTAATGCAAAATAATTATTGTTAAACCATAACCAAATACTTATATTAATATACCTACTAATAACAATAAATATAAAAAAGTTAAAAAGTTATTTGCGTCTACACAAATTTTTCGATGTTTTTGTTTATTTTATTTCAAAATGTTCATTTCATTGCAAATGTTCAGTTCAAGGTCAAGGTTCTGAAGTGAGATTTAAGTTAAACAATAAATCTTCAAAGTGCACTCATAAAGTATGCAATAAGGTTTAAAGCCATACTTATCTACAATAATAATATTCTCTAAATTATAAAACAAATTTGATTATTTAAATGCAACCCTAACTCATTAAAATAGAGTTTAAAATGAGTTAATCATCCTTTAATATTCTTTTGTGTTCCTAAATTCGGTTATTCGTTTCACGCACTTCACGCAGTAAGATATAAATAGTTTGTCAAACCCCTTATTTGTGGTGCGTTTGGTATTTACGCATTGTTCCGTTTAACGCAGTAAAGAATACCTAGTTTGAACCGATAACTTGTTTCTCTATGGGCCAATTAACCAATTTATAGATATTGGGTATTGGAGCAATACCTAGTTCTTAAAACTGTTTATGGTTTAACCTAAAAAATCTGATATATTTTATTTGATAAATAAATTTAAACCTAGTAAAGTCGCATTAACTGAAAACTGGCTAAAACCTAACCAAATATAGATACAATTCCAGGATATGTTTGTTTACGAAAATACGAAATGACAGAGATGACGGCCATTGACAGCTGTGGGGGTGTTGCCATCTTGATTAGAAATAATACCCCATTGTCGCGTATTTCTTTCCTTACATTTTCGGTTATCGATGTTGTTGGTGTAATTAAGTAATTATTAATAATATTTCTTATATTTCTGTTTACATAAGAAGTGCTACGTCTCATGCTTTGCAAGAGCTTAGTTCCATGTTCTCTTTGCTCAGTAGACCATACCTGATAATGGGTGATTTCAACTGTCACCATCAATGTTGGGGAAGCGGTGAAACTAAAAGTGAGGGAGTTCGCTTATTAGAAATTTTAGATGATCATAATTTATGTGTAATATAAATACAAGTGAACCTACCCGTAGAACTAAATTAGGTAAAAGTGCTAGTGCTGTAGATGCTTTTATCTATATGTTCCCTTAGCTTAGCTTCATGTTAATCCTGGACTCCACTTTCTTCTACATTTGGTAGTGATCACTTCCCCTTGATAATATCATCATCAGTGAAGTATCCTACTATTCCTAAAAGACCCCCCAGATTAAAATACAGGCTCAGTAATGCGGATTGGAATAAATTTAAAACATCAGTTGATGCTAAAGTTGCTCACCTGCCACAAATTATTCAGGGAGGTGAAATCACTGTTCAAAAGCGTTAGCCTTATGCCTAATAGAAGTAGCTGATGAAATCTGCCTCCATAAAAATGCTTCTTCCGATAGAATTCCTATGCCTCCATAGTTGGATGCCTCATGCTCAGACGCAGTTACTAAGCGAAAAGAAGTCGAAAAGAAAAATATGCTGAGGACTGAGGACATGTCTGAAGAAAATTTAGATGAGCTTAGAGATGTAATAAATACTACACGAATGTTCTTCAAGGATAAAAAATTTCAAGGATGGAGAACATTCTGTATGTCTCTGTCTCCTAATACATGTCCGTCAGAAGTTTGGCGTAGTATTAAAAGATTTAGAAAGGCTTTTAGCGATGCTTCTTTTCCTCAGTTACCTCCAAATTTAGTTGATGGTGTTTTAGATAAGTTAGCTCCATCGTCGGCTCCAGAATATACTCAAATGCATCCTATCTTATTAAACATAAATGACAATAACAGTTGCATTTTTCTGAATTCTTGTTTCACACTCTATGAACTGAAGGGTGTATCGTGTGTAAAAGATTCAGCTCCAGGAGAAGATGGGATTCCGTATTCATTCTTTTCTCATCTTGGTGATACTACGTTATTGTATTATTTAGATATTATTAATTCCACTATGATATCTGGGCATATTCCGGAATCTTGGAGATCACAAGAAATTTTACCTATCCTCAAACCTAACAAAAATGCTGATGATGCATCTTCGTACCGGCCTATCGCGTTGTCTTCTGTTCTTACTAAAATTGCAGAAAATTTAGTGAAAATCGCCTAGTGATACATAGAAAGTAAACAACTGTTGTCTGGAAGCCAATTTGGTTTTCGCAAAGGTAAAAGCACAACTGACAGCTTGAGTATAATATGTACAACCGATCTTCGCATAGCCTTTTCGACTAATGAATCAGTCGTTGGTGCATTTTTAGATATTACAGCTGCATACGATAGCGTAATTATTTCCATACTTAAGCAAAAAATTATTTGATTTAGAAGTTCCTATTTTACTCATTACGTTTATTGTAAATTTGTTGTCAGTTCGATATATTTCTATTATTTATGGTGACAGCAAGATTACAAGGATAATAACTAAAGGCCTCCCACAGGGCTCTGTGTTAAGTCCTTTACTATACAATATTTATACGTACGACCTAGAAACAGCCTTACAAGGTAATGCCGTAAAGGTCATCAGCATATTGCAAAACATTGTGCAATATGCTGATGACCTTTTGATATATTCTACGCATAGTAATATTTTGGAAGCAAGTGACAAATTGACTGTTACTCTTGGCTACCTAAAACATTGGTTATGTAGTAATGGGTTGAGCCTGTCAATTGAAAAGAGTGTAGTGGTAGTTTTTTCACGAAAAAGGAATATTCCTTCTTTTGTAATATCATATGATCATGTGCCGCTTCCTGTAAAAAAATCTGTCAAATTTCTAGAATTAATATTGGATCAAAAACTCACTGGGAAACATCACTTTGATTTTGTGGTTGAAAAATGTGAGCGTCAATTGAACAATACGCGGTGTCTTTCAGGGGTCTGGTGGGGGGCTCACACTTTTAGTCTTAAGCTGTTATATAACGCTATAATTAGAAGCATTCTTGACTATGGAACTTTTCTCTTGGAAGGGTGTAATAAAAAGGGCCTTCAAAAGTTAAATAATATACAATCCAAAGCTCTATGAATTATCGCAGGAGCTATGAGATCTAGCCCTTTAAATGCTTTGCAGGTAGAGTGTGGAGAGCCTCCTTTATATCGGCAAGTATAGCAATAAAGTGGCAGTATTTATCTGATCGCTTTTTATTTAAGACTACAATTTTCTAATCATCCACTACATTCAAAATTAGAAAAACTTGACAATCTCATCCAAACTTCAACTTTCTGGCGTCACAAGGATACCCCATGTTTAATTAAAAGTTACCGGCAAGTTCAACTCTGCCGTTGCTGAAAAATGGTCTGACTGGCATCATATTTTACCGATTGTTCAAAATCCTCTTCTAATTCTAATAATGTGGGAGTTGGTATAATTCATGCCGAGTACAATATTTTTCAAATGATAAGGCTTCCCCCAGAAACCTCAGTTTTTACTGTAGAATGCTTTGGTACTTTTAGGGCAATAGAATATGCTAAAATAGCTAAATTGAAAAAGGTAAATTATTTAATATTTTGTAACTCAAAAAGTGCGGTACAAGCAATAGAAAAATGAATGTATAATTTATGAATGTAAATTAAAGGATTATATTATAGAGTTTGTTTGGGTCCCTAGCCATTGTGGAATTCGTGGTAATGAGAAAGCGGACCAATTAGGTATGGAAGCTGTGCAGAGTGGTGACATGTTTCCATACAAATATTTCTGTCATGATCTTTTGAGTCTTCCCAGAGAATCCCTTCAGAAATCCTGGAATCTGCAATGGAAAGAAAGTTCTCAGATGACAGGAAAAGCATATTTTAAATTTCAGCCTTCCATTCCTGTAAAACCTTGGTTTTTAAATTAAAATGTTCTAAATCGGTTACAAGCATGATAAAACGTATGCGTTTGGGACATGTTTGTACTTCTTTCCACCTGGCCAGACTACACATAGTGGATAATGATGTGTGTGATTGTGGGCACCCCCACAATCACACATATCATTATCCACAGAAAAATATGTGATTCAACGTGCCCACATCACCTGTTGAATCACATATTTTTCTCCTGTTCCCGTCATGATCGCTCCGCCTTCCTACGTTCTCGTTTCTTTTAACGTTCCCCTTCCTACTTACGTATCTTGCCGTATATTGAATCCTATAATATTACGACATAATTTCTTCTTTCCTTTTAAAAAATAATTATTATTTAGATATTATAATTATGTTTATATTTATTTATTATATTACAATTTATTCTTCTTCCTTTACTGAACCGTACAAAATTTCTATATCTTCCCGTAATTATTTATTTTATAATTTCACTACCTTTTCACCTGAAATTGGCACAAAGTCCAACTAGTGCCACACTGGAAAAAAACTTGTTTTACCTTTTTTTACTCATATTTTGGTAATATGCGTTTTAGGAAAAGCAGAGTATTATACGAATTTGAATCAGAAGTTGATTTATTTTTATTTAAATTGAATTTTAACATTTAGACGTGTGTTTAATATTTTTACATTACATGGAATAATATTTAAATTTATGTCATGAACTGACATCCTAGTGATGAGGCGATAGCTTGACGTTTTACAAAAGATGCATGTGCCTAATCGCGACACCTATGCGCCAGTTGCGCCAGTTGTGCCAGTCGCTGGTTTCTTCTTCAAGTAGGTCAATCAAGAATCGAAAATAGTCTCAACGCCTCAAGGCCGAATCCGAGATAGGTATCGTAATAAGTATTGCGCGAGATAGGTATCGTAACGAGACGAGACTTTGCAAAATATAATCGTTGTATGATGCATAGAGGAGTTAGTTTTCTATTTAATTAATAATATTATAGTTTCTGAGTTTTTATCCTACGTAGCCAGTATAAGTTAATTAGCACGAAACAACACAACAGAATCAATGGATCATGCACCCTTATTATCACCAACTAGTCAGTTCATTGTCGTGTCGTACGCCCTCACTCACGCGAGAAGTCTCTCCGAAGTATTGTGCGAGAACCGAGAAGCTATTCACACTCTTGCGACTTTCTGAATTGCGTTCTCGACCGTTATCCGGAATGGATGTCTTTGACAGTGCAGCGGCGTTGGTTGATTGAGCGTTGGTTTAAGTGCTTAGCGTATTACTCCTAAATATTAAAGTCAAAACCATGAAATATGACTCGTAAATCCCTCAGAACAAGAAGGTAAACCCTTACGGTTTGAACCTTTCTGGACCGAAATTGCCATATAAAAATATTACACCAGTGCTAAAAATTTCTCGAACAAACAAATTATTGGCGTTTACGACTTTAAAGCTATGTAACGACCGAGGACTTGCGTCGTTCATCGTCAAATGACAGTTGTTTAGTAGATAGAAAAATTCTATCTCTATCTCTTCAACCACCACCATACGCAATCCGGGAAGAGTTGTTGCCTGTGAAGGATGCCTTCAGCAGCGAATGCAAAGTCTGAGAAACCTGCCTCCTCGGAGGCTATGGATAACTCTCCAATACGACAAATTATGACGATTATTGAACACAAAATCCGTAATTTGGAGAAAAGAAAGGTGAGTAACATAAACTAGTCAACAGTAACAAGTTTGATTTTATTAGAAAACATAGGCTTAATTGTTGTGCCGAGATAGTATCGCACATGCAATCTTTGAGCATTTTGTTTTTTTGGTAAAACAAACTAATAAATCAGCATTTTGCAGCGCTAAATATTGCCGCAGATTGACGCCATTTTCACACATGTGCTCATGGAATTGTTGACGATACAATATCATGACGCCCAAAAGTTTATTGTGGCCTCTGCGACAGACTTTGAAAGTTAAATTATCTTAGTCTAGTATTCTTGTTATCTATACTTTCTCGTTTTCGTATTCTGAGATATTTATTTGTAAATCCTTTATTCATAGCGATTACCGCACAATAAATATGTATTAAGTATTACAATATAAAACTATAAGCTAGATAAATAAGTGTAAACTTAAAGCAGTATTCAATACTATGTGGCAATACCCATTTTCTAATGATACACCTACCATATTTTGCAAAGAAATGTATTGTTTGTGTTAAATAATTTGTAAACAACTCACATACTTTTATAGAAAATAGCTCACTTTCTGTGTATGCTATCTCTGATCTCAGACCTAGACAGTGTACCTATACTCCATGCAGAAATAATTTCTGTATATTCATATCTCATGTTTTTCTGTATATACCACCAAAGTTTCTGTAGAACCAATCCCAAAGTTATTCTTTGTAATCAATCGCTTAATATTCTTTAATATACCTGGTAGGTTAATGTTTTTCTTATAATGTACATATTAATATATTCTATGCTATGTAAACTATTATATAAAGCAGAAGATTTTGTTTTTGAACATGCTAAACTCTTGAACTACCAGCCCAGTTCTTGAGGCAAGATATAGGCTATGTAACATCACGCTACTGGTGACAGAGCAGTAAGCAAAGACGTGGGAGAAACAGCGCCACAGGAAGCTATAATATTATACTTAGTTAGTACAGTAGTAGTAGATCCACACTGGTTTCAACATGAACAGGTCGGATCGACCGGGGAATTACTACCTTCTCATAGAAGATCGATGTAAGAGTAATGGTATCCGTACTATTGCGTTTCGTTTGGTGAATGAGAGTGCTGCATGCCCAACTGATGCAGAGATGACAATCGTCGCAGCATGTGTTGGACCAGCTGAGTATCCGCTGAGTCATTGTGTGAGTGGTGTGGACCGACCCGCCGGAGGTAAAGCGACGACTATGGCACTACTCGTCAGCAGACTGGGATGGTATGCGGGATTACTTCGCTTCCGTCCCATGGGCATCACGCTGCTTTAAAGACAGAGATCCGTCGCAATGTGCTACTGCTGTCTCTGGTGAAATCTTGTTAGGTACGGAATATTACATTCCATCCTCAGATGTCACCAGCGCTGGCAAGGCGCGTCCTTGGTTTAACCGCGAGTGCGCTTAAACTGTTAAACAAAAAGAGTCTGCGTGCCGCGCTTGGATTAGGGCTCAAGCACGGCGCGACCCTAGCTTGAATCGCCTAAAAGCAGCGTACAACAGAGCCAGAGCTAAGGAATGCAAGAGAGCTTACATTAGAGCGGATGCCCAGCGCATTGCACGGATTGGGCAAGAACTAAATGTAACTGTAAATGTAACTACTGGCGACTACCCAAGGCCATGCAATCCAACTTCTGCGAGCCTTCACTGCCCCCCTTGAAATATCCTGATGGATCACTGGCCCACGAGCCGCAAGAGAAAACAAACTTGCTTGTAGAACTCTTTGCGGCTAACCCCCGAATCGACGACCGGACTTGCACCCGCCGAGTATACCTGGCCGCGACTCCGTTATGCCTAATATTCGTATTAGGCACCGTGATGTCCGTGCGGAACTAAGGTCGCTCGATGTCCGGAAAGCCCGCAGGCTGGATGATATTCCAGCGGTGGTTCTCAAGAAATGCGCAGCGGAATTGTCTCCTGCATTGACGTGCCTGTACCACCTATTTTATTCTTCGGGAATTGTGCCGGGGGCTTGGAGAGAGGCGAATGTTTAACTGATTCCCAAAAAAGGGGATACGACTGAGCCAGGCAACTATCGACCCATAGCTGTCACCTCAGTTCTCTGTAAGGTGCTTGAGCGGATAATAAACTCCCAACTAGGCCGCTACCTAGAGGGTCACTCTAATTCTTCAAAATAATCTAATTAGTGACCGTCAATATGGCATAAGGTCGAAATGGTCTACGGGTGAACTTCTAGCGTATATCACGCATCAATGGGGTGAAGCTATGGACAGGCATTGAGAGTTCTTGGCCATCAGCCTTGACACAATTAAAGCCTTCGATAGAGTCTGGCACCGTTTGCTTCTGTCCAATCTTCCAGCATATGGTCTGCCACCTCAGCTGTGCAACTGGATTGCCGCATTCCTGCATGAGCGCCGCATTAGACGTGATTTGTGATGGCTTGGCCTCCAATTTTTTGCAGGTCAACGCTGGGGTGCCTTAGGGGTCCGTCCTGTCGCCCACCCTGTATCTTCTGCATGTCAATGACATGTTGTCACATTCATTGCTATGCAGATGATAGTACAGTGCATGGGCGATATCTCGGACACCCTGCGGCTAAACAGACTGACATCGAGGCAAAACGCCTAGAACTTGTCGCTGAGCTCGACCAGGTCTTATATCGCATTCTAAATGGGGTTGTGAGAACTTGGTCGAGTTCAATGCCAAGAAAACACTGGTGTGCGCATTCTCTGCCAAGAAATCTCCGTTCCTTCCCCCTCCCTCTCTTCAGAACACAGCGTTACCACTACAGGATAGCCCAAGTATCCTGGGTATGGACCAGCCGAGATCTCAACCCCAAGAATTATATCGAGTGCGTCATTAAAACCGCCTCCTGTAAACTGAAAACTGAACAGGGTGAGGCGGTACTTCACGCCCGAGCAGCTCTGTCTTCTTTATAAGACACAATTTCGATCCTGCGTGGAGTACTGCTCTCATCTTTGGAATGGCTCCGCACAGTACTTACTGGATGCACTTGATAGGTTGCAGCGGCGAGCAATCCGTATCATCGTAAGCCCAGAGTCCTCTAAGACCCTTGAGCCTTTACAGCTGCGTAGAGACATCGCCTCAATGGCTGTCTTCTATCGCCATTACCACGGAGAATGTTCTGAAAAACTATTTGAATTAATCCCATCCTCTCCCTTTTTATCCAGAACGACAAGTGCGGGACTGAAGTGCCACCCTTTCACAGTGGAATCCAAAGGGTCTCGAACCAAACGGTTCAGCACTTCATACTTTTGTCGCTCAACTCAAGCCTGGAACTCTTTACCAGCGAATGTGTTCCCATCTAATTATGATCCTAGGGTCTTTTAAGCGGGACATGAAAAAGCATCTCACTAAGCCGCTATAGTGGAGGCTACCATTCTGGCTTTTGGAATGGTATCCACCACTTTTGGATTCCACTGACTCCTTACCATCAGGCAGAGTGGACCTTACCATCACTTTGTAGGCTAATGTAAAAAAAAAGTTAGTTTCATTATCAGCAATAATTATTTTTTATCACAATTTCTGGCAGTATTGAATGGTGTTTCTCACTTTACACGTCAATATTCTAAGGTAGATTTAATTAAGCACAGGCTTCATTACTGCCAGAATAATACAAGACTAACAAGTGTATGCATTTTATGATTACACTAGCGTACGTCATGCGGTTTCATCCACGTAAAAGAATTTATGAAATCTGTTTTTGAGTTCATTTGTTGCATAAAAAATACAAATCAAATACAAACTCTTTATAATATCAGTGTAGATGATGTTAGCAATAGTCGATAAGCATCTAGAAAAGAATCTAAAAATTCTTTATCTGGCATAAGTTGACTTATTAACATTAATAAATGTATTAGCTCTATTACTTATTTATTTATTAAATTACCAGCTTAAACTAACAGATAATACTTCACATATAAGTTATAGGTCACATTCAACAGGTTTATTCATAAAAATAAAGATATTTTAATACAAAGTCAAAGTCGGACAAACAAACCAAAAGATAAAACTTAAATACAAAATTTAAAATTATCAGAATAGACAAAGTATTTGGCAGTAACAGTTTTCAAATTGTCACTATGTATATTTCATACTCTATGCTTATCTATACAGGAATATAAATTTACATTTTACTTATATAATTGTTTATAATTTTTAGAGCAAGCTGACATCATATCGAGACTTGCAGAAAGCTGGTAAAGAATTAAACTCTGATCAAAAAGTAGCTGTTGCAAAGTATGATGAGGTTGCCCAGACTCTTGAGTTTGCTAGAGACCTATCAAAACAAGTCACATCAATTGCTACTTCTGCAGAGCGTGAGGCAAAGAAACAAGCAAAAAAGGTATGAATACTTCAGTATATTCTTTTAGAACAACAGTCTTTATCAACAATAAAGTGTCATAGTTTTTATTATAGGAATCAGAATATTGTTTAAAGCTGTAGCTGACATCTTTCAAATTTAAAATTTTTATACATGCTTATTCAGTCAGCTATTTTTTCTGTGGTGGCACTATTGTCTTCTTACTACTAAAGATCTATTATAGAAAGATATAATTGACACAAATATGATAGCTAAAACGATAATTGACTATAAACTTGTATTATAGGATTTTATAGGGATTTCAATAATGTTTACCTATGCAATATCTAAATACAGGATGCTTGGGTGCGCTATGCAGCTGAAACTAGTAAAATTCGTGAGGTGTTACTAATCTTGGATTGTCTCAACCAAATGGGTAATACTGAAGCAAGAAATGACTTCCTGAGCGGAACAAATGGCGCTGCCAAACTATCGGAAGACGATCTGAAAATATTGGATGACCTGTAAGTACCATTTTGCCTGAAATCTTAATTTTTTTATGATTTTTTTGTAGATGGTCTTTTTGACAAGCAAATTACAACTATAATGACTATCAGCTTAAGTTTTCTTTCATAAAAAAATGATTTTACAGGTACCCTGAAGTCACTCCCAAACATGAGGTGAATGAGGAAGGTCAACCAGGTTTCCATATTCACACTACAAAAGCAGCGGAACACCTTTATGCTATAATTGATGGTAAGCCTAAGGAAATTCTGGGGACTACTTACACTCACATCAAAGAAATCGTATGCGCCGTTCATGACTGTGGCTACTTCGATCGTTCACTTGATAATGTTCCCGTCGAAGCTGAAGAGATTCACGTGCCAGTTTCAGAAGTGGAACAAGTTGAAGCAATTGAAAATGAAGTGGAACCCGACGTGACAGCCGTGTACCCGCCGACCGCGCTACCAGTACCTCCGGCACCCACAGTCGTGCCCGCGCCCGCCTATCCTCTCAGACCTCTCCCTCCCATAACACTGCAGGAAGTCGAGCATGCATATTTCGCTCAACAGTATCCACAACAAAGACCGATCGCAGAGGTCATAGGATCCCAAAACTTCTTCTTCCTGCAAGAGTCCGAGATCGATAGCCCAGTAGGGACACCTCAGCCGCCACCCATTCCCAATCAGCCATCACCGGCGGCGCCGATTCCGACTCAAACTTTCACAAACCAGCACTTCGTACAGTTGCCCGGCGGCCGCCTGGTCGAGCCCGGCACGCTGCCGCTGCCCCCGCAGCCGCACTTCCCGCCGCACCCCGAGCACGTCGCCTACGCGCCCGCCGCGGTCCCGCTGCAGCCCGTGCCCGCGCACGTGCCCGCCATGCAGCCCGCGCCCCTGCCCGCCTCCCTGCCCGCCGCCGCGCCGACGTACGACGAGCGGCCTGCCGCGTCACCCGCCGACGACAACAACGATGGTGAAACAAAGGAGAGTGGAAGTCCAGACCGCGAGGATGGTGGTGATAGGAAAATTCACGGTCAGGGCGACGGCCAGGCCAGGTACAGGCGCTTCGGGCGCGGGGGCGCGGGCGGCGGTAGAGGCGCACCCAACGGTCACCGCGGACGAGGCGCATACCAGAATAGGCATGGTGGTGAAGGATATCGCGGCAGACACCCCGGCGATTACCAGGGAAGGAACGGCAAAGACGGATACCAGAATAGGCAGTATGATGGCTATCAAAACAGACACAAGGACGGCGGTTACCAGAGCCGCGGAGGAGATGATCGCGACGGATACTACGGAAACGGTGACACGGGTGACAGCCACCAGCAAAATGAGAATGGAGGTCGAGATAGATACAACGACAACCAGAGCTACCAGGGAGGTTTCAAATCCCGCGGCAGAGGTGGTCCTCGCGGCGGGTCTCGTGGTGCGACGAGACCACCGCGTCCCCAACAGTACACTCGCAAACCAGAAAAAGTTGAATAGTTCACGTGGATCTCGAAGGTGTGTCGCATTGCATGCGTAGCATCACAATATAATAAATGTATTATAATTGGACAAATTCATTCGTGGAAGGCAGATTTCACCGGCAACAACGCTGTGGTTAACAAACGAGAGATTATGGTAAAAAAAAATAAAGAAAAATAATAAAAAAAAAGTAAAATATTGAAACTGAATAAAAAATAAGTTACTTGAGTTTAGATGTATGATATATGCAATTATTATAACTTACGTAATTATAGATTCTTGTGTATAAGTTATGTTAGTGACGCGGTGCGAAAGCTGGCCGCCGTCTGTCGCTCAGTACCTCGTGCGTGCCTCGTCTTCGTGATAATTTAAGTGCAGGAGACGTGCACACTACAGACGAAACACTGTCAACTGGGACCTCTTTCCAAACCACATTTATCTTTGTACTTTTAATACGGTTGGTTTTAATAATAATTATAAATGATTTGTTAAGATACATTTTTGTTTCTCTAATCTAAAAGCATTATAGTATTACGAACCTCCACCTCAAATAGGTATTTAATGTTTCTGCTATTACTGCGCCATTTTTTGATTGTATTAGATTTTACATTACATTGAAAACGTAATAAATATCTGGGACCTATTTTCATATATAAGTATATATGTTATTCATGTTGACATTTTATGATTTAAGAACTGAACTGGCCATATCGCATTATTATGTACCCCATGTACAATGGAGCTACCTTTTGATCGAACTCTTGATAAATATCTCTATTATGTGCGACTTGTAATTATTTATAGTGCAAATAGAGCTGTTATCATTTCATTGATCAGATGTAACTTTATTTTGTGGTAACTGGTTGATTGCCTGAATTATTATTTTTGTTTGTCTTGTCCAGGCTTTTTTACATATTCCTTAACATTGTTCTCAATAGAGGCTGTGTGCAAGCAAATTAAAAGTATTCTATGAAAATTACATTGTCTTTAATTTTAATCGATCCAGGCTAAGCATCCAATACCTGCAGGATACGCTAGATACGTATAGCATCACCATTCACCATGAAACAATGACAAAATTTTAGGATAGGAATCAAACATTAATTCTTCCATTTATCCCACCAAGTGGTATGCTGCAAAATGGCGTATAGATAGACGCTATTGCACTGATTAGCTAATGTAGTAAGATCGGCAGCTGAAAATATCTAAAAATTATAATGAAACCTTTTTTTACAAAAAGTTACTCGCTCACTAAAAAGCCCCTTTACTAAAGTTTCATTTGTTTCCAACAAGTCACACTGACTGGTTGGGAAAATTTTAATAAAAAAATCCAACCAGTCACAGTTACTCCTTGGGAACGTATTATTAATTTCTCAACCACTCGCACTTACAGGTGATAAAAATAATGAAAAGTGAAAAAAATGAACGTTTTTTTTTATTATAATTTTTAAATAAAAGTAATTTTAGTTAATTATTATTATGAGTGTTAAACGTTTATCAGCATTCATCATACTGCTGGTAATTCTAATTAGAACATTGTATTTAAAGGAACAATATCTAAATATGATCAGTCATTCTCATTAGCTAACATTTATTTCAATATTCCTAATAAAAAAGAAAATGTTGGCTGCAGTAACGTTACCCCAGCAGAAAATGTTATTGTAAAATAACTAAAATATTATAAGTACAACAAATTTAAAAATGTGCTCAACAAGTACGGAAGCTGGACAACTACAAATCTACATTTACATGGCTATTTTCGACAATATTTTGCTAGGATAACGCACATATTTTTTATTGGTCAAACTAAAATACATGCTTATATTAAAACCAGTTATTATTAGGGTACACATAGGTAGATTACCGCACGCCAGCGCACCCTAATCTTCAACTTTCTAGAAATCATAATAAATAAATATTTAATTACTTTGGTAGAATAATTATTAAATGACCCGCAATTATTAATAAATTACCGCGCGCAAACCAACTCTATTCTTTAACTTTCTAGGAGTCGATATGCGGTTATCGATAAGTGATTCATCGCACGCGTGTGTCCCTAGCGCACCGATGATTTATGGCACCGCGGGCAGCAAGTCTAACATTAGTAATGGCTTTTTTTAACTTCTGCGTCGAACTGGTTTTCGAGAACTCGGCAATCCCAAAATGTTACCCCAGCAAAATCTTGAAGAACTTACAACCACAACACACAAATTTTGCTATTCGCAAACTCCATAAGACACACTAATTTATATTATCTGTTAAATACTCTCATCTCTCATAAGCACATTTTGCTGGGGTAACATACGTACACACCACATCTACTAGAGAAGTAGAGATGAGAAAAGTAATGTTTTTGAGGTTTAAATAAAAGGCATTTTAGCTAGTACTTAATAGGTTTTATTCGATAAAATTGCCGTTAAGTCTTATAGTAAGAAATGGTTTAAAAACAAATAGACCTATACCTTTCCAATCTGAACAAAATAAATAAAGTTCTCTTTAACTTTAATTACCAGACAGAACCTGTTATTTTTACAATTCTAGTAACTACAGTATCAGTAGAACTACATTCGCGTAGTCTATAATTATTAAAAACCTATACAACCTAAAGCAATTATACAAAATATCTTTTCATAGTGTACTTATATTTAAAATATAATATCGTCACATTTGTTCATTTATAAATTATAGGGCAGATAACACCAGTCGTGCCAAAGATGTTATTTAAAAATATACGATATTTAATGATTTGTAAGTCGCTCCAGGAATGTGTTTTATCAAAATGGGATTTACAACTGATATCTAAGCCAGAGATTGTAACTAAAAGCTCCATAAATGTAAGGTGCGTAAGATGAGATCATCAAGACTGCAGTTGGTGGCACTTCCGTATCACAATATGTACACGTACAAGTAAATGTTACAATAACGTAGGTATCTACTAGGCTCGTTTATCTCTTAAGCGGACATAAACCAAGAAAAGCTTTGTAATTTGCAGAACCTTTTTAGTCTTTAAATAATACTTGTAAGAACCCAAATTGTTTGGTGTCTGCTAACTATACACCAAGCTTAAAGATATAGACTTCGTATCCACCATAAGAGCCCTGCCTCATTAAAAGGCCATGGCGATATTGCTGGCTACATATCCAAGCAGTTAATATTGAAATGTATGGTACCTAACTCATGGCAACAGTTTGGCAACGTCGTCAATTTGAAAGCATGGCCACAAGCTACGGCTTTCTATATGGCGTCTGGATACTCTGGCTACCTGGCAACGTTGCCACTATAAAGTAGGCAGGCAGGTACACGTGCAAACCGCACTCCCCTCACTCAGTCGCCAGCCGGCCGTCAATTGCGATTTCTTCTACGTCCATTACTGACGACGTAAACGAATTAACTGTCGAGACGCCAAACGCCACAGGTAGACAGGCCTGCGCCACTCGCGACGTTGCCATGGCGCGGCGTTAATGAGGCAGGGCTCATATACCTACTAAGACAAATATCTTAGTTCATCTCCGCTTTCTTAGGATGTGGACAACAACAGAAGATACCACATACATTTTTATGGAAGCAACATGGAATCATTCATTTTGTTGGGTACATGTAGATGTGTAGATATATTTCTCTCGTCGATGTAGAAATTCAATCATGTTAATAATATATATAAATATCAGCACCTTCTAGTTTATCATTAGGTATAAATATAAATGAATCGCTGTCACTCGCTGGAGAATTAAAATATACTATTAATTATATAATCAAAAAGGGAATTCGAAACTGTTCGAAATTCGAAACATGGTAACTGTTAAATGAAAGAGAACCCAGATGAGGTGCCATGCATTTTTTTTAAACTAAAGCATACTGCCTGTAAAACTCTTGTGGAGGTATTTACGTGAGCGTATGAACTGTTGGAAGGGGTGTCGATTGCTCACACTAAGAACTATTAATTCATATTTTACTCAGAGACTCAAGCAGACTTACAAAAAGACTATCATTCACTATACAAAATAGTGATTTTAAGAGCAAAATGCGCCAAATGCTCCTCACTGACAAGCACCAGTTAAAACGAATAAAGAGATATCTACAATCCACATGTATACAACAAGACTTGGTTGGTAGTAGGTACATAATATAACGTGTTGTATAATAAAGAAATAATTGTCAAATTATAAAATACGTTTACTGATAATTACAATTAGGCCCTAAAATAAAAGATATCACAAATCAATATTAATTTTCAAGTCAACATTATTAGATTGTTGGCTTTGCTAAGACAGCGTCGTTCACACATACAATATAGTTAAAAGTATTACGAATTTGTGAACTGCCACGTTGAAATGCAATACATCTGTTACAAGCAACTTTCAATAGCTTAGCTTCGAAGCCACCTTTTAATTATTATACGAGTACTGATTGCATCTAATTACAAAGAATCATGTTAACATAATTCAGTATTTAGTGAGCCGATAAAATATGTATGACGGCCTTAAAGCAAAATTTACAAAATGTGCATTATTGAGGTATATATGTTCATTATTTTTAAGGCTTTGACTTGTGTACTTCTAAATTAAATTCGTTATATCTGATGATGTGAGGGCTCATTTACACAATGCATGTTTTAGATAGGAAGTTTCATGTTATATTTCCGAAACTTACATTTACATCATGAATGGTCCTATAGCATCGCTTTAACGAGAAACTAGCTAATACGTATAGCGTACAAATATAATTATCAACTAAATATAAATTGACAATCCTAATATCGTTAAAATGTTCTGTTGGATGTTTGCACTGTGACCAACTAGATACAACTGACAAGATTCGAGATCTCAGAATGAAAACGGTCAATTTAGTTCAATCGCTCCTCATTTGGTCCTCTATTGCAATAATATTGCTGCATCAAACAGTAGTAATCTGATCTAAGGAGGCCTGAAAATGAGTTGGCAGCGTCGCATTTTATAAAGATTTATTTTTGTGTTTTATTGTTTTTTGTACAGATCACTTTTAGAAAAATTAAGATGAACACGCCATCTAGCGGATTAAAATTTCTTATCCTTTCAACTTAATAGAATCTAGCATTTAAACGGCAGTTAAGTATTTGTATTGTTATAAAAGCAATAACACAAACTGGACAAAATACTTGTTCGCCACCTTAGATATATAGTTTTAAATTACTAACAATGTTATAACATATTCAATGATAGCCTAAAGAAATACTGTATCTGAGAAGTCAACTAACGTCAAGAGAGAGAGAGAGAGAGAGAGAGAACCAACATCCTCCTCAATTTCGACGTTGCCAGCTCATAGGGCTTCAGATAAGTTTGCTGAATATTTTTTTTTTATTAACTATTTTACAATCACAAAATCATCTATATTTTATTAGAGCATTGCATGCTAAGTCAGTACACCATTTCCTTACAAACATTGAAAATATTCTTTAAATACCTGTTAGTAGATAAAACTATGCACCACATCACTAACTTCAAAAACTTACTAATGATATTGCAAGAGAAAAACAGTAGGTAGGTACATAATGTCCCCATGTTGTGATAGTCTAGCAGTTACAGTTCTTAAACTCTTATACTTACCTCCAGTTTCTAAAAGGCTGATCAACGAAAAATTAACTAATCACCTGTTAAATCTCATGTGAAGTATCAATTGGGTTGCTAAAAGCATGAATTAATAGTTTATTTAATGTAATTAGTAATTATTAGACCAAATTAAACTAATTATCCATGTTTTAGCATGCTTTTACTTCGCATGAGATTTAACAGGTGATTAGTTAATTTTTCGTTGATCAGCCTTTTAGAAACTGGGGGTTAGTTATTAAGTATTTTCTATCTCTCAAACAAAGATCACTAGTAGCGCATCTCCCGCACTATGCTCTTTTCTTATAATATCATTACTAATTGGAATTACATCTCATTTGATCTATATTAACAGGAAGAACTATGTAACTCGCATTTATTTGAATCAGACCTCATAGCACGTAATAACAAGCACAAGTTTAATGTAATCACGTTAAATTATTGCTGTTGTTTCATAAATAACTGTATACAGATCGCTCGCAAATGATATGTCAGTAACCTAAGGCCGCCTTCGGGTATATGAAAATACTTCGATTCTAATTATTATAACAATGTAAATCCGCCAGCGTGTAACACGTATTGTTCAGAATGGGCACATAACCGCACGAGTATCGAAAATAAACACTAAGTAACAGCCAATTAAATCGAGGGACACAATTTAAAACGAAACCATTAACGGCCGCGGGTCTTTAAACTAGAAATAGATCCTGCCCCAAATCCTAGAATTAAATGCTAAAAATATATAATAACATACATATACAGCACGTTTGTATAAAAATGAAATGAAACAATATTGTCCTTACAAAATATTAGCTAGAGGCTGCACGTGCACGGTAGTGTCGGTTATATCATCTGGCGTGACATGGCGTGCCGCAGCTTGCGCTCCCAAGACTCCGCGTCCGCCCACGAGTGGCGCACGTCGCGGAACAGCTGCAACACACACACCGCTGTATCATTCACCATTCACAGGCTTACAAATACCGAAACCCGGTACCTATGAATATTCCATCCTTATATATTTATAAAAAAAAGACATGTGTTCAAGATATAATAACATTTATAACAATGCACCCTTTTGATAAAGCCGATCAAAACATTTTCTGCACATTTATTATTTGAAACAAATTTATTTGACACCTTCACCAGGACATCAATCTTTGAGCGTTAACTGGTCGTCCACAGTACACGTATACACGACGTGTACGTGTTCCAACACACGTACACGTCTCCAATCGTAATAGTAGTGAATGTACATTTTCAATAGTTTTCGTTTTGCCCATGTTCATTATTAAACCTTCTTGTTAAGAAACTGTACTGAGGTCATTGAGCATCTTATTCAGATCTTTATTATCAGCCATCTAACGATATCGTCAGTAAATCGAAGGCGCGTAATATACTTGCAGTTTAACACAAAATTTTGAATGTATCTATTAGTGCAGCAACATTCCTTAATACCATCTACACCTGTACCGAATTCAGAATTTGAATTTGGGGAGAGTTTGACCACGCAGGGGAGGTTTTATCAAGGTAAATAAAGGATATGATTACTTATGGGAGGATTCAGATGTGTTTATTCCTGGATCCGCTAGTGATCTACATGCTACACACTGTAAATATATATATTCATTCTAGAATTGTGATAATTTCTTACCTGAGATAACCAGACTTCATCAGCCAATAGCTCGTTGAGAATCACAGTAGTATCCTTGCTGGGGTTTTGCATCCTTTTTTCGGCGACTCGTTTACTGCACTCGGCGTACATCAAATACTTCTGATGTGATATCCTTGAGTATAGCTGTACACGACTACAACACGTCGCACATACTAAAAATTCCTGAAAATATAACATTTAACGGTTATACAAGATTTTCACTTTAAAAATCTTAAATAACCTAACATCAACTTCCATTGAATATCGTTTCTACAAAGAGCTTTGTCAGGTAAACAACTTTGTCAAAAAAAGGAAGATAATGATTACATAATTCATATTAACTGTCTGCTTAATCTATAAATGTTAAAAAAAATGGCAAAATCCATTTTACACATTTGGAAGCAGCCTATTGAATTTAATTAACTTGCTCTGAGTACAATTTGGAACTTTCCCAGGAAATGCATATCTTGTATTAACATTTAAAAAAAAAGAGGCGTTCCTTCAAAAGATTAAGTATATTGTTTTCTTTACTACGTTGATTAATTGCCGCCATACCGGTTGAAATAATTACTAGTATCATCATTATTTAGGTACTAGAACTGGGTCAGACGAATAAATTTAATCGATAACGGGTAATTATCATTATTGTCTCAGGTGATTTCATATTCCGCAGTTTTGAACACAGGTTTCTGTAAATTTCTGTCTTGATATTTGAAATGAAATGAAATTATGTTTATTCATATAAGTTAATTAAATTAACACTTATGAACGTCAAAGTTTACAAAATGTCAGCAAATTAACCTACAGCCAGTTTGCTGACGAAGTAGAGCCATGAGAAGAACTGGCAAGAAACTCAGGCCATTCTTTTTAATGGCCAGGTTCTTACAATTTTTGTAAGGTACAATTTCAAGTAGCATGCAAAGTGACACAGGCAATACACTTAAGTCTATAGGTAATTAATTACAGTCTTCTATGTTGCAAAGAAAAATAAAAAGTAAAATGTGTTCTTTACAGGCTGCCTAAATTTGCATATTGCTACAAAAGGTAAAGGCAACATGTGAACTGTGGTAAATGTTTCTATGTAGGTATTATAACGGGTGGCGCAAAAGTAAAGACCCTATTTGGTTCAGCTATAACATTTTTTCTAAATTAGAAAACTAGATTTAGATTTTTTTAAATGTATATTTGTGCCATTAAATTTCGTACCATTAGGATTTAAAGATGATGTCTTTTAAATGGTGACCTCCAGAGTTGATACACATTTGAGCCCTATTTATGACATTTTGCACTTGCCGTAACACTTCCTGCAATATGTTCGTTATTTCTTGACGAATGTTTTCTTTTAGAGCTGCGAGAGTCTGTGGCTTGTTCACATACACCCGAGATTTCAAAAAACCCCAAAGAAAGAAGTCTGGACTGGTCAGATCGGGTGATCTTGCAGGCCAAGGCAAATCGCCAAAACGAGAGATAACTCGGCCTGGAAAAGCGTCCCTCACTAAGTCCATAGTGTCGCGCGCTGTGTGTGCCGTAGCGCCGTCTTGTTGAAACCAGATGTGCTCCAGCCCCAATTCGTCCAAACTGGGTATCAAAAACTCACGTAACATGGTTCTGTAGCGTTCTCCAGTGACAGTAATCGTATGCCTCCAGCGTCTTCGAAAAAATAGGGTCCGATCACTCTGTCAACACAGATGCCACACCATACAGTAACTTTTAGTGGGTGTAGAGGTGTTTCTTGAATAATGCGCGGATTATCAGTGCCCCAGAACCGAGTATTCTGCTTATTGACATGCCCTGAGAGATGGAAATGGAAACGCAGGAAGTGTTACGGCAAGTTATGCAAAATGTCATAAATAGGGCTCAAATGTGTATCAACTCTGGAGGTCACCATTTAAAAGACATCATCTTTAAATCCTAATGGTACGAAATTTAATGGCACAAATATACATTTAAAAAAATCTAAATCTAGTTTTCTAATTTAGAAAAAATGTTATAGCTGAACCAAATAGGGTCTTTACTTTTGCGCCACCCGTTATAAACTTCTATGTAGGTATTATATTGAGTTTATTAACAGTAATAAAAAACACTAAGCCTCTCAAAACAAATAATTTTAGATAACACAAATATTCGATTCGGTTGGAAATCGATCCGACGACTATAAAATTAAATTTGATTTGCGGAGTAAACATTACATGAAAGGGTTTCTGAGAGATAAAGGCCTCTGCTTCGAATGTTGCGGGCAGCGGGCTGCGGTGACGGCGGCACGGGAGCGGGCAACGAGCACTTCAGTCAAGCGGTGACGCCCGCGCGTCTGCATTGCAGTGTTATGCAATTTATTTAGCGTGTTAAGGATAAATTTACTCAAAAAGATGTTGTCGCCGTTGTTCAGATATTTCGTTCGCAAATAAAAACAAATATCTCGATAACACAACCACAAACACAACACTACACCACTATATTGCCGCGCATACCCGCTGCTTTCGAGAACGGGTCTGCGTTGCCCACGCCGCTCCCGCGCCACCGCTGCCGCCGCCGCCGATTCCCGCTGCCCGCATGATTCGAGGCAGAGGCCTAAGGGGAGAGAGATTGGGCAGCAATTTTGATACTGCAACTGTCACAGTTGCAAAGAAAAATTTTAATATTTCCTTTATTTTTTTATCAGCATTGTTTAATGTCATAATAATTACACTACATTAATATTTCCGAAATATTTACTGTTTTAATTATATAAAAACAATGTTGAACTTTGAATTTACTAAAACGCGAAAAAACTACTGTTTCTGTAATGTCATGTGTGACGTCACACGCCAGTAAAATTTTATATTCATCAGTGCAGTTGAAGTGTATGTTACTTGAGTGTGTCAGCGGAGCTGCAACCACATGAATGACCGTTTACGTGCTAGATGAAATTTAAAAAAATATACATAATTTATTTAGTTTATTTAAAAAATATACACTTACATTTTTTACGTCAAAATAAGTGAAATATATTTTTTTACGCTATTTTCTTAGAAGATGACGACAATCAGTAGTATATTTTGAATGTTGCCAAAATTGCCTATTACGAGATTGGATGCAGACTGCAAGCGACACTATACGTTTCTATGAATATCTATGAAATTGATTTACGTTAACACTGTAGCCTTTAGCCGCGGCGTGTAATTTCATAGAAGTGACGTCGCTTGCAGTTTGCGCCCGCGGTTTGCGGTCTGCAGCCCGTCTCGAACTTGTAACTTTAGGCCACAAACTACAAGGTGTATCGTTTCGGGCGCCCATAACATTATGGTTTAAAATCGAATGCAAGTATCATCAGCATACCTTTTCATACGCTAGTCTCGCATCCGGCTGCACGGGCTCGAGCGTAGCGGGGTTGTATGGCTGTCCGTAGAGCAGCAGCCGCGCCACCGCGGGGCGCGCGCACGCGCGGCACGGCCCCGCGCCCGCCGCCACGCTCAGCCCCGGCCACGTGCCCACCGCCGCGTCCAGCGCGCGCGCGCCCCCGCCCCCGCCCGCGCCCGCGCCCCCTGACACTCGGGAGCGCATCGTCTCCGTCACCTCGTCTACCGTCTTCACGTTTGATAGGAAGTACTCGTCTGAAATGTTATATTTATATACAGGTATTTATAGGTTAATGTGAGGGGTCAGTTGTAGTTGACGTGACGCTTTAAGGCATAAGACAGATAAACCATCTCCAAGAAGATCCCAGTCATAGAACCATTGTCTTAAGAAGTTTCTGCTGGCAAATGGAGCTTTATAGTGCATTATAGTGAATATGGCTCATGCACCGATATTCACTTTATTGCACAAAAGTACTGTATTGGCTACAGAAGGGATATCTGTATTATTATTATCTTAGACTGTAGCTAAAATACTTTTTCGAAGACGCAGGTGGAGGAACCAAAAACGGAAAATCCTATGCTAATGCTATGCTAGCGCTTCTTCGAGCGGCAAGAGGAAAACTAAAGAACCGAAGAGACACATATGAGCCTTAAGGCTCTCAATTTTTTTTGTCTTATCACGATAAAAGTGAACACATGGGTATACAATAGCCGGCAGTATAACAGCCCTAATGCAATAAGTTTAGTAAATGTTTGGAATTGATTTAGTTAATTATGCTTACAGTGTACTATTATAAATACAACGTAAAAAAACGTAAATTAATGTTTATGTTGTTATCTGTACTGAATCCGACGAAATAAGAATCTGACCAAATGCGATTAAATGCTATTTACGCTGATTATTTTCTATCAGATTGATAGATATTATAGTATTGACTAAAAAATTGTGGCGATTAAAAACACCGTGTGTAAAACTTTTTTGCACTTTTTTTGATTTTTGATTTTGATGAAATTACAAAATATACGACTGAAATAATACATTGTGCTCCATATTTTTTAGACAATATTATAAAAATTAATAATAGGTATCATGTATTAGTTACCTTGCTCCTGAAATATCTCCGTCAGAAAATTGGGATCTAACGCGTGAGATATTAATGTTTGTATATAAACTTCAAAATTTTCTTGATACATTTGAGTCTCCAGCATTCTTTTCTCAATAAAACTACAGTCATCAAAAGGAAGTTCACTTCTAACTAACTCCACTATCGTTTCTAAGTGGCTCTGTGTCCGCACTTTTACTGGTACTTGCGTGTATAATTTCTTATTTTCGGGATTCCATACTGTGTACTGTAAAAAGTTTCAAAAAATATTGACAATGATAGACAAAGTTGTCCGGTCACAAATATAGAACCACCATTCATCTCCTGTTGTGAGGGGGTCGTAAGTGAGCATTTATTTCAGAAAACAGACAGCATCGTCTGCTGCGTACGTTTCGATAAATATAATGATGTCCTGACTGACATAAATATACTTACTAACCAACTCGTGGCAGACAATCTTTAAGTAAAAGCTAGATGGTATTCTGACTAGGTAAGTACCTACACCATGCGTGCCAACAAATGTTTCATTACAAAGTACATGGTCAGAACTTTTTCCAACATGATACAGTTGAGAAGAGTGGTGCACTATGAATAGGGTAGAAGAGACATTTATGTACTTACTGTTGATATATTACGATATAAAACTTTGCCATTTTCTTCAAAAGGTTCATATTTTTGTAATAACGTCTTGCCGTCGACTCTCCAAATGGCTGGCCACATTTCATTTAATTCTGTTTTTATAGCTACAAACTCACCAGACTGAAATTTTTGAATATAACAATTAATTTATATAATTAAATAGACACATATTATTTTGTCTGAGTGTAAATAATATGCATAGTACATTGGATGATTTAGTAAGACATCGCAACTGTTTGGGTAGGCTATAACAACTGTGGTTGACCCCAAACATTAACCGCACGATTTACTTAATAGCATTATTATGATATAATATTTAATTATTCTGAACGATTAATATAATAAAAAGTATAGGTACTTGTTTAACATTTTAATGTTGATGATATAATAAAATTGCAAATAATAACATTTGTTATTGCGATTTTTAATGCCATTCTGTCGGGCGCCTAGGTCTTCATGGGGCACCTAGGCCTTCATGGGGCGCCGGCACCATGGTGCACTTGCACCCCATGGCGAGAAATATGCATAGAAAAGAAAAATAAAAGTTAGTTTTTGTATTAAAGCGTCTATAGGTTGCTATACAATTTCTTCAGATGCACTCCCCTGAAAGTAAACCTGCGGCGCCCATGATTATTGGGAGCGTTTCACTTCCACCCAAGAACTTATGAACTGTGCTTGTTTGTTTTAGGTATTAAAAGTAGTGAAATTAAAAGTATTTCATTGTTTCTTGTTTAAGTACCTACATATTAATATTTTAATGAGCGCACTGAGTTCTAGAAACTATACTAACTTACGTTTAGACGTATGTTAGAACTTAACGTAAATAAGGATTTCAAATACTTACCTGTTCTTATATATTAATATTGTAAGTATTAATGAATTGTGAAAACTTAGAAACTACTAGTGAGATAGCCAGTAGTAATACCCAGAGGACCCTTTATTATTTCGCCATAGGGGTAGGCACTAGAGAATGCAATTTCCCAATTAGTACTAACGGTGGTACTCATCAGTGGTAGTACTGATAATAAACCATGAAGAAAATAGTAGGCACCTAAATGGCGTAATTAACTAAACTTTATAGACTTTTATTAGATAAATAAAAGCAATATATTTACCTTTGGAATCTAAATAATTTAATACTAGTCTGTACTCACTGTGGTGTAACATTAAATAGTGTTAGCGCTAAAGATTAGGTTCACTAGAAGTTCTAAGCATTATGCTTCGAGTTGGTGAGAATTTGTCTCCGTCCAACATATTTTATTTCTAAGGCAACTCCCTGGTAAATATTGCGTAAATTATAGCTTACTGCCGAGTGTCGATTAGTTTCTCATACTGTTTGCCACCTTGCGGTCTAATAAAAAATACCCATACCTGATATGGCATCTCTTCGATCGGCCTCGTGTTATCTATTTGCCCACTACTGGAAACTTGTTGATGTGATTTGATGTGTTGCATATTTCTGTTCGCTTTATTGTCGGTATCTGTCGTACCATATAACCCATAACCCATGTTAGCCCCGTGAGCTGAAACTAAATTAAGAAAAACAAATCTTGCTAAGCATAGTGGATAGACTTCAGTATCAAAAGTATAGGCTTGTTTTATTTTTACAAAAAAGATATTCTAAATCTTACACCTGTAGCATAAATAGGTATACTAAAGTATACGTACCTAAACCAAAATATTTTAGCAAGTATTGGTGGTAAGATGCTAATTAATTACGTTAATGTAACGTTAAATTCTGAGGTCATATTATTCCACTAATTGATTTCATTTGAATAAGCAATGACTACAATTATAGGTATAGGAGTGAAAGGAAAAAGGATGGCCAAATGATGAAACCATTCATCACAGTGATAACATGTGCACAAATGACAATACTGGATTCATTTACTGTTAAGATGTAGTAGTAGAAGCAGATCAAAAAGATACAATAATCAAGTCAATATTGTTGCACTGTACATGTTATCCCTATTTGGCGACGTGAGGGGTGCTACCAGGAATAATTACAAATTAAAATTACTTCACACATTATCGGTAATATACTCATGTTTATTTTATGTCTTCTCCTATTATACAAAATTATTTACATAAAATATTGAGAGTTGTGCATAAACAAATAACAATTAAATAGAAATACAAAAAACTTATGTTCAGGGCATGGCCTTCTAATACATTATCTCGTACTTACTCATAGCTGTCAATGTATTATGCAATAATTTCCCTTAGAATATAAAATCACTTTCAGCTATATAGAATATGCATACACTATTGTAAGTACTAACTAATCTCAAATACTGTAAAATACAATACATTATTTTATATGTACAACAGACACCCACTGGTATGAATTCCATAAAAAAATATACCACAATTTTGGAATTATTAATGGTAGCACCCCTTCAATAGCGAGTATGACAAGAGTCACAAATTCTACAATTTACAATAAAATGGCACTAATAATGTGTCATTAACAACAATTTTAGTGAAATCTTGTTACAGGCTAACCCTAAAATATCGACGTTTACTAGGATAGGTACATCACATTTCTTTCACAGAATATTTACAATTATAATCATAGATTTCATCTAATAAAAATTTACATTATCACAGTTAAAATGTAACAAGTTTTCACGATATCCTGCCTCAACAGCAGTTAGCTTGCTCCTGTCATACAAGCTTCAGGGCTAGCTCTTCACCATCGCGCTCTACTTCTTAAGTGGAAATCTAATAAATTGAACGCACCTTCGTCGGGCTGATGCTGATAATAATATTGTTGCTGCGGCGCTGCCTGCAGCGACGTCACGGGCGGCGGCGCAGGGGGTCGTGGCTTCTTAGGCGCGGCCGGCTGAGGTGCCACTACCGCTGAAGGCGTTGGCTTGTTCATTGTTGTACGACCTTTATTTTTTCCTTTATCATTTAGAGGTGTACTAGGCACGTTAAGCACTGGCTTATTAAGCCTTCTGGCCTCTTCTTCTGCGTCGTAAGCGGCCTCTTCACTGCCGTCATATTTACGTTTTCTATCCTTATTCAAATTGTAATAGCGGGGATCGTCTAACTCTTTAGTTTGAGACGAAAGAAGGTTTGACGCCGAGCCATGTATCTGATTTGCAGCCAGCAAGCCTGTTGTGCTCATACTTGCTGAGGAGCTCATGACTGGATTACTAAGTGACATACCTGCGTTTATCACGTTCGTCGGCGCCATGGCTCCATTTGCGCTTTGCTGTCCGGGATTTGCGTCACATTTATTGTGATCATTTTGTGCATACGGCTTATTATTTGTTGTATTATTCGTAGTTCTAGACCATGTGGATTTTCTGGCACCTCTGCCGGCCGGTGGCGGAGATGTGTCACGCTCTCCTTGTAAAAATTTCAAGTAAGAAGCCATGAAACCTGAACCGGGGCCCGTAACAGGAACATTAAATTTTTTATCCATTATTTTTGAAGTAGCGTCTTGTGAAGTGCTGTTAATGTTCTGCTGCTGTGAAGAGGGTGCTACCGACGATGCAGTATTTGCTCGTTGTTCTGCAAGGAAACCAAGTTCTTCCTCTATATTAGGTACTACCACCTTAGGCTGTTCCTCTTCACGTGTTTCAGGCGTAGAAAAAGATGACGAGGAAGCCGAAGGTGGAGTCTCGCTAAATGACGACAATGGTGTTAACTCCACAGAAGATTGGAAATCAGGATGAGGACCTAGATGAAAGGGTGGAAAGTAAGTAAGAGCATGTCCATGGGGCATTGCTAGCCCTTGATGTTGATTAGCAAAGTTTGTTGCGTGTAAAGGAGCTTGTGAACCGAAAGCAGATGTGCCGGGAAACATTTTGGGCGGCGGGGGAGGCAAATAGCACCTTTCAAAGTCGAAATAACCACCATTTTGTTGTTGACTTGTTGAGCTATGTGCAGGAGGTGGAATTCTATTAGCTAAATAATCAGCCATAACAACATTGGACAACTCATTCATATTTGTATGGGAGATGGGTTTTTCAACACTCTTTCTCCTTAAGGGTACTTTACTGGCTGTTGTAGGTGCTGATACTGGAGTTTGACTCTTGCTTGATTTTATGTCTTGTAATTGACAACTTTGTTGTAAGCTTTGCAAATTCTTTACTATACTCATAGGGTCACCTCGACAGCTAGAAAGATCTTGTAATGCTACATTACTACCATCAAAATAGTTTTGTTGTTTATCTGTTATGCTAAGTGTTCTACTGGAAGAATGATTCTGGGAAATAGATTCTTCACTATGAGTATTAGTTTCTGTTAAACCACCATTATTATAACTAGCACTATTGCTACTATTAGAATACTTCCTAGATACTTGTCTATCATTTTCCCAACAACTTTGACCAGAAGTTTGATTCCTTTCATATCTACTTTCATTATATGATTTAGTTTGTTCAAGACCTAAAGCTCTAGTTATAACTGAAGGATAAGCTACTTGACTATTTTGAGAGGGAGATCTCGTAACAGAAGCATCTAAGGGAGAACGGGGAGCAGCATTATTTACTTTATTGTAATGGTCACCATGCTGCTGAGGAGAGTTAATAGTGTTCATAGGGCTATGGTACATAGGATATGCAGGACTAGACCCATGGTCTAAGGGAGAGGTTTGTGGTGCTGCTTGAGAAGGGCTCTGTCTCCTAGGCACAACACCACAGTCTGGACCATTTTGTGAACTACTACTAGAATAACCAGTATCTGTACTGGAACTACTTTTTGCTCTGACATGATAATCAGATTCAATGTTGTTTCCACTTTGATAATGCCTAAAACTTGAATTCTGTGAAGCAGAATATTGAGAACTATTTATCCTATTAGGTTTTGTAGAACTTCCACTACTACTATTATAATTCAATCTGCCAGGCGCATCCATTATAGAATAACTTATTGGCGAGGATTGTGGCTGTATTTTTTCATTTGAATCACAACTCTTTCTTTGATCATTAGTACTTATTTCTGGATATATTTTGCTTTGAGCTTTAGTCTGTACTTGTGGTGCTTTGACTGTGGGAGATACAAAGCTACTAATATTATTTGTTCGTGCAGATTTGTCACTGCTTGAATTTTTAGGAGATTGGGAATTGTAAATAGCAGCAGTACCCCTAGAAGAGGAACTAGAAGATGATCTATAATCCTTAGTGGCAGGTGTTGAGGAAGAAGTTACAGGTGGAGTTGACACTATACATGATTGCTGGGAATGAGCAGTTGAACTTGCAGAACTTGAATAGGACTTACTTCCTGCATAATCCTGTTGTGATGAAAGTTGACCACTCTTTGCACTGCTTGTACTATAAGAATTATCAGTCTGATTTCCAAAGGAAGGAGATTGAAAAAATGTTGATGATGTTGAAGTAGCTGGTTGTTTAGATGCAGTTGCTGGTGAACCAGACCTATTGGATTGTTTACCAGCGCTAGAAATCTGTGAGTTAAGATGATTATTGAGAGTTTGTGCTGCAGCAAAATGTGCATTAAAATTTTCATATGTTGCTGATGCTTTTGTTGTTGCTGGACTTGGCGATGAGGGCACAACACTTTCATGAGGTAAAATTCCAAATGGGCTAGGCAGCTGGTTGTTTCCTTGCCAACTTAAACCAGCTGTGCTGCCAGGAGTAGAAGATTGGTCAAAAAATGAAGTTCCTTGTGCTGCTAATGTTTGATGAGAATAGTTTTCTCTTAATGATGAGAGTTCTGACTCCACTGATGATTGTTTTGATGCAACTGCAGCCTGAGCAGCTTGAGCTATAACTTGCCGATGCTGGGCTTGCAGCGCAGAAGAACTATAGTGTGCAGGCTTAGGATTTGCATGGTGAAATAGTGGAGAAAATACTGCATCATATCCCACTGCTGGTGGAGATAAAAATCCTGCAGGGTTGAAGGGAGAAGCAGTTGAAGATCCGAGTTGGCCTGCTAGTGACGCTGTTGTGTGAGCTGCTTGAAGAAGCAGCTGACTTGTTGTAGATGGCACTGATTGGCTGCCTAATCCAGAACCACCGCTTGCTAGGTGGTGATGAAAATCCCCACTTGCCGCACCGGCCTGAACTCCAGCTAACCGATTGTATGAATATGCTGACCATGGTCCTACTGGATCCATTACCACCTCCGTGATGCTTTAGTATCAATTTATGTAATATGTCAATAGTTTGTTTCACTTTCATCCATAGTTTGTAGCACTCAATTGTTTGTTGTTACTACCACTATGTTAGCACACTGGAACACATGTCATGTTGTACTCATGTACTCTTCATACAAGGAAAGCACTCCTGAAAGGAGACAAAAATAACATTGAAATAACAAAACAATACAGATTAGAGATGCAGCAAATTGCGATCCTATTAGAACACATGATAGTTTATCAAGATACGTATTTATTTAAGTTTTAGAGAGAAATGCAAATCTTAACATATATTTAGTTGTTTTGTCGATATAAAAATAAAGAGTCTGTCCGTATTGAAATAAAAATAATCCGGCGCTTCACTAAAGAAGCGTCACAATGAGTGACGGAACAACACAGAATTTAATTTAACATTGTCACGTTTATATAGAGTTTGTATTCGTACAAGTAAACATACCATTGCCTTCGTTTTCTACAACCATTTATCAATGTGGTTTCGGAGGACGCTCACACAACAGATAACATCATAAATATGGCCTCGAGTCCTCGAGTGCTCGTTGCGACGGGTTTTGTCTATTGTGAAATGAAAAACAACTCAAGTCATAGGTTGTACACAACAGATCACTTATTAAGATACACTTCGCAATATTAACTCCTTTACTGACGATAAAATTCCAATAATGTTTCAAAATAGCAATAACTTTATTTACAAGAAGAAATAAGACAACGTTTCGCCTTTCACATTAATCGCCGCCATCTTACTTGTCGAATATCTGTCGGTCGAACGAACGTCCGCACACAAAACAAGCGACACAGCGCCATCTACGCATAAATTTAAATTATGTGAAATATTTCAAAATGGTATAAAAATACGTGTTAGGTTTTCTGTTCTACGTTGGTTTTAACTATTATACGTATTACTTATCGGAAGAAACATAAAGACTGCAAATAATTATGTTAATACACTTTCCAAAATACCGAGAATGATGAAATAAGTTTGAATTAGCGCCATTTCCGTTTTGATGTTGCGTTTAATTAATGCAAAGTACAATGTGACTCAATGACAATGCGTTTTAGTAATAAATAACTGTGTCCTTTATACCAAACAATTTATTACTAAGGGTAACTGGTGATATCTATCGTAATCGTAAAGTAACCGAGGTCGAAAACCTTAGAACTTATATAAAATTTAACTTAGCTGCAAAAATTTTAACTGACGGCTGCTGATCATTAGCTGTTTACAATTTAAGTAATACTCACAGCCATTTTAACTTACGAGTTAAAACTTGCATGCGTGCAGCTTAATTTAACAAGCAACCAATAAATTAATAAAAATAATTATTATATATAAATTTTATTTTATTAATTTGGTAGGGCAGTAATCTACGTCCAGATATCTTATGTGTGCAATGATTATGCATTAAACACTTGATGATATGGTAGATAAATAATAGAGGCCACCATATACCAGTGATTATGATTAACCATAATCAAAAGTTTGGCTTTAAATTTTGGAATGGTACCCACCACTTTTGCATTCCACTGACTGCGTGCCGATGATCGTGCGCGTTTACACACAATCGCCAAGGCCGTCTTAAGCTATGCTGGGGCCCCAGGGCACCTAATAATATGGGGCCCTTTTGAAAGTAAAGAAAATGAATTAGGACTAAACCAAATCTGACGGCAAGGAACCACATTTTCCTATGTTTCTATACGTCTTTGAGCCTGAAAAGAGGTAATATAAAAAACTGCTTCGGAGCGGCAGAGATAAGATAAGGTGGCAAAGTAGAAATTCGGAAAGAGCACATCCAAATCTATATACATTCCAATTTTCAAAACACCCCGAAAACTTTCCAGTGTGTAAACAAGTGCGTGAAGAAGGTGGAAGAGAAAATCTTTACACTTTCGTTTTTTACCCGAAAAAAATAAGTAGATATTTAAATTTAGGAATTATTTCAATTATTTGATTTAGATCTGTGACATTTTTGTGAATAAAATGTAAAGTGCCCGACAAAAATGTTTTGAGAATAATGTGTGACAAAAATTGTGGCTCCTTCAGGGCTCCCCTGAGGATGGGGGCCCCGGGCACGTGCCCCGTGTGCCCTTAAGGTAAACACGGTACTGATAATCGCCCGTTCGCAGTTCACGTTGCGTGCGTTGCGTTCGCGTTCAGTCACACACGCAGAGTACCTATCTACATTTTATAGAATGTCACAGGTTATCGGACGAGTAAGGAAGTAATGCGTAGTGTTAAATTTATTTGTGTACTACCTTCTTCTTCTCTATCTTTTTTTACGACTATTTTTTGAAGAATGAATCTGGTTTTTTAGTAGAATGTTCTACTAAAAAAAAACCAGATTCATTTATAGAAATTTATAAAAATAGATAGCAGAAGGCGCTATCACTTCGCCGTACATGTTCAATGTGTTCAATAGACGACAGTTACGTAAATGAACAGTCACCATTGTATAGACAGCAACCTCAGAACAAAGATCGACCCCCATTTTAACCGACTTCAAAAAAAGGAGGAGGTTTCTCAATTCGACTATTTATATATATATATATATATATATATTATTCGGTAGTAGAGTAGAAGTATGCGCGTTCACTCACACACACGAAGAAGGACCCTTTTGTTATGGCGCCTCAGTTCCAAGGAGTTTCTCTCCGTATCTCCGATGACATTGGGATCCTCGGCGTTCAAATATCCAGCAAGGTCCAATTTGGGAGTCATTTGGAAGACAAAGCCAAACTGGCGAGCAAAAAGCTGGGCGTCCTGAACAGAGCCAGACGGTACTTTACGTCATCTCAACGGCTTGTGCTATACAAAGCACAAGTCCGACCGCACGTGGAGTACTGTTCTCACCTGTGGGCAGGAGCCCCCAAATACCAGCTCGACCCACTTGACTCCCTCCAACGGCGAGCTGTTCGAATCGTCGATGATCCCAATCTCACAGACAAATTGGAGTCACTGGAGCAGCGGAGGGACTTTGGCTCTCTATGCGTGCTCTATCGTATGTTTAACGGGGAGTGCTCTGAGGAACTGTTTGACTTGGTGCCATCGCCTCCTTTCTATCATCGCACCACTCGACATCGCAGCAAAGTTCATCCATACTACCTGGACACGATCTCGTCTAGCACGGTTCGTTTTCAGCGTTCATTTCTCCCACGTACGTGCAGGCTCTGGAACGAACTACCAGCTGCGGTGTTTCCCGAGCGCTATGACATGTCCATCTTCAAACGAGGTTTAAAGAGATCATTAATATCACGGTAGGCAGCGGCTTCGCAGAGCCCCTGGCATTGCAGAAGTCTATGAGCGACAGTTACCACTTACCATCAGATGGGCTGTTGGCTCGTCTGCCATTATAGGCAATAAAAAAAAAATCCACGCTGGTTTCAGCATGAATGGGCCGGATCGTCCGGAGAAGTACTACTCTCTAATAGAAGATCGACGTTAGGGTAGTAGTATCCGTACTACTGTTTCGTTCGGTGAGTGAGAGCACCGGAGGCCCAATTTCCCCCCTTTCCTCTTTCCCACCTCCCTCATTCCCTTCTCCTAACCCAATTCCCAGCCGCCATCGTGGAGGCCACCATACCAGCAGTTTAAGACGATGGCTTTTGGATTCCACTGACTGCTTACCATCAGGCGGGATGAAGTCACTATGATAGTAAAAAAAAAGTACTTATTTAATTATTTCTGATTAACTAAATCAAAATACGAATTAGGTACTTTGTGCTATGTACGTTAATTTATTTATTCGCTCATCATAGCCTATTGTGTAGAGCAGCCTTTAAACTGTGTCATCAATTTATAGATGTCGCCCTTTAGACGTTTTAATTCTTTCCCTTACCTGTATTGGGGAGAGCTTGACTATTGGAACGAGGTAGCGTAGCGAGCGGGGGGTGAGAACCAGTGATGAGTTGAGAAACAAATTTAGATCTTGACGATACCGGATCTGGGTAGGGTTCTAACTTCGTAAACACTATTAGCACAATATACCTACATTTTTTAGAGCATGAAGATGGGAATTATTGCCGTTGGCCACCACTGGTGGACACAGGGACGTTTTATTACTTTTTGTCCCAAATGCCACCAGTGGTGGTCAGCGGGAATAAAATATTGGAATGTTCTCGTTGGCCAACGGGAATAATCCATGAAGATGCGTTTTGGAGGCTAGAGCTTTCTGGATCCGCCACTGCCTAAATGTTCCTACATACCGTAACCTACCTGCCTAACGAATCTAAAGATTATAGAAACATAGATACCGATTTCAGATGGCGAGAATCGAGTAGCAATTTCAAAAGTCAATTTGCAGAAGACTGCCAGCCAAGAGCACCGATTAGAGGGGTTGTTTTCCAATTTTCGATCTTTTGCAAGCTGTTATGGAAACAATAGTTTGGCAACTTTAACTGGCTTCTTCTACTGATGGGAGCATTACCAGTCAGTAAATGGCTTACTACATCGCAAAAAGGTTCTTCTCAAATAGAGAAGGCATTGATCACCATGCTTGATTGATCAAGGCGGATTGATAATTTCAGACCTTTTTGTAAGTTCTTGTTTGTTCCTGACGATTTCTTTACGCGTCGGTAGATCAGATACTTACTTAATGTCATTTATGCTAAACTAAGAAAAAAGTACCTACCTACCCACATGAATTTGAAGTCGCATTGATCTGGCCGGTTTCGAACCCACTACCTCTTGTTTGTTTACAAAGCGGTGGCTTAATTCCTGGGCGTAGGAGAAGCTACGATGAGAGGTCTAGAAAACAGCCACACATTGGTTGCTGGACCTATCCTTACTATAACTGTTAGTCTGAATCATCATGGGCAAAGGCCGCAATGATTGACATACTTTTCGTTCCATTGCACTTTCTACTTTGACACACGTGATTCGCTGTCTCAGGGCACCATATGCCATATGATGATTTTGCTCCATGTATTTAGTAGTTGCGCCTGAGCCGATATATTAACGGTGGGTACCTAAGTAAGATTCATAGCCTTTTTGCCCGACTGACGCCTTCAAGGAGTGTTTTTTGAGCGTATGTATGTGAGTATGTATGTCTATTTCTTTGGCACGCTCTACAGCCTAAATGGCTTAATGGATTTTAACGTATGAGGTGTTATTAGACTCGCATTGATTGTGGAAGTGATAGAGTATATAAAATATCAATGTAGCGTCAGCACGAGAAAAAAAGGGTTTCTTATTTTAACTTTGTTTGAGGCAGGCGGGCTGTTTGTTTTTTAATAATATGCTTGTTTATATCTACTGTGGCGTTAAATCGCATAGTTAGCATAATTGTAACCACTCTTGGCATTGTCTTGAGGAAGAAACCAATGAGTAGGTATAACAGTGAACTCGTAATCGTAAGGGTAGAACAACAATATAGGTATACAGTCAATCAATTTGATTTCTTCTACAATAAATGATCATTGCTATAATATTAAATTTTGTAGAATAAAAGGATATTTTGCCCGTAGTACAGTTCAGTTCTCCGGTCAACAGTACTACGGAAAATATTTATTTTCAGTGGACACCAAAAAAATAAAATATTACTACGTAGGTTCCCTTCTATTAGGATTATTATACAAAAGACAAATGTACTATGGATAACATGAACATGTCTGATGGCGGTGAAGGCGAGCGCTGACACATCGTAAGGCCTGACATGGTGTTTTTGCCTGTATAAGTAATACCGTGACATAAAAAGAAGTTCGTCAACTAAGAAAGGCCTTAAAAACAAATTGTTCAACTATACAAAAGAGAAACACGGCAAGAGCTCATTAATTTCATTTATTGGACATTTTCGGCAGCTGATGACTATTAAAATTATCTTTGGTACTCTTTCCATACTTTTTATCATTTTAGGAAGACATATAGATAAAACATATAAAGAAATCTAGTCTACAGATACTATATGAGTGAGCAAACTAAATACTAAGTTATGAAGTTTAGTCATAATCAGCCATTTTGTGCTTTTTACAGTTGGTTGGGTCTTGTTTCTATAACAAATAGTTTTCTTTTGATTTACTTTTGAACTAATTGAATTAATTATGAATATGCTTTACTTAAAACTCACAGACATGCGTAGATAGTTAAAATTGGACTGTTCATGCTAGAGTAACTGATCCTGTTTTAGCCCACTCAATATCTGTGTAACATGTGAAATATCTGTGTGAAAATGACAGTTTTGTAACTAAATCAACTGTTAGTACTATATTAAGCGAGACACAGTACGACCTTCTAAATGATTCTAGAAAAACTTACGTCCTTTTTCTAAAGGAACGAAATAAACACTATACAGGTAAGTATTACGTCATGAATGGTTATTTGGCACAAAATTCCGTGCATGCGTTTCTTGTTTATAAAACTTTAAGTTTTGTTGATTAAATTCATTTAGAACATATAGCGTAATTATATATATTACAATGTATCATTGTAGGGTTATCAAGCGTTAATTATACTGACAATGAACATGCAGGACGGCAAGAACTACAAACAACCATTATTTAAATAGAGAGCAAATTTTAACACATTAATTACGTGCAAGAATGTTTTACAAAATTAGTATGTTGGGGTTTAAACCCATAAAATTTTATGTTTTTGGACGTACGCATTCAAATTCTTTGCTTAGACTTATAACGCATGTAGGTAGAGCATTTACTGCCGTATGCGCGAAGCATGTAAGTGGTTTTAACGGAATACCATTAGGTACTGCCATTACGAGGCGAAGTAGCAGCCGAGACCACTTTGGTTCATCAAAAACTTCTTCTACTGATGGGAGCATTACCAGTCAGTAAATGGCTTACTACATCGCAAAAAGGTTCTTCTCAAATAGAGAAGGCATTGATCACCATGCTTGATTGATCAAGGCGGATTGATAATTTCAGACCTTTTTGTAAGTTCTTGTTTGTTCCTGACGATTTCTTTACGCGTCGGTAGATCAGATACTTACTTAATGTCGTTTATGCTAAACTAAGAAAAAAGTACCTACCTACCCACATGAATTTGAAGACGCATTGGTCTGGCCGGTTTCGAACCCACTACCTCTTGTTTGTTTACAAAGCGGTGGCTTAATTCCTGGGCGTAGGAGAAGCTACGATGAGAGGTCTAGAAAACAGCCACACATTGGTTGCTGGACCTATCCTTACTATAACTGTTAGTCTGAATCATCATGGGCAAAGGCCGCAATGATTGACATACTTTTCGTTCCATTGCACTTTCTACTTTGACACACGTGATTCGCTGTCTCAGGGCACCATATGCCATATGATGATTTTGCTCCATGTATTTAGTAGTTGCGCCTGAGCCGATATATTAACGGTGGGTACCTAAGTAAGATTCATAGCCTTTTTGCCCGACTGACGCCGTCAAGGAGTGTTTTTTGAGCGTATGTATGTGAGTATGTATGTCTATTTCTTTGGCACGCTCTACAGCCTAAATGGCTTAATGGATTTTAACGTATGAGGTGTTATTAGACTCGCATTGATTGTGGAAGTGATAGAGTATATAAAATATCAATGTAGCGTCAGCACGAGAAAAAAAGGGTTTCTTATTTTAACTTTGTTTGAGGCAGGCGGGCTGTTTGTTTTTTAATAATATGCTTGTTTATATCTACTGTGGCGTTAAATCGCATAGTTAGCATAATTGTAACCACTCTTGGCATTGTCTTGAGGAAGAAACCAATGAGTAGGTATAACAGTGAACTCGTAATCGTAAGGGTAGAACAACAATATAGGTATACAGTCAATCAATTTGATTTCTTCTACAATAAATGATCATTGCTATAATATTAAATTTTGTAGAATAAAAGGATATTTTGCCCGTAGTACAGTTCAGTTCTCCGGTCAACAGTACTACGGAAAATATTTATTTTCAGTGGACACCAAAAAAATAAAATATTACTACGTAGGTTCCCTTCTATTAGGATTATTATACAAAAGACAAATGTACTATGGATAACATGAACATGTCTGATGGCGGTGAAGGCGAGCGCTGACACATCGTAAGGCCTGACATGGTGTTTTTGCCTGTATAAGTAATACCGTGACATAAAAAGAAGTTCGTCAACTAAGAAAGGCCTAAAAACAAATTGTTCAACTATACAAAAGAGAAACACGGCAAGAGCTCATTAATTTCATTTATTGGACATTTTCGGCAGCTGATGACTATTAAAATTATCTTTGGTACTCTTTCCATACTTTTTATCATTTTAGGAAGACATATAGATAAAACATATAAAGAAATCTAGTCTACAGATACTATATGAGTGAGCAAACTAAATACTAAGTTATGAAGTTTAGTCATAATCAGCCATTTTGTGCTTTTTACAGTTGGTTGGGTCTTGTTTCTATAACAAATAGTTTTCTTTTGATTTACTTTTGAACTAATTGAATTAATTATGAATATGCTTTACTTAAAACTCACAGACATGCGTAGATAGTTAAAATTGGACTGTTCATGCTAGAGTAACTGATCCTGTTTTAGCCCACTCAATATCTGTGTAACATGTGAAATATCTGTGTGAAAATGACAGTTTTGTAACTAAATCAACTGTTAGTATTATATTAAGCGAGACACAGTACGACCTTGTAAATGATTCTAGAAAAACTTACGTCCTTTTTCTAAAGGAACGAAATAAACACTAGGTATACAGGTAAGTATTACGTCATGAATGGTTATTTGGCACAAAATTCCGTGCATGCGTTTCTTGTTTATAAAACTTTAAGTTTTGTTGATTAAATTCATTTAGAACATATAGCGTAATTATATATATTACAATGTATCATTGTAGGGTTATCAAGCGTTAATTACACTGACAATGAACATGCAGGACGGCAAGAACTACAAACAACCATTATTTAAATAGAGAGCAAATTTTAACACATTAATTACGTGCAAGAATGTTTTACAAAATTAGTATGTTGGGGTTTAAACCCATAAAATTTTATGTTTTTGGACGTACGCATTCAAATTCTTTGCTTAGACTTATAACGCATGTAGAGCATTTACTGCCGTATGCGCGAAGCATGTAAGTGGTTTTAACGGAATACCATTAGGTACTGCCATTACGAGGCGAAGTAGCAGCCGAGACCACTTTGGTTCATCAAAAATTATAATGCTGTGACTGAATTAGTTGCAAAATTTTAAAAGCGAAATAAAAATCTTTTCGTTTATCTTTTCTAAATGAAGTAGTGCACATTCATATTCACGCTTAAGCCTTCCATTTTTATTCACAAACAAATGTAGGCATGGAAAACTTCGCTTTGTGCGCTCTTAGTAAAAACTAATTTTATTAAGGAGTATTTATATTACAGCTTTGGCGATGTTTGAATTAAGAAGAGCGAGATGATAGTAAAGTTAATAATTTAGCAAAAAAAATCAACTTCTAAGTAACAATGGACATGAACACTTGCTAATTCTAGTAATATCGAGTTCATCGTCGAATCCACTTTAGCTGGCTATTAAGTATAATATATTTTTTATATTAGCTTATACTTTATTATTGTTTTATTTAACAGCTAAGTAGCTTCGACTCAGAAAATAGAAATAGCCACATAGATAATACAAAAAAGGGGTAACGTTATATAATTTAGTAGATTTTTATATAGTATAATTTATCGTGGATAATTTACTTATTCTGTCTTTGTTATTATTTGAGATTCAATATTAATCTACACAAATAAACATACAAAGATTTTCTTAAAACCTAACATATAACTAAAAAGGGCTTCTCGACATGTCTCAATTCAGTTTTATGTTAGCATTATTATCTAATATTTCCAGTTGCACCTACATAGTCACACCCAATTACTTAGTTAACATATATTTTTAAGGTAAGTAGTGTAGGAATACCTTAGTAAAGTAGTTCATTTTTATACAAACTAGTACTACACAGTAACTAGTAAAACATATTGGGACACAAACTGATGGGACAATTCGAAAATATGCGTAAAACCCTTTAAACTTGCCACTATAAAACAAAATTATATGTATCAACCATGATGAGTGCAAATAAGTGGGGTGCAACCTTCCATAAACTCCATTTAAACATTTATGCAAGTTTTATAAAGCATGTTTCAAGTCATCTTTATTATTGAACAGTATGAAAATTACTTTACAAAACTTCCAGACATTACATTTACTCGTAATTATGCATTATTTTAAGTCGTATCAATGATACAGACCTACATTTATTTTTTAAACTTCATGAACATAGTGCAGAGGCGGACATAATGCTATAAGCATTCTCTACCAGCCAACCTTAGGTGATGCGGAGGTAAACGACATTTCGCACGTATGTAAATCCCTTACAAATAAAAAAACTTTAGAGGGATTCTAAAGTTAATCATAATTTGGTAATAGCCTAGTGTGTATAAAAGTAAATATAATAAAGAGAAAAATGCTAAGTAAATAGGCTTAACCAATGAAAGGTTTTTTTTGTATCTAACAAAACCTTTTAGAGTGGCTACGACAGTATCACATTAATTTAAATCACGTGTAATATGTACGGCCACGATGCCGTACATGAAAAAACAAACCAAATATCCTTTATTCCATTTTTAAATTTTCGTATTTCTAAATTTGTATTGATCTTTAAAATTAAAAAATACAAATTTTCTTACGCAAATGAAAACTTCGTAAAAAGAAAGTAACACAAAATTTATAGCGGTATATAAAAATGGGTTTGTAAATCACACGATAACCTGTCATTGGTAAATATAACAAACTGTTATGCACATAACCTATCTACCTCTCATTGGTATAAAAACAAATCACATAAGAAAATAACTAACTAACCATAAGCACCAATGTAAAAATAAAATCTTTGGATTCTTGGCAAGTTAACAGAAATAATAATCACATTTAAAACTTAACAATAACACTACAAAATAATCAGACCCTGATTAATAATATCAAATAAGAAACGTAATAACGTCAATGAGTATTGTGGTGAAAATCACATAATAATAATTCAATACAGATTACCTAGCTGGCTCATTTCATTTGACACTGGTTGAATCATGGAAGCATTAGGGTGCGTTCCACTAACGCTACGCTGGGCGGAGTGGAGAAACGGACCGTGACCACTGACTCGGAGTGGAGATTTCGAGCACTGTGATTGGCCAATGCCGCTCCTTTCCACTCCACCCATCTCCGCGCGCACCCTAATCATTGCTGCGTCTGCAAAAGTCGCTATGTGATTGTTTCTATTTTTGTTTTTTGATGCAGTTTTGCACCTTAACAGTGTTCAAACAAGGATCAAAAACGGCAACAAAAATCAAAAGAAAACAATAAATGGCGACTTTTGCCGACGCGTTTACGATTATACAATTATAAAAAGAAACGCTTTATACGCTCAGAGACACGTAGTGGGCAGCCTTGTATAGATACTTAAAAAATAATTAAATGCCTTGAGTGAGTGAGTTTTCGAGTACAATATCAAATTCATCGAGAGGTTCGAGTATTTGCCTGAGGAATGTTAGCAAGCCGCGTTTACGTAAGAAGCTCTGTTCTTCGTACATCTCCACGGTAACTCGGGTCATCGACATCGGCACCAACATTCGATGTAGCCAATGTTCACTAGAAACAAATATTTTACTTTAGTTTTGAATATCTAAGAAAACTACATAAATAACTAATAATTAAATAAGATATTTAGATATACATAAGACATATAAGTGATTCTAAGTATTATATGTAGGAATGTATTTACAACAATAAATATTTGGTTTTTTATTTACAGTCATTTAATTTATTTTCATGCGTTTATATCGCAAGCGGACGACCTTATATATTAAGTTACGGTTACATATTCGTAAGAATCACTTTGCGACCAACTTTTATTTCACAACAATAGGTAAGGGTTGAACAACGTTCGGCAGCCCGGAACCGCACTTTCCTATGCTTCTATCCTTTTCTGTCCCGGAGATATGTCATTTCAGACGGTAGTAGATCTACGCTGGTTTGGGCATGAATGGGCCGGATCGTCCGAGGAAGTACTACCCTCTCATAGAAGATCGACGTAAGAGTAGTAGTATCCGTACTACTGCATTTCGTTCGGTGAGTGAGAGTGCCGGTCCCCCCTTTCCTCTTTCCTCACCTCCCTCATTTCCTTCCCCTAACCCCATTCCCAGCCGCCATAGTGGAGGCCACCATACCAGCAGTTAAGGACGATAGCTTTTGGTATGTTGGCCTCCACTGACTGCTTACCATCAGGCGGGGTGGAGTCACTTTGGTAGGCTAATATTAAGAAAAAAAAAATTACTAAAGTGAGAAAAAGCGAATGACGATTTTAAGTGACAGAAAAGGATAGAAGCATAGAAAAATGAGGTTCCGTGTTGTCAAATGTAGCTCAACCCTAATAAGTCACTCACCGTAAACTAAGACATATAAACAGCTGAAACTTCCCGTCCTTGCCAAGCGTGCGTCCTACAGAATTAACCTCGTCCATGAGATGACAGTAACACCGCCAGATGGCTCTGTGTTCCTGATCTTGTCGACAGTTATACGCCATACCACAACTCTTGTTATTCTGCGTGGGTTGTTCGTCGCATAAACTCATTTTGAACTCGTCTTTCACTTTAGCTGTAAACAAAAAGTTTATGATTATTCGTCGTAGATTAATTTATCTTCGTTTAAAACAAAAATGATTATTATACATAATAGAATAGTTTGCAATTGTATTAATAAAAGGGATTGTTTCAATACAATACATAGGTATTGAAAATTGAAGATCTTGTGTTTTTATAAATTTTACTCCAGTCAATAAAGAAATATAGAGTGCGTGAGCGAGTAACTTAGCAATTTTTTCTGAAACGTGTTTATGGTGATCGGGGAGAGAACATACTAAAAGTCCCCAATCTTAGGAGGTGAGCTGGAGGGAGGCAGGGGTGTAAAGTATCTATTTTTCGCTTTTTTGCTATTATCTCAAAAACGGTGTGCTCTAGAGAAAAACGTTCTTGTACTAAATAAAAGCTTAAAAAATTCCCTACAACTTTCATTTTGTGCACATTTTCCAATTTCCAATAGTTTTTGAGCTACACGTCCTAGGAAAATAGAATTGAACATAAACACCGCTTGTGGCATAAGATTATACGAGGGTACTTTAAATTCGCGGAATGGGCTTAAAGGAGGTAAAATATTAACCCAAATTTATTTTTATTTGTTACACATTCGCATACAACACTAATACATTCATCAGAATGATTAAATAAGTTACTCGCTCACGCACTCTACACCACCTTTTTAGTCATTCGTTGACTGGACTATTTCTGATATATATTTAATAATATAGGACTCCGCAATTGGTTTTAATGTTATTAACAAATAAAAACTTTAATATTATCACCAGTGATGGACAGATACAATGAGTATATAACCACTTGAGTGACGATGATATGATTTCTAGTACACACGCGGACTCACCACTGCGGGTCGGGGGACGAAGAAATTATCGCGACAGTGATTGGTTAATGCATCAATGTCAATCATATTGCACCGCCCCATAGTGTTGTACCACATAACTGTGCCAAAATAAATCGTTATCGATAAAGTAATTTTTATTCGATGTCCGAATACATGGATGTCAGAATTATTTTAACAATATGAAAACAATATAGAAGGAGGTTATTGTGTCTTACTAATAAATTTACATTATAGGTATTATTTGTATGTAAATGGTTTATTGTAGAATTTATAAAAGTTATTCATAATTGATGAGTATAATAAATAAATAAATATTTTATTTGCATTTATCTTTACAATTGATTTAATGTCTTCAATAAATGAAAGGTAAAACTATAAAATAATTTTACTTACTATTAGGTAGGTACATAATGTGTGTCTTTTTAATGGATAAATATTTCCTTTTATCTCTCGAAAAAAAAGATGTCTGGATTAATAAATAAAGTGAATAGAGTAAAGGAAAGTGATTGACACGAGTGAAATAGGTAGTTAAAGGCGGTTTATAAATCATGATACGATAGGTACGCTTGTGTTAAAACCTCGGGGCATGTGTATTTTTTTTCTTAGTTTGTATAATACCAAGTAAATACGTGGTATTTTATTATTAGTAATAGTTGTTGATTGGACTGTGTGTATAAATAATACTAGAAAAAATTAATTTTGTAATTCGAACACTTTCTATTCAATGCAGAGTATTTTGTTTGTTTATATAAAAAAGTATATTTACAATCACAAAACTAAATGGAAAAACAAAGTAGGCAAATGTAATTAAAGTGCTGGAGGCGCCCTATCGCATGTTTACGTGCCGCGCGGGTGTAGGAATTTATTTTAAAAAATTTGGCCGTTTTACAATACTGTATAGATAGATATTACCGTGGTTATATATATATATATATATATATACAGTATTTAAGAATGCTATTAATAATAAGAGTTTCAAAAATTACGTATTTCGACAAAAATAAAATTATTATTTTCACATTAATTTTAAATATTTTATAATGAAGTTAATTATAAGCGTACTAAAACAGGTAAAAACATTGTCGGCGTTGCTGAACTAAATAAACGCCGTCGGTTTTTTAAATTTTCAAAAGAATCAAATGTGTCAAATGTGAAATTCCTTGAACAAATAACGCTGTATTTGCTAGGGTACCAATTTTGTCTGTTATCAGCATTTATCCATTTTTCTTTTATTTCTGGGCTCTTCGAAAAACTAAGATGTTAGAATAATTAATTAATTTTAAAATATCTTTAATTAATATTATTAACCGAATCATCAATAGTAATTATCGGTATCAACTTTATTTCCGATTTGTCTCAGCGCTACTGTGACAGAAAAAAACAAAAAGAGACGGAACTATTGACAATCGTCTCGCGCGAGAAAGAGAGACAAACTTTGATGGTGACGTATTTACGTCATACAACCAATATCACTTGAGCCCTGCAATCACAATAAACATTTATCATAACACAACTAAAATCGTACTTTACCGGTGAAAAGTTATACCATCCTTGTTATAACTTGATATTTTAGTGGATTTTCTACACCATTTACCAGAGCAGGAAGGCATTTTCGTAAAAAAATTAAGAATGTAGCGTATTGACATGTGCGCACAGATCTGACACTTGGTCGGAACTAAATGAGTAAGCTCTGTCGCGGTTTGTTATAAGCGCTAAATGCCTTATCTTTGGCGAGCGTTTGTACGCTGTATTAGCAGTCAAGTGGATCTATCGTCTTTGGACAGATAAGATGAAAACACACTGTGTTGTTAAGACGGTGTGTTTTCATCTTAATTTCATGCTTATCCCAAACACAAATGAGAAACCTCCTCCTTTTTTGAAATCGGTTAAAAACATTCTGGTTTGAATAAAACTATAATAAATTGAAAGGTACACCTCTACCTACCTCACTAATAGTTTTCGTAACAACAGCCGCGAATATGTTATTTTAATACCACGAGCAGCTTGTGCCGTCCCACCAAAATAAACTTAAATACTAAATTAAAAAAAAAACGTCAATAATGTACAGCTCGATGACTTTTGTTTGTCAATTTATAATAAATTGCTAACATATTATTATAATTTTATTCCTACTCTTATTCTACATGATATGTCTATCACTGGTTCCTTGTCCATTACTGGTCAAATTTGTCAATCTTGCATCGTGAGTCGTCAGCCGTTGCAGATTTATACGGCATTATCCCGTTTGTTACGACATAAATGTTGTAAACATTGACGTATTACATAAAATAGTTTTCTAATATAAGTAATTAAAATAATGTTAACAAATTACTATTGTCACAATTATCGTTGGTTTACTTACCAAAATAATCCCAAATAAAGAGATTCTTGCCGAACAGCCGTACAGACTTAAACCCACAGAGAAAGGCTTGCTCCAGGCATTTCACGAGGCCGTTCTCACCACACAAGAGCACACTGAGGGAATTGGCGTCTTTATCCCTTTTAGACTGGTAGTGCCATTTCACAATAGCGTTTACACAATCACCTATTAGGGAAAAAAAACATTTAAACTAAGAGTGAAATATGTAATGAGTTTCTATTGACGATATACCTACCTATCTACTTTATAAATGATTTGATTACGGTTTAAAACGTATTTTATGTAAATATATCGTCAATGGAATCATTTACTTATTTATCCATAACCCCGATAGTATTAAAGTGAGATGGTACTTCTTGGAGAAAAAAATTAACAACTTAAATAATAAAAAAGAAAATAATCGCTGACAAAGATTTGTGTCTGTGATAGTTAATATTTTATTCACCGACCAGATGCAGTCAGTAGAGTCATTTTTAGAGAAAGTTCAGCTTTTTGTTATTGACAGATATTGCGTTATTTTAACCTTGTTGAGTATATTCCGAACTTAAATGATTGTTCAAAAACCATTGCCGTAATGCTTTGACGAAATGAACTAAAACGTTGTAAAAACTAAACTTGTTATTTGCAAGATATTATGATTCGATAATGGTATGATGAAAACCGTGTAAAGCTAAAGCAAAAGAAGATAATGCCACCAAAAAGTAAAAACTAGCCGCCAACCGAACCCGTCACCAATGAAATAGGTGAGAAATATGGTGATATAGCTACCAAATTTTGACAATTGATCTAACCTGAAGTATCTTGCTTGTAGAATTCCACTGAGCCTAAATATTGATATCAACCGTGTCCAGTTTTCGCGGGTTGTCGTCGCCAACAATCTTGGAAAAATGCTAGGGGGAATGGTGACACATGGATGACGTCATTGGAAATCCTCAAGATTAAAATCATACAATTTTGTTTAGCATTTTACTAAGCGAAGAAACGGTGCTTGTGCAACGTTCACAATGAACTTAATAAGCGTGCTTTCAGCAAGTTGCGTGTAGTCGAAGTGATTTCGATTAGTTTCGCGTATTTTGTGCAACTAGGGCTCTTTTCAGCAACAAAGAATGCGCTGATAAAAGTATATAACCTATAAATATTCTTAGTTGTTTTCTTAAAGTAATGTATTAAATAAATGTTGTGATAAAGTTAATTCCACTTTACTATAAAACCTATAGAAAATGTGCTGTATTTTTTTATATAGGTATACAACTTGCGCACAACTTTGCTTTTCGTTACAATGAGAGGTTACCCAAGAATAAAAGAAACAGAAAATAATAATAAGTGCTCTATTGTGACGGAAAGAAAAGTAAACAAATATATATATAGTTTTTTGCATTTATTTCGGCTAAGACGTTACGTGGCGCGCTAGGTGACGGTCACCCAGTTACCTATCATATGCTGTATGGTGGATGTAGAGAGATGTGTTGTCGTGGGGGTAGCGACCGGCGGCGCGGGGGTACGGGGCGTGGCTCCACCGCGCATGCGCGCCGCCACCAGCAGCCGCTCCGTCGACCCGTCGTCCACGCCCGACCCCAGCCAGCGGTTGCACGGGAACCTAAACACACCACACGCTCTTGTCATGTTCATTCACTAAGTACGCGGCATACAACTTGAACAATCACGGTTGCAGTTCGCGCATGTGCGTTTCTGAGCTAATTAATCGGCATTCGAAAAATGAATCGGAGTCGTAACGCACGGCACGCAATATCATTTGGTGATCTACCAATATCGTGGTCGAAAGCATGCGTGCGCTTTGAAAAAAGCTCTCCGCCAAAAATAAAAAACGGGGTTTGTGCATTTTAAGGTCATTGTTGAAGTTGTATAACGGCTATTATACCCGATCTGAAGAATTGTTTAGGAAGGTGCTAACGGCCACTTTTTATCTTTGCACCTCCCGTCATCGACTGGGAGTTCATCCTCGCACCTTAGAGGCTTAGAACCTCTAAGATCCCGTACAGTGAGGTTACACAGGAACTTTCTCCCCTGTACGATAAGGTTGTGGAATGAGCTCCTTGTCGAAAAGACCATAACATGGAGTTCTTCAAGACAAAAGTTAAAGGTTTTTAACAGGGTATGCAACGCGCTAGTGTTACTGTTGGTGTTGCATGTAAATTCGTAATATAAATAAATCAATAAATTGTATCTCAATAATTATTAAGAGATAACAAAAACCGTATATGAGGCACCCTGAGATCGAACTTACAGTGTTCGCGTTTTCTACGCTACTTACAGTAGAACACTTTATCCATCTAGCCAATCTTTGCCTTAGGCAACAAGTTTTTGCATTACTATAGACTCCGGTTAGCAAAATGTAGAAAACGAGGATCTATATTGTTGTTTCTGTTTCTTTAATATGAGACAGATAACAATATATTCTCGTTTTCTTGTGGTTAACACCAGCTATATCAGTACGGATATATGGAATAGGGGGTTTTATTACTCGCAGTAATAATGCTTACGATGAAATATCACGAACACATGGATACAGGAACCTTGAGGTGCACATGAAATTCTGAATTTGGCTGTACATTACTGCATAACAAAAGTAAAATGATACGTTGTCAACTTACGTATATGTATGACCCGTAACTTCATTCCTGACGTATACTTGATCAAGCAACCACCGCGCCGAAAGCCCAGAATTGTCATGTCCGATGCGCAAAGTTGATAGTATTCCCAGGTTTTTGTGCTAAAAACAATGTGAATATTTCAATCTACAAAAAGCCCGGATTGGATGTCCTGAGTAAAAATTAGTATAGTGACTTCGTATCAGCCAGCATCGCAGTAATAACTTTCTAGTTAGGTATAACATCTAAAAACACCAGAAGTGTAAAGGAAAATACTGTAAATTCTGGACTAAATTACAAAGGATCTTAAAAGTCGAAATGCTCGGATCCAGTAATAAGATAAAAATTAAAAGACACCTTTAGCAACTACATTTAGTGAAATATTCATAGAGCAACATAAGCACATCTTAAATATTAGCTATAACCTACATTTTGTGTTTTGTATTTTATATAAATTTACATATATGTATACACTTACATGGAAAACAAACTCATTGGTGTTACGCGGTATCGGTATTTTAGGTGTAGATTCGCCATTAGCACCAGATATAGAGATCCAACAGTTTGCTGTCGTCTGGCTTGCTTTGCGCGAAGGTACGATGAGAACACGATACGGCAGTTCTATAAATAAAGTTTATTACATTATTTATACTTGTTACACTCCTTTATGAATTCAAAATAGATTGACAATAATCATATTTTAAAAGAGTACATTAGAAATTACAAAATGTATACTCTTGAAGAAAATTGTACTCAACGTGATATGCTATAAAGCTTTGATTTTGCACCTACCTGCGTCCGCAGTTAGTGAGAGAAAACTCTTTGATAAAAGCTCTGCATTGTCTGCAAAATACATATTAAGATTTCGTGTTATAATTCTTAAAAATACAACAAAAACTTACTTGTCGTTGGATAGGTATTCGTAAAACAGAAGTAGTCAACAGCATTCAAAGTTAATAAATGATATAGAAACTGTTCTCTCTCTTCTTCTGATCGTAAAAAAGCCGTCCGTTTGTACTGAGATCGCAACAATGTGGTATCTGCGAGCAATTCTCTTAGATGTTTTGATAGTAATTTCTTCTCTAAGGAAAGTCGAACCCAAGCACGAGCGTATCCAATTTCTGTTTTTATATCTGTCATTGCTTGAACATTTCTGCAAAATTTTGTTCGTATATAGAAACGTTATATGGTCAGTAATGGTAATAGAATTACGATAGGAACATGCACATTTGTTAATCTGTTTTATAAATTTGAATTAGATTGCATAAAATAACATTTTGCGTTTATTTGTAAATAATCATAATGTAATCGTGTTCTCAAAATAAGTTATTACTAACCAGTGTCTTAATTATTATATTTATTTTTGGCACAACTTAATGAGATAAAACAAATAGTAACAGTTTTTCTTTTTTCAATAAATATTGTTTAAAATAAGAATAAATTACTGAGTCTATGTTAAAAATTAATTACCAACCTCATATCAAAAGTTAAGCTCTCAGGCAATGGTCGCAACGGATTCGGCGGCGGGCAAGACTTTCTTTCCAAAGTTCCAGAGTTACTAAGACGATCTCGTGAGCTATCTCTTGATCCACCACGCGAACTATCCCGGGATCTATTACTTGAACTAGTGCTCTGGTGTGCCTCTACCTCTGCCCCCACTGATGATAGATCTGACATAATATAAAGTAAGATTATGTGTGATGCATACTGATGAATGATAGACCTCAAATAGAACGTTAAGCAGAATTGGCTGTTTTTACAGTTATAGTAGTTCTTACGAGTCAGTAAAACATGACTCTTTCTATTTAGATTTATGCATGGATAATACATAAAATAAAAATGTCAAGCCGTCTCCGGAATATTCTCTTTGACGTATTACAGGAACTTAATCAATTAACGATATGTGCAGTCAAACAACGCAAATAAAGCCAAATGAGGTCATTAACTATTTTTTTTAACAGTAGATAATTAAAAGAAACAGTACGAACAGTCATGAACACAATTTAAAGAATGTTACTTACAGTCGAGTCTTTTGCGTAATACACACCAAGCCAAAGCTGCATGATCCAAAGGAACACATGAATGAGATCGATCGATAACACAATATATTCACACATATTCGTAATTTTACGTTCTTTACCCACCTATTTAATTTAATCGACAGTTCATTTCATATATTTGTACATTTGTTGACAATAAAGCCACAATTAAAAGCAACAATAGGTTACACACACATATCAGTAGTAGGTATTCCCAAAATGATTCAATTATTACTATAGCATCTGTCGCCATGTCCTTATTACAGCAGTATCGATAGTCCCAAACCAGTTACAACTTGGTATATTTATTGATATTACTTTTATGTTTTGCCAAGACACCAGACGTTCTGTAGTAAGCCACGTTAGCATCCTACAGATGTAATTGTTTACAAATATAAATTATTAGTAAAATAAAGAAAGCTGATATTTACCCGGCGTAAGATAATTAGGGTCGATAGGTTTAGTCGAATTACTGCACTGTTCCAATTCTTGATAGTTAGTGAGGTGCATCCACAACGCTGATTTCCCCATTTTGTGCTGCAAGCCGTGAGACCACAGTCTTTCCAACAAGTCACACAGTGAAGCGATCATTGTACTCTCTTCTACGCCCGTTATCGATACTTCCACTCCTAAACCTAAGTCCGATTCTTCTGTACCCATTTTCTCTAGAAGCATTCTTTTTGTTTTACTTTTGCATTCCTAAAAAAAGAACACTGCATTATTTTCTAATATTAGTGACATATTTAAAAACTTGATTAGGTACTCGATATGAAATGGGGCAATAACAGCATACAAGCTGCTTTAACAGTTGTTGTTATACGTAGAACTTGATGAAGAAAACTGTTTTTATAAAAAATAAATTACAGGCACAAACTTAAAAATAAATAGAAAAATGGTACAATTTGTGTATTGCCGCAAATAAACCCATTATTTAACTTTTTATTTTAATTCGACCGTCGGCGTCGCGTCGGCTACATATGACATACATTTACGTAGATCATACCTAATATTTATTGTGTTGGATGGAGCTCTAAAACTCATTCACATAATCGAACTCGTAGGTAGATAATTCGGGGCTCTAACCATTTGAATATGGTTCTAGTATATCGTCATAGTCATTATATACAAACAATATATTACCTTTAGAAGTTTCTCAACAAACGCTCTATTGTTCTGTGCGATAGCCGCAGGCGTCACTTCTGTTGACAATCTTCTACTTATGTCACCTAGCAACAATTCCGGTGGACAATCCTTCACTTGCCATTTAGCGTTTTTTATACGTTTGAGACTATTTGTTCTGAAACCGCGAAAAAAAAATATAATTAGGAGAGTAACCAAAAAAATAAAATAAACATAACTAAAAAGCATAGCAAAAAGCAATTAAATAGGTGTTTATAATGTGACATTATGTGCGCGAGTTACATGAATAAATAATATTTTTCAGGTACTAAATCTCAAACACAATAACTATAGCGTGAACTAATGTTTACAAACACCAATAATATTGTAAGAGCAAAAAAATAGATAGTTTATATGCACAAAAAGCGCACGATACTAAGACATACAGCAATCATAGCAAATTGTAAATATTTATACGCCGCGAGCTATACAGAAGCCGTCATATAAACCCTTAGCGCATTTAGGTACATTGTAGTGTAATAACTTATCTAACTTCTTCTCTTATTATCATTGGTGCATTCATAAAACATAAAAAGGCGTGAAACGAAATACTTGTGTTGCGCGGTGTGTTAATTAGCAGTTTCTACATCAAGTAGTGCCTCATTTTACGCCCTTTCTCCTCTAATAAATATATAAAATCGCAAATAATTAAACTACAAAGGACAAGGATCGCGAACATTCAAAATACGTATAGTAACATATAAATAACTTTATTTGTATATTTATTTATTTACATATAATATAAAGCCTACGTTAAAGTTTATTATCATAGCTTGCATTATGGAGTTTGCTTATATTAGAATGAAGATCTATTGATTAACATATACATTATTATAATTGTAATCTTATCATGAGAACATAAGAAAATGGGGATGATAATTAAAATGAGATGAAATAATAACAATTGAGTATCACACTATAAACATATATAAAATCACATACATTACATGAATGTATTTCATACTACATGCAATATTAAAAAATCATGCACTTTTAGTACAAAATACGTACTATCACAATATTAAAATAATAACTTATACATTATTTCTATTTAGTTTCTGAAAGGCATCAAAGTAGGTTCGTTGCACTGAGTCATATACCTTAATCCCAATGGAAAAAGGTTTGGTGTTAAACATCACTGGGCAATAAAATCTCAGGAGATTTTTATTATTTTTATTAATACTCGTTACTTTTCATTTGTTTGCTATATATGTTTTATGTAATGTTATATTTATAGTTGCTACAAAAACATCTGTTATATTGTGTAACTCTTAACATATTTTAGATCAGATTGATTTCAGATTTTGATTGTACATGCAGCCAACTGTTATAAAACAACTTAGCCTTTCAAAAACTATGTCGGTATATCAAAATATTTATAAAACGTAGGTATTTTAAAATACTATATAAAATAAAAATTTCTTTACCACAGTTAAATATTAAGAAATTCGGTTTCTATGACAGAGTATATTATAGCTTTCTATATTTAAAAAGAATTGTTAAATATAAGCTTTTTGAAGCAATTCTTCTGTCGAAGACAATGACTTGGATCATTTTAAAATAAATTATAATTATATATATATATTAAATTTTATATTAAAAATAGTTATGAAATTCTCTGCTCATCCAACATTCAACTATATTTATGTATTTTTATTGAATTTACTACATCATCTACTAAAAACTGATATTTACTACATAAACAGCAGCAGAGATAAAATCGTTAAACACATTTCAAAAACCTGGGATGTAAATTCATTAAATATAAATGCATAGTAATATTAATATTATTTCATATTAACAATACATTTAGGATATTATTTACTGCAATCAATTTAGAAGAAGGCTAATCGAAACATAATTTTACCAAAATCGAATACCAATCAAATCAAAATTGTATTCGATTTGTACCAATATTTGCAAGTATGATAATTGATAAGTCTTTTAGGACGCTCGCAACACAGTAATAAATCTTTATATAATCTTTTTAAAATTAATTTTATCGTTCTTTTAGAATCGTATACTTATCAGTTTTGGTAAAGTTATATTTCAGTAGGACAAATCGAACACAAAACCTCGTAATTTACAACGTGTGATATTTGAAAAATAATTCATTCTGCGTTTACGCTTTAACAGTTCTTTGAACTTTACTACTGAGTATATAATGTATCACAGGCTGTAAAAATAATTCTCTGATATGATTTACTACAATTGATAATTGCATGAGATTCATGTTGGTACCAAATAACATTTTAGACCTACATTTACAAAAAGGAAGCAACGGTTTATTAAGCATACCTACTAGTTACATTAATGCACTACATGGTAGTGTTAATAACTAAAATATAAAGGAAATACATACATTTAACAGTCGCATGCTATCAAATAAAGCAAGTCATTCATGACAAAAATCAGTCGATTTATGAAATAATAAAAGTTACATAACAAGTAATGTTCACCAAGTCAACAATTTAATTATTAATAATATCTTATTAATTTTATTATGAGTTAGTAAATAAATGAAAATAGTGTAATTTCACATATTCCTAAATTAAAATAAATAAATTAGTAAATCAATATAAATACTCGAATGTTCAAAATTTTAATTTATTAATGTTTTTACAAATACGGATATGGAAAGAAACTTGGAACAACTTAGGTTATTATCATAGCTTGCATTATGGAGTTTGCTTATATTAGAATGAAGATCTATTGATTAACATATACATTATTATAATTGTAATCTTATCATGAGAACATAAGAAAATGGGGATGATAATTAAAATGAGATGAAATAATAACAATTGAGTATCACACTATAAACATATATAAAATCACATACATTACATGAATGTATTTCATACTACATGCAATATTAAAAAATCATGCACTTTTAGTACAAAATACGTACTATCACAATATTAAAATAATAACTTATACATTATTTCTATTTAGTTTCTGAAAGGCATCAAAGTAGGTTCGTTGCACTGAGTCATATACCTTAATCCCAATGGAAAAAGGTTTGGTGTTAAACATCACTGGGCAATAAAATCTCAGGAGATTTTTATTATTTTTATTAATACTCGTTACTTTTCATTTGTTTGCTATATATGTTTTATGTAATGTTATATTTATAGTTGCTACAAAAACATCTGTTATATTGTGTAACTCTTAACATATTTTAGATCAGATTGATTTCAGATTTTGATTGTACATGCAGCCAACTGTTATAAAACAACTTAGCCTTTCAAACATAATTTTACCAAAATCGAATACCAATCAAATCAAAATTGTATTCGATTTGTACCAATATTTGCAAGTATGATAATTGATAAGTCTTTTAGGACGCTCGCAACACAGTAATAAATCTTTATATAATCTTTTTAAAATTAATTTTATCGTTCTTTTAGAATCGTATACTTATCAGTTTTGGTAAAGTTATATTTCAGTAGGACAAATCGAACACAAAACCTCGTAATTTACAACGTGTGATATTTGAAAAATAATTCATTCTGCGTTTACGCTTTAACAGTTCTTTGAACTTTACTACTGAGTATATAATGTATCACAGGCTGTAAAAATAATTCTCTGATATGATTTACTACAATTGATAATTGCATGAGATTCATGTTGGTACCAAATAACATTTTAGACCTACATTTACAAAAAGGAAGCAACGGTTTATTAAGCATACCTACTAGTTACATTAATGCACTACATGGTAGTGTTAATAACTAAAATATAAAGGAAATACATACATTTAACAGTCGCATGCTATCAAATAAAGCAAGTCATTCATGACAAAAATCAGTCGATTTATGAAATAATAAAAGTTACATAACAAGTAATGTTCACCAAGTCAACAATTTAATTATTAATAATATCTTATTAATTTTATTATGAGTTAGTAAATAAATGAAAATAGTGTAATTTCACATATTCCTAAATTAAAATAAATAAATTAGTAAATCAATATAAATACTCGAATGTTCAAAATTTTAATTTATTAATGTTTTTACAAATACGGATATGGAAAGAAACTTGGAACAACTTAGGCGTAGTTTAAGGGTTCGTTACCCACCCTGAGGGTTAAACGGTACCCTATTACTGCTGTCCGTCTGTCACCGGGCTGAATATCTCATGAAGCGTGATAGTTAGACAGTTAAAATTTTCACAGATGATGTATTTCTGTTGCCACTATAAAAACAAATACTAAAAAAAAGAATAAAACAAATATTTAAGGAGACTCCCCTCCCATACAACAAACGTGATTTTTTTGCCGTTTTGTAGATAATGGTACGGACTCCTTCGTGAGCGAGTCCGACTCGCACTTGACGGTTATTTATTTTTATTAAGAAGTAGCTGTTGTCCGCAGCTCCGCCTGCGTAAATGTCGGTTATTGCGTAATATATTTTGGGTGACAAGCGAAATGTCCACTTGGCAAAATGTCGATGTTTACTAATCATGACCATGCCTCTGTTTATACATTGACGATTTTTCATACAAACTTTCATCCCTTATTTCAACCCCTTCGAGCCATTTTTTGCGATATTCTATCTCTACCAATTTCGGTTCAGTGGTTTAGGCGTGGAAGCGTAACAGACAGACAGACAGACAGACAGACAGACACAGAGAGTTTCGCATTTCTAATATTAGTATGGATATAAGCTTTTAGCACGCATACAAATATTTATAACAATCTAAATTCTAGTAACTTATTAAAGCTACTAGGATTTAGATTTAGTTTAAAGTAAGAATATACTTTATAATGCATGAACCTAAGAGATACTTTTATTTAAATTCTCTATTAATTATAGTTAAATTGGTTACCTCGGTGCGCATTACGGGCAACATGCACGCCTCGACAGCGACACTAACAGTACAGACACGGGACGCACAAACAACAAATAACTAATCATAACATGAAAGCTGCACTAGAGGTTAGTAAACGTGGCCGCCGGGATCGAGCCTCACACACATTCTGACGTCATCGCGTCACTCGGCTCGACGTGTAGAGCGATAGTGGTGATAGATCAGGGGACGAAAACTATCATTATTAGAATTTTTATAGGAAGCGAATCGGTTTAATCTAGCTCCCACAAACGTGGTTTGAGTATTATCGGGAAACACTTAGTTTCGACAGATTATTATCGGTTTGTCTATATACGCTAATGAAGTGGCTGAATTTGTTCGGCGCACGGGATGCTACGGGCTATAGGCAGGCGAACGTAGAGCTGGGGCGCGTCAAAGGGCGCCGGCAGCGGCACAAGCGGGCAGTAGCGGGGCGCACCTGGTGTCGGGCGCGGGCGGGCGCGCCAGCGCGTGCGCGTCGAGGCGCGCGGGGAAGGCGCGGTAGTAGGCGGCGCGGTGCGGCAGGCGCTCGGCCGGCGCGCCCACCTCCAGCTCGGCGCCCGCCCCCGCCGCGCCCGCGCCGCCCACCCCCGCCCACACGCTGTAGCCGCGCGTCAGCCCGCCCTCTCCTATGCGCCGCCTGAAACACACCTCTCACCTTACTCCCCTTTCGCCGAGCCGCCGGTCCCCGTCACCGGCGTCTCGGTTTGCGCTTCTACCCAGAATACTACCGCTGGTTATGATTTAAACGTATGATGCAATAGTATTTTCCCGGTGGCATGACGTTAGTATGCGGTGGCGTCCGCCCGATAGGTGCAAATACCATTAATTCATTCGTGATGCGAGTCCCCAATCCCATGCTATCGTTCTACATGCTACAAGACGAAGGTACGTACCTCACGGCCTTGATTCGATGTTCGAAGACCTGTAGGTTGGCATCGTACTCTCCCCAGTTAGCCATAATCTTATTATCGATCAGTGTGGCGAACATTTGTGTTTCGAGAAATCGCGACAGGAACGGTCGATGTCGCTGCGGCTGGTCTGATAAAAATGACGACTTATCGAAGTTCGCCATAGATTCCCGTGATGACAGCCATGACTCTCGATCCTAGAAAATATTGATTTAAGTGACAATGCCTGCTTATTGAAGATAGAGACCCGATGGAAACATGTTATCATGATGCGTGACTAAAAGGTACTACGGATTCTTACCACGTCGGCCGCCCACGAAACCAACGCTAGTTACGTGTAAAGAATATATTTTTTTACTATGAAACTAATTTCGTATATTCGTCTATAAAACCAACCCTACGTAACCAGTTTCTACTCTGCCTGACTGGTTGGTCTCCAATTTGTAGGCGAGACACGAGAAATATTATTTTAACTTTCCCATTCTTCGTAGAACCACTAACGCAACTATAAAATAGTACAACCCCCAATTGATACTGGCTTGTTGTATACCTAGCTGTAATAAGTTCTTTTTAATTTGGAAATAGTACTAGGGTAGTAGAAAATTGTAGGAGGTTATAAACATATTCAAAGTTTCAATATTTAGGCACAGGCTACGGTAACTGCTTACCATCAGGCAAGCCGTATGCTTGTTTGTCACCTTAGTAGTATAAAAAATAGTTATCAACATTTTCCAAAAAGTCTCGCTAGCAAACTCATACTAACCTTTTACAATCTTCTGCTACCTTATTACAATTAAAAAAAAAGTTTCCTCCCTCTGACCGAGTCATTAAACAAACTTATAAGGCTACTAATGTCTTGTCATTATATTGTTATCTGTAGTTTAATTAACATGAAATACAGTATTTATAACAAGTATAACTAATCAATATTTACCTGATCTGGCATAATGACAAAGTTTTCATACATAAGGAACATGTGTACGAATCTGTTGAGAAACGTTTCTCTGATAGCCGCATTGAACTTTATATCTTCGTTGTACTGTTCTTCGTCATTTAATATCTTCTTCTTTGTTGTTGGCATTACTGTGTCTGCATCTACATCGTCTATGTTTACACCTGTATAATAAAATAAGATTGCTATATTAATATATGTCTGCATACCTCAACAAAATATCAGACGAGTTGGAGACGGATATCAGACGAGTGGCTTAATAATTACTGTTATTGACTTGCAAATGAATAGACTGAAAGCCGACCTAAATATATTTGATAAAAACGCCCATTGATGTTAGGTGTTAGGTACAGCTAAATCTATAGTCATAAATATTGAATAAGCCAGACATCACCTGTTTAGTAAAACGTATGAAATCGTAGGTGATAATCTTCGCCTACATGCAACTATACTCTTGTCCAACACCAATTTTATACATTGTAAACAAACAGTCTTTTCAATATTTTTTCATCAAAAATTCTTTAACCGATCACACATGGATTTATACACATTCTATTCACTATATACTGCATTTTGCAAGTATTTTTAATGATTAATATAAAAACAAAAATTCTAAAAAATTAAGAACCACTTTTTGCGAATTAATTAACAGCTTAATTTTTCTATATGTACTCTATAATGTTTTTGAAAACCAATGTTGTAATTTATTAGAAGATATAAGTATAATCAATATCATAAGCACAGATTATTTTGTAATTTTTTATTTGTATTAGGATTTGCTCTTGCAGACCTGAGTTCACTTATTTTATTGGGATAATAAAATCATAACATATATACAAATTTTATTTAGTCGATAATTCATTTCAATTTCATCTGGCGGGAAAATATTCAAAAGTATCTCAATATTTCATTTCAGTCCTGTGGTCAAACTGTTGCATTTAAAGGTCAACCCATAATTTAAATTACATTTATTTATTACATTGCATTGCATGTCTTATTATCTTAATGTTAACGGTTACAATAAAATACTACATATTTAATATAAATACAAACATTTGGACGAATCACAGATTAAACGTAATATTCTTTAGAAATGGAAGAAAAAACAATATTTAACAAGTATTGATGTAATTCCTTTTTCTTTTCATATCATCCTAGTCCTTATCACTAGTAAATTCATAAAACCATAGACAATGGCAATATGGAGGATTGTTTACATTGAATTTTAATTCAATTGATCGTGAGTATACATAAGGTAAACATATCATTCAAAGGTTTGAAACATACACAAAATTCTTTAATGGCGATGCGTCATTGAGATGAAGAAACTCTTTGTTTTGACGACAAGGTCACGCGCGCTTTAAAGCACTCCACCAACTTTTCGATTTTGTTTAGTCGGGTATTTTCTGATATCTAGGCGATTTTATATTGTAAAGATAATCACAGAGTATTAAATTATAATATGTTACGACTTTATAAAGGGTGGCGGGCAACCGATGGATGAGGGCGGCGAACGACCGGCCAAGGTGGCGAAAATTGGGGGAGACCTATGTCCAACACTGGACGTGTTTCGGCTGATTTGATGATGATTTTGCACCTTGCATTAATGCTATTTAAAAAAAAAAATTTTTTCACACTCCGGTTTATGTTTCGTCAGATGTGCATAAAATGTTAGTTCCTTAAGCGTATTCAAACTAATTTAAAGTACTTTGATACAAGGAGTTTTGTAAGCTTACTTTATTTGGATGTAGTGTTTCATATTCATTCATAATCTATCTACCATTCACGAACAATATAAATACAATGATGAGAACATAATTTCACACAAAAAAACATCGCATAAAATATAATTGCTACGTTTACAAAATATAGTCATACCGCTACGTTTTACGATGTCGACGATACGCTGTAATGCTTCGAGACGTAACGGCGCACGTCTCGTGGGAGATGCTGGCGGAGACGCGTTCAATGGTCTACTTTCCTCCCACTCTAATACGTCATGGAACGAATGCTTGCGACGAAGTCCACCTGGATTAAAAGGTCAATACATAAGAACTTTTATCCGAGTGTCAGGTGAGGGTTCAGATTAAAACAAGTCTAAATAATTGTCCTAATAGATATCGCATTAAAATTTGTTCTGAATCGAGCTCATAAAATTAAGTGGCAAGGGCGGGATACGTAAAACGGTAAACACTGTGCTATGATTCGCTATTTCAAGGTCAAGCATTTGAATGCACAGAAATGCACCAATCGTAGTGTCCGTAGTGAGTTCTTATGCTAGTGAATGCCAGTATAAGTTGCGTGTCCGTTGCTCTGTATGCGGAATCTATTAAGGAGTTACCTGTGTATACAAGTGAACAATTACCATTGTATAATCCATACTTTCTCAGATTTTGTGAAAAATTGTAGTAGGTAAAGGTCCTTTTTAGTCCTCCTAGTATTTATTTACTTAAAGTACCTCTTGTATTCAGAAAATATATCGTGAGCTTACCTGATGGCAATGTACAGCTGCTGCTCATACTATCATTCATGTGTTTATATGAAGTTCCATTGATAGGTACGCCTAATTTTGTTGGTTCCATTTCCGGCCTTTGTATCTATTAATACAAACATTTTCAACAGTTAACATAAAGATAGAACCTAATGATTGCATGTTTAGCTTAATTATTTCACTAGAGAATATAACTATCGTATTAACTCCCTTAAAGCAATTAGAAAAATTCTGAATGTCCTCATAATACCCACATAAGTAAGTACCATAATTGCCATACCTGATGTTTATCAAGCACGTGATTCAATTCCTCTATAAAAGGCGTCCTGTGCGGGAATATCGGCAGTTCTTCGGGTAATTGTATGTCTGGTTTGTCAATATCGACTAAGCAGAGAGCTGCCTCCGAACCGAGAGCGATGCTTCGCGGTCCATTCGATCCTATACTCATAGCTGCACTGTCTGCATGGAGACCTAAAACAATTTAGTAATATTATAATTGATAATCGAATTTCAACTCTATTCGAATTGATATAAGATAAAAATTATCGAGCCGAAGTAAAAAGTTTTACAACGTTCTTGCATTGCGGATACGAATGATATAACACCTACTATAAAAATAAATAGATAAATTTAGTTTTCTTCTTTCTATTTATTATTATAGACAAAATCAAAGCTTCATTCACACTAACACGGTTTTTTGCTTAGACTGTGTACCTACTTTTAACGGCGTAGGTAAATGGATAAGTATCAAAAATAGTCAGCTAGCAACAGCTGGGGGAATAGTGCAACCCGAAGTACTTTATGTTTAGTTAAGGAGGTTGAAATTTTTTTGTAAATTGGGTTTTTTCAAGTGATTTCTGCATAAAAAATGTTAAATGACACAAAATTTTAAGAATCATATTTTATCATCAATTGTTTTAGTTTTATTTCGGACATAGTTCAAATAGTACAACAGCCTAGAACAATAATTTAAAACGAAGCACACACAGAGAGACAATTCTGACGATCAGTTAAATTAACTGGTACATTAATTAGTCATGCAACCTATTGACCTATACAATAAAGAGCATTACCCATAACGAACGGCACCGGTGCGTCAAGAAAATGGTACAAAGGAGCTGGCAGTATAGGTACGTAGACATGCGCCCAAGTAAATGGTACCAGTAGTGATACTATGCATTCTGCTACTAGCATTAGTTTGTTGTAATCTGTAACAATCAAAAAATGTTTATAAGTACATTAGAAATAAAGTATAGTTTTCTAGAATTTCTCTATATTATTATATAAAGCGGAAGAGTTTGTTTGTTTGAACGCGCTCATCTCTAGAACTACCAGTCGGATTCAAAAAAATCTTTTTGAGTATGATAGTCCAGTTCTAGAGAAAGGTTATAGGCTATGTAACATCACGCTACTGGCGACGGGAGCAAAGCAGTAAGCAAAGACGGAAAGCTAGTGTGAGCATAAAACGCATATAAATTTAGAGGTGATGGTGATGGAGGAATATGTAAAAATATTTGAATAATTTGAACACTTTTGCAGGGTACGAAAATCTTAAAATTTCGTCCACACACTTAATATTGCTGCATTTTTATATTATTTAGAGCACTTGTTGCATACTTAATACCACGCAATTAGCTTGTCTGCTAGATATGTTGTGTGAAAGCACTAAATTGTAGTTAATAAGCGAAATCCTTGATGGAAGCACAGATGAGTGTTTCCACAATAGATGTAGTAGTCCTAACGTATCGTATCTTCATACTGTATTTTATATGATGTATAACAAGGTATAACAATTTATTGCAGAAATAAATTATAGCTACTGACATATCGTTTACATACATCAAATAAATAGTAATTACATTACAAATATAATTAACTTGTAATATCATTTGCGTGACTGGCTCCGCGGCCGCGTCGGTAGGTAACCTTATTATGCGTTAAAGGATTATTAATGGAAAAGTTATGTTTCACGGTACGTGATATGTCCTTTACAATGTTTGCTGCATTCTTATTTCAAGACGAAATACGTCTACTGTTATAAAAATCCAAAAGAACAGTACCAATGCTTATTTATTCATTTAAAAAAGACTTGCACTAGATTTCAAGACGTTACGAGAGGTATTTTCCAAACATATAAAGTACACCCAGGCTTAGATAGAATAAATATATATAACACAACAACTACACACAAAGCCATCTAGACCCAAAGTAAGCATATTATAGCTTGTGTTATGGGTTTAAGAATTATATCAAGTTTCTTCCCGTATGGGAATTGAACCCAGAAATACGTGCACGTTGAGTGAAAGTAGCGGCGACACGAAACAAAATTTAAGGAAATAGCGCTAATTAAAAGCCATACACACACAACCGGTGTGTGTATTATTAAGATCAATTGTTACAGCTTGTTGTCCTAATTTTGCAGTCATTAAATGCAATGTACCTAGTATTGTAATGAAGTTAATTAATTTAATTAAGTCGATCAATCAAAATGTTGATTATGATAGCCAAGGCTTAGCCGTTTCGTCACATATCTTATAAGCATGAGATTAATAATTCAGAACAGGACCAATTTGATTTTATTAAGTTGATGAATTCAAAGTTTATCTTCGGTAGATATTACTGATACATAAGGTGGACGGACCCAGTGGTTAGGCACCCGCTTCGTAAACACAATGTCGTGGAATCGAAACCAGCCGGGCTAGTACTTATATGACATTCCAGTTTTTTTTTATACAATTTGGTGGCAAACAACCTCATGTTAAGTGGCAACTGTAACCTATAGAGATGGCTGTGTTTTCCAAGCATCGCAGTAGTAATAATGCTTATAAAACACAACCTAGCCGTTGTCGACCACGGAGAGGGGGATGAGGAAGAAAAAGGAAAAGGGAAAGGAAAAGGACCGAGGGGGTATTTGGGCTGCCAGCGCTCTCACTCACCGAATGAAACACATTAGCATGAAAACTAATATTCTTACGCGATCTTTTATGAGTGGGTAGTACTACCACGGTCGATCCAGCCCATTCATGATGAAACCAGCGTGGATATACTACCGTTAAATATTCTTATGTTTATAGCTGGTCAAATTACATGCAGTGATGGACGTTTTTCTTTTTAGACAAGTCGTGCAAAGGGTACTGATGTGGTATTAACACAAAGTGCCAACTGTACCTACGACATATTATAATAATATCATCAAAATGCCAAAAATATTAAACTTACCACTTGATCTAAGTAAAACTTGGTGTTCTAATAGAACACATGTGAAGAGCTGCACTACACATTCAACACCTAAAGTCGAGAACATCACCCTTAAAGAATAATCCAGGAGAGGTAACTCATCAGGTAGATTTGGCATTCTTATCACCTGAAATAAAAAGTAATAATAAACATTGGTGTCTATATTGGACATTCTGGTTTGTATGTACCTTATATACAGAATAATCAAATATGGACGGGTATCTGGCACTCAGTGGATCTGTCACTCTTTTAGCATTCTGCAGGGTACATGGTAGTACCAAGTATTCTCAATAGAAAATCTCATGCATAAATCATGATTATGGCTGTATTATTTTAAAGATTAGAAATAAATTCGGCAACTTGTTGCATTAACAACCATTTTAGCATCATTAGCGTCAAATCGTCTTCTTCCCATCATCAAAGCATGACCTGAATAAATCACGAGCTTCAGAAGTACTATCAAGTTATCCGTCTCATTCAGATCTTTCGCATTGTGAGCGAGCAAGTGAAACGTAAATCTTTACTCATTCCATGTCTAATAAATAATAATAGTAATATGTAATAAATAACATTATAAGAAGTTACGTCAACTTGAAACTTACAAATAATAAAAAAACATTTTATATATACAGGATGTAAGCTTGTGCAACAATTTCAACCATTCTGGTATCAACTGCGGTAGAGTATTTAAAATAGAATTGATAAAAAATTTAAGGCACTATGTTTAATAGATAAATACTATTAAGTTTGTAGCATTAAAATTACCAGTAGCTAGTTTTTATGATTGCCAGCTATAACAGGTTCTGTTCTCCACTTAAATAAATGGGTCAGTTTTCTGGTGGGCTTCTAAAAATACCTGGGGCTAAACTAAGACACTATCTACCTGTAAGTTTATTACTACTGTGTTTGAACATTGTTTGAACAAAAATTGGAAATTAAACTTACAAATCACACATGGTTAACTCATATTATATGATTAAAGGTGTGAACACCAATTATAATCAAAAGTTTTACACACTTACAACAGGAATGGGATCCAAATGAGGTTCAGAAGGAGGCACATACAGACGTAAAGCTTGCCCGGGGAGTGGCACTGGTACTTCATATAACAAATTGTAGACGTAAGACTCAGGACTTAGTCCTGGACCTGGTTGTCTTGGCAGAGATCTGTTAAAAAAGAAACTAGTTTTAATATAATATATATAGGCAAAGGTAAGAGTATATCGAAGAAAGGATTTTTTTTTAACGGCATTTATACCCAACGTAAGCATATATTAATAGCTTGTGATATCGGTTTTAGAATGCGGATAAACATACTTTTTGTTGTGTAAATACATATGATTCATAGAAACACCCAGACCAATGCAAATAGCCATGTTCATGCACACAAATAAGTGCACTGAGCGGGAATCGAAACCGCGACCTCTGCGTGGCAGTCCATACACAGTACCACCGAACCACATGGGTTGTCGATATAACACTGTTTGTGATTTCACAGGTCTAAAGCATTACCCTTTATGCTCATTTTAAATAACTAAAGTAAATGTTAGAATGACTGGCTATAGCCATAAGCGCAACAGCGCATAATCGTTCTTAGTAAACCAATTTGGGTGAGTATAGATCATAAACAGATTATATAAAGTGTTCGTAGGTATTTAGGAATTCAGGAAGTAGGTTTACGTCCTTTATTACTTTCACCTCTTAATTTACAAACCACTGCACTGTTACACTAATAAAACATATTTTTAACGCCTGGGAAAATAAAATGGATGCTATTGGTGTTTTTTGTGATCTCTCTAAAGCATTTGACTGCGTCGAGCACAATACGCTCTTGAGAAAACTCAGTCACTATGGGATCAGGGATGTTGCACTTAATCTAGTTTCCACCTATCTAAGTGATAGAGTGCAATACGTTGATGTAAATGGAAATAGGTCCTTAGGGTTACCTGTTGCTATGGGCGTCCCACAGGGCTCCATTCTTGGTCCTTTTCTATTTTTGGTGTATGTAAATGATTTGCCGTACTTTGTACAGGATTTCTGCGATATAGTGCTATTTGCAGACGATACGTCTCTTATTTTTAAAGTTAACCGTAAAGACCCTAATTTCGACGTTGTAAATGGTTCGCTCGCGCAAGTCCTGAACTGGTTCACGGTAAACAATCTTCTACTTAATTCCAAGAAGACAAAATGTATAAAATTTTCTATGCCAAATGTCAAAAGTGCAGGTATAAACCTGGTTTTAAATAATGAGTCAGTTTCAATCGTAGAGTCCACAGTTTTCTTGGGCTTAACTTTAGATTGCAAACTTCAGTGGGAAGCCCATATTTCGTGTCTCGCAGGTAAACTCAGCTCAGCGGCTTTTGCTATCAGGAAAGTTAGGCAACTTACTGATGTGGCAACCGCCAGACTAGTCTACTTTAGTTATTTTCACAGCGTTATGTCTTACGGCATATTGTTGTGGGGTAGGGCTGCTGACATTGAAACCGTTTTTATTATTCAAAAACGAGCTATACGTTCTATCTACAACCTAGGTTCACGAGACTCCCTGAGAGAGCGATTCAAAGAGATAGGTATATTGACAGTTGCATCTCAATATATATATGCTAATGTTGTTTATGTTAAGAGTAACATTAGTCTATATACTAGAAATTGCGATGTGCATGAGATTAACACCAGGGGTAAGCATAAACTGGTTGGCTCACACTATCGCTTACATAAAGTCCATAATTCGTTTACGGGACTTGGTGTACGTTTATTTAATAAATTACCTATCGACATAATGGATAAACCCTTAGACAAATTTAAACAAATTGTCAAAAAACATTTAATACTTAAGGGTTACTACACTGTTAATGAGTATCTGAACGATAAAAGTCATGGGATGCTCGCTTGACGAAGGAGTAAATTAATTTTACTCTTAATTTTAATGACATTATACTTTAAAGGACATATTTTTGTTAATTATTGTATGAATGACATTTTTTATGATTATTATGAATGACATGCTTTAACAAATAATTTTTTGACATTAATTTATTGATACATTTTGACATAATTTATAAAATGTTTTTTTTTTTTTTTTGTATTAATTATAAATGACATGATGCCCGAGCCATATTTGAACAGTTAAGTACACATTTTGTATTGTTTTGTTAAAATTGTATACTCAGTATTGTTAAATTTTTTTACATTGTGATTTGTGAAATAGAGGTACATTGTGAACTCCTGTGGTAAATTAAGTTCATCTTACTTTATACTTATACCAAAAATTAACAGTTTATATAATATCTACATAGAAACATTTATCACAGTTCACATGTTGCCTTTACCTTTTGTAGCAATATGCAAATTGAGGCAACCTGTAAAGCACACATTTTACTTTTTAATTTTCTTTACAACATAGAAAGCTGTAAGTAATTAAGTATCTATAGAGTTAAGTGTATTGCCTGCGTCACTTTGCATGCTACTTGAAACTGTAACTTACAAAAATTGTAATAACCTGGCGATTAAAAAGAGTGGCCTGAGTTTCTTGCCAGTTCTTCTCATGGCTCTACTTCGTCAGCGAACTGGCTGTAGGTTAATTTGCTGACATTTTGTAAACTTTGACGTTCATAAGTGTTAATTTAATTAACCTAAATGAATAAACATATATTTCATTTCATTTCATTTCATTTCACTGGGGAAATGGACGAAGTGCAAGCAAGCACTGGATCGTCCGTCTGGCTGCCGGCGTCCCCGTTGGAAATAATAATAATAATCTACAAACCTAAAGGCCTCCACATACAATAGCCGCCGGCTCGCCGGCTCAGCCCGCCATACAAATACTGCTGGCACTAGGTCGCCGTGTAGAGGCCTTAAGGTCAATGAAAAACTTGATAACAATTTTTAATGAAGTAAAATCCACAAATAATTTAGCTCATAGCACTCCTCAGAAGAAAATTGGGCATAAGTTGAGAAATTGTCATCATCATCCTATCGATGACCACTAATGGACATAGGCGTCCCCCAACTTTCTTCACCTTGGCAGCTAGTGAGCCACCCTCTGCCATTGGTTGCCTATCAGTTGTGAAATACCCTAATAACCTTAGGCTGAATACAGCAAGTTGAAACTGCACAAGATACAGATAATTACGACTTACCACTAATACAAAATTTTTGTTACCTTTAAAAACTTTGACACATACCTGAACAAATTTTCTAAAAACAACTGGGCCACCCTCACATATGGATATTGACAAATGAGGGCTATACTTTTGGCTACATAAAGTTTATCTTTGGCTATATCATAGTAAGTGAGTGCAGCGCCAGTATGTGGTGTGAGCTTGAAGGATCTTGGTAGAGATCTGGAACTTTCTTTGCCAGAAGATTTTCTACGGCCTGGTGGTGTTTGACCACTGGATAGTTCTGTGATATACATTGCCTGCAATAAAAGTTCTAATTAAGGTCTACATATTTTAAAATGTATGTTTCTGGCTATTTTAAAGTACTTCCCTAAGTTATGATTCTGATTAAGCATTAAAAAAAAAATTAAGGTTAATTTAAATAGATATTAAAGAAAATTATTACAACTTTACTTAAAAAAGATAGCAAGTTATAAAAATTAACTTAATTTACCTGTAATGTATGCATGGCACTACATATGTTTCTGTTCCTAACTTCTTCATAGAAAATAAGACTGAATCCATAATATCTAGAGGCATTTTCTCTGGTTACTACAAAACTGTGAAACTTGGGTTCTAATGAGTGTTTTTGAGTTCTAAACTGAAGACCGGCTGGGAGACAAAGCTGAAAAAACAAATTATATGAAACTTTTTCTAAACAAAATAAAAAAAATTACTTGACACTTTTATTTGGAATGGCACAAGTTACAAAAACATAATACGCTAAATAAGTTGACATTGATCTAAACTTGGCTGAATATATGAAATATCTTTATTATTTATAACTAAATATTATGTTTTAAAGTGCCAGTAATTATTAATCATGTCATTAACATTAAGCAGAAATAGAAACTATTTTAAAATAATTCAAGACAAAGTAACTACTATTTCTTGAATATATATACATGACATAATAAAAAATAAATTTATATGTAATTAAAAGTTAGTTTTTGTAATTATACCTAATTATTCTTACTAAAAGTTTTATCAAGTATTGTTATGCCAAAAACAAAATAAAGCAATGCAGCAACATCTGCAAAAGATAATGTATTAGTACATACAGTACTGTTTACATTTACAAAGCAATTAACAATCAAGGTCAATCTTATTATTTGTAATAACTCAACTCATGTCTGTAAGATTTTAGATATTAAAGTCTTACCAAACAAAGACTAGCTTGACTATTCTTAATGTTGTAAACACTCACCATACATACTGCATGCTCATCAAATGGATTACTTGTTATATGTTCAGGATAATGAGCTAGAATCTTTCCTTTGTACGCACGGTCCAAAGGAGATACATGCAGATTATCGCCTAAAATAAATGAGTTCATATTGATCGACATTAAAAAACCTTAGTTAAAATCGTATTTTGAAATGTTACTTACCGCAAAGTCTATCTGGCTCTAGCCCAGAATCAAAGTCTAGGCCACATATCGCAAAATAATCCGCAAATCGACATCCGACAGATAAATCAGAGACAGACATATTTCTATCGACCCGTTATTTACTATTTGAGACACTTTCTCTTCCAGTCTCTATGTGAAGATTTGGTCTCAGCATTGTACGTTTACACAGAATTCACGTTACCAATCAATTTGTATTATTAGCTCACATATTTTCATTTTGCAAATAAATTTTCAGTGATACTGAAATAAATATAAATAAATTTGTAAACGAAAAAATATTCACGCCATCACTTCCCACAGACAGCTGCCAAATTCGTAGTGTTGTGTAGAATGTGTAGGGAATAAGGGAAGGGCAATCAATATCTTTACCGATGCGAATCAATTACTTTAAGATTAATATTATGAAATCAATTTAAGTGTTTATATTATTATCATTTAGTTTTCAATTGTTTAATTGCTCAGTTTAAGGTTATTAACTACTATCAAAAGATATAAATGGAAAGTAGAACAAGATAACTAGAAGATTTGAATATTAATTTATTCTGTTTAAAAGTGGTCGATGTTTTTTTGTTCATTGGCAACCAATTGATAAAGGCGCCTCAATACACCTCAATGGTGGCGAAACTTGGAGAAGGCCTATGTTTAAACCACATTTTCGGCTGATATAATGATGATGATTCAGTTAATACAAAAATAATTAATAATTATTAAGTAAATGTTGTAAACATCATTTTCTTGCATATTTACTGATTCACTTCTTTCTAATATTACGCTTGCTTAAACATTTAGACACATTTTCGACGGTAGTAGATCCACGCTGGTTTCAGCATGAATGGGCCGGATTTTCCGGGGAAGTACTACCCTCTCTAAGATTGACGTAAGAGTAGTAGTATCCGTACTGCTGCGTTTCGCTCGGTGAGTGAGAGAGCGCCGGAGGCCCAATTTCCCCCCTTTCCTCTTTCCTCACCCTTCATTTCCTCTCCCCTCATTCTCTTCTCTTAACCCCATTCCCAGCCGCCATAGTGGAGGCCACCATACCAGCAGTTTAAGAAGATGGTATGGTGGCCACCACTTTTAGATTCCACTGACTGCTTACCATCAGGCGAGGTGGAGTCACTTTGGTAGGCTAATATATAAAAAAAAACATTTAACTTTGAATAAATTCTTAAGATGCACATTTGCGCCTCCCTAATGTTTCAATTCATTCGTTCATTATGTACCACAGAGTATATTGAGAATTATACTTGTGTACTTTGTACACAGAACAAGTACTAAAGCATAGAAGGAGTGTTAATCACCCTCATATAGTTGTCCTATTTTTCCAAATAAGCCGGATACATTGAAAAGAAAGAGATAAATAATTTTGCTAAGGACGGCTGGTGTACACTGTAGAAACGTCAATTTGGTTACCTTTGGTTACCTATGGATGCCGAATTAAAAAGCGAACTAATGTCAAATGTTCCAACTTGTCAAGGCCTTTAGACAATTTTGTCGGATTATACCGCCGCTCGTAATTTTCATTGTTGTTTATCTGTTTTGTGAAATAATATATGTTATTTAATAATTACATAATGCTATTGTGAAGTAATATTAAGCCCATTGGATATGCAATGTCCTGCGTTATTGTAGGTTGTAAATTACATTATTTTCGCAAAGAAAATCAAGTTTAAATCGTCAACTTCCATCGGTGAGTAGATAACAAACCAATAATATATACTAAAAACCTATACATAAGTGCAAAATACCTAATTGATTTATACTTTACTGTACTGTAATCATATTATAATCGTCTGTTTGCCATTCGATTCAGTAATTATTAAGTATTTTACATTTTTACCAATTTGTGTAGTCATGTTTAATAGTGTTGTGACTTGTGCTGCATATTTTATCGATGACAAAAATATTACTATATTTTGTAGTTAACGATTTTGTGGGAACTATCTTTGTACCTTTCATAGTGTTTCATACATTGTGTTCTTTTGCAGGTTTCCGAAAGATCAGACCGGAAGACCCATGAAGCAAATTAAGAGAGAATTATGTTATATATTATATTGTTACACGTTTAACGTTCCAGCGGTGAGGACGAATCTACTCAAATTTGCTCCATTGTCACGTGCCATACGACTTATTAATATTATTTCTATAGAAATTGATATTTTTTAATGTACCCTGTCAAAATTCAAAGATGTTGCACAAAAATGTATAGTATTGGATAAATAGGTATATTTATTTAGTAATTGTTTTAAATTTTAGGTTTTTATTTATGATATCGTATTGGATTTTTTATCTGTAATGATATTGTAAATACTTTTTCAATAACTAATAATAAATAAAGAAATAAATGTTCTAGATGACTACAGAAATTTATTGATAAAATTGATGGGGAAATATTTCTAAAAGTACCAATTCATAACATTACAAAAAATATTTCTGCTTATGCACAAATAATCAGGACATTCTTAAACAAAACTGCAATTTTAAGGGGCAGTAATAATGTGTTTCAATATTATTGGAAATATAATCATACATTTGTGACATGAATCTTACAGCTGTGTTTTATTTTTACCTTGGGGTATCTGTTTCGATGCTATACTAAGAAAGTCAGAAAAGAACTGAGGGCCGATACTGGTATTTTGGTGATCCACACACTGCACCGCACTACGCTGCGGGAGCGTGGCGACGACGCGGCGACGGTGCCACGCGTGCAGATGCGAGAGTACTGGTCTGCATCATCAATCAAGCACGTTACTGCAGAACTCGGTGTCCATACCGTCTGGCCCCGAACCCACGCGCGTGAGTACGTGTTTCTCTGCATGTAAGCGTGTGATCAGTAACACAGCGCTTAAATGCGTTTTCAGTGTGTTGCACCACGCGTGATTTCTATACAAAGAGAGATACTTACAATTACAAACAATACAAGAACACGCACGCTCGCACTACGCTCCTTGATGCGAGGCAGTGTGTGGATCGATCATATATATTTAAATTTTCAATTTATTAAATTTATTCATATACAGTTTACATTGTGTTTGAACTTACAGCATGAAACATGAATATAAACTTCAAAATTATTTCACATTGAAAGTGCTCCTGGCGCCGCTGCCGGCCTATGCCATTCCGGTGAGGTGTAAAACGGCCGTTTGTTTCTTGTAGTTCGTTTACGAGAGCTTTTATGCAACCAGACCTCATTTGATATTAGCATGTCTGTTAATTTACCATAGCCCATAGACAAATTTCATCTATCGATATCGATAAACTGTCAGAAGGTATCGTAGCACTATTAAACTTCTATTTGTCTCTGAGTGTGTACGCTTTATTCTCCTAATAGTACTTCTATGCTTAGTACTTGTTCTGTGACTTTGTACGTGTGTCCACTGACCTATCATTTACTCTAAGCGTGTGTCACAGAATCAGAATTTTTAAAGTGTCGTACGTCGCGTCTTCGCGTCGTGTGCATGAACGTAGTCGTATTCGAGTAAACGTTAATATATATTAAAATCTAATAATTCTGTTTATTATTTGGTTTTTATTCATTATATGAGTAATTTCCAATGATTTACAGGCGTTCTACATAGATGTAATCATGCCTTCCATCAGAGATAACCTTGCTTAATGCCATCTGTATATACGGCAGATATAATCCAAAATATAATAATTATGTCCTTCATCATCCTTACTCCTCAAAGGTGACCTCTGATGGAAAGCTTGATTGCATCTTCATAGAAACATCTATCCGTATAGAACGCCTATTATGATTTTAATGAATTGTTCTAAATCGGTTTCTTAGAATAAAACTACTTGACCTCTAAAGACATCTCATTCATTCAAAAACTGTACCGTCAATTTCTCATTCTCATTCAAACACAATCGCACACGCACTACACATTGAGTGCTTGATATTCTGTGATTGAGTGTAGAGATGAGACTTATTTATGCTACCAGGTATTAAAACCAGGGCTTTGCTTCGGAGTACGGCGCGCCGTACCAGGGCGCCGCGGCGCCCTGGTACGAGCAGACAATACTTGCAAGTATAAAAGTATGTGCTATAAGGCGAACGCGCAATAGCATAGCATAAGAAAACGATTCATATTTCAATGTAGATAAAAAAAACACTCGTATTTTGTTAATTATTATTTAAAGCGGGGACACCGGCAGCCGGACGGACGATCCACCCGCAGTGCTTGCAGGCCACTTCGTCCATTTCCCCAGTTCTCCCCTTGGGGAGAGTGTGGTTGATCCAGCCTTTTCACGGCTCCCCATCAAACCTTCTTGTATCCTTGATAAATCTGATCATCTGTTCCACCTTCAGATTTCTTATGTCTTCCTCGTCCAGTCTGTCCGATCCCAGGAGTTCCCATCTGATCAGTGAGTACATGGGGCATTCTGCCAGCAGGTGGAAACTTGTTTCTTCGTTTTCCATGCACTCCGGGCATTTGGGATCGGTTTTTACTCCTATCACTGTCAGTGTCCTGTTATAATCTCTATGGCGAGCCTCATATTTCCCCTTGGGAGTTTCATGATGTGACTCGTCCTTTTCTTGTTCATTCCTTTGATGAAGATTTTCGACTGTCTCATTCCAGGCGAAGATCTCCATCTGCGGTTGGTTTCTGTTTTAATACTATGGCTGATTACTCCTTTGGTGATTTTGTGCGCTATAGGCAGCCGGGGTTCCGGCCCCACCATGTTTTCATCAGCGCCTTCTCTGGCTAGTTCGTCCGCCAGCTCGTTGCCCGTGTTTCCCTCGTGTCCGGGGACCCAGGCAATCGTCAGGTCGGTTTTCTGAGCCAGCCTGTCTAATGACTTTTTGCATTCCTTGACTACTGCTGATGTTGTCTCCACTTTGTCAAGTGCTCTGAGCGCGGCCTGGCTGTCGCTGTAGATGGTTACCTTTCCCGTACTAGTCAGGTGTTCCATTGTTTCCACGCATTCCTTTATCGCATATATCTCTGCTTGAAAGACACTTGCAGTATTTTGTTAATAATAAATACTTTGATCTTCAAAATATTTTTTTATTTATACGAATTTGTTCCTTACCTTACTGGGAATACAGGTTGAATTCCTATGCAAGTATTTTAGATTAGGCGCTCGCGTCCAACGTGGTAGCGGGTTGCCATAATCGAACGCGACCTTTAGCGGATGGGACGACAAATACTTTCAAGTGTTTTAAAACCTGGTTTTTGACCCTAGTATTTTTGCTTACTTGTACTTAGAAGCCCAGGTATTGAATTTTGCAAGTATTTCTCATCTCTAATTGAGTGTTTGTGAGGCTTGTCCTGCTTGTCTGTCTCTTGTCATTAGTAGTGAGTAGCGATGAGATATACTTGCAAAATTCAATACCAGGGCTTCTAAGTACAGGTACGTAAAAATACGAGGGTTGAAAACCAGGTTTTAAAATACTTGAAAGTATTTGTCATCCCACCCGCTAAAGTTTGAGTTCGAGTATGGCAACCCACTCCCGTCGCACCTACCACGAGCCCCGCGCCGCGCCGCACTTGCTCGAGCGACCTATCTAAAATACTTGCATAGGAATTCAACCTGTATTCTCAGAAACTTAAGGAGCAAATTCGTATAAATAAAAAAATACTTTCCAGATAAAAGTATTTATTCTTCACAAAGTCCGAGTGTGTTTCTTATCTACATTGAAATATGAATCATTTTTCTATGCTATGCTATCGTTCGCCTTAAAGAACTTACTTTCATACTTGCAAGTATTGGACGCGAGCGTCTTACCTAAAATACTTGCATAGAAATTTAACCTGTATTCCCAGTACGGTAAGGAGCAAATTCTTATAAATAAAAAAATTCTTTGAAGATCAAAGTATTTATTATTCACTAAATACAAGTGTGTTTTTTATCTACATTGAAATATGAATCGTTTTTCTATGCTTTGCTATCGCGCGTTCGCCTTATAGCGCATACTTTCATACTTGCAAGTATAGTCTGCTCGTACCAGGGCGCCGTACTTCAAAGCGAAGCCCTGGTTTTAAAACCTGGTAGCGTAAATACGTCTCATCTCTAGTAGTGAATAGTCGTTCTCAAATTTCAGAAGGACGAAACGCAACCGTTTTCTTGACGACGAAAACGGTTGCAACAAACGGTCGTCGTTGCAACTGGTTTAGAGACGTCATAGAGGACGAAACTTGTCGTTGACTGGAACGAATTGCGACGACTGAAACGATTTATGGAGTAGTTTCTTGCAACTTTTTACAGTTTCATTCTATTTATTTATTGATTTCACGGACTAAGGACAAAATCAACTTCTCTTCATACTTTTACAGACTTTAACTATTAACAACATGAATTGAATATTATGCAATTGCAAACAACAAATCAAAACAAAACTAATATTTCTATATGCGCACATAATTAAAAATTAAATTAAATTGCATAGCCATAAAATAAAAAATCGAGTGCGACGACGGTTTGTGCGACGAAGACTGTTTATACCTAGGACGTAAAAACGGTTCCATCGTCGTATTACATAAAACGGTTTTTGCAAACGGTCCGTCGTCGCAACGCCCACCACTACTTGTCATTGTCATTTGTCAAATGCGGGGTTGGGTGTGTTGTGTACCTGTTTGTAGTTTGTATCGGATTTGTAATTTTGAAATTGGTAACGATAACGTTATTAACATTTATTTTACTGTAGTATAAATTAAATAGCCTCTGGTTTAGGGCAATAATTGTGTGTGATTTCTAATTTAAGGAAACGTCTTTTACTTCGAGATTCAAGGTAAGTGAAGTGTAATGATTTTAAACAGTCAGTTTTTTCTAAAGTGAAGCAGGAAAATAAAGGCTAATCAGTTTTTTTACATACATTTCACCTACATGAGCTGGCTTAAAATTTATTTCATGAATGTATCACTCGCTAATATTCAGTCATTAGATTGTGGTAATTGTTACTTTAATTAAAATGTGTGCATCAATTATTTAATTAATATTTAAATCCTTAATGCTACTTTCGAGTTTTGGTAATAAGTTTGTTAGATTCTAATATTTAAAAATTGCTAATGCTTTTATATCATAAAACTTTTAATATGCTAAACTATTCATTCTGACTGATTGCACACAACAATGCATAAATATGGTGTTGATAAAATATCAATTGTTCTCAAGCTATCTCACTGTTCTATGATACATATGTATAATAGAACACTATCTTTTATGCCATGGTAATAGATTAAAAATTTCTCTTATTTCAGAATGATAAGAGGAAGAGTGAAACATTTAATACATTGTATGTTTTTTTTAATTTATATATATTTATTTCTTGTATTTGCTGGAGCTATAAAGTTAGATGAAAAAGAAAAAGAAGATATTGATCCATGGGAGAGATATGGAATTTTTGGTGCATTAATTTTATATGCATTAAGACTTTTTACACTACTTACAATACCTCAAGTCTTATGCAATTTTGCAGGACTTACTCTTTTTAATGCTTTCCCGGGAAAGGTAAAGCTAAAAGGTTCCCCTCTGCTTGCACCTTTCGTATGTGTCCGTGTTGTAACTAGAGGGGACTTTCCCAAACTAGTGAGAGACAATGTGACCAGAAATATGAATATGTGTAGTGTGGTTGGCATGGAGAACTTCATGATAGAAGTTGTTACTGATAAAGCGATTAATTTACCAAAGCACAGGCGAGTCAGAGAAGTGGTTGTGCCAGCAGAATATAAGACTAAAACAGGTGCTTTATTTAAATCAAGAGCATTGCAATATTGTTTGGAAGATAATGTGAATATACTTGCTGATAATGATTGGATAGTACATTTGGATGAAGAGACATTATTGACTGAGAATTGTGTGAGGGGAATACTCAATTTTGTATTTGATGGACAACACCAATTTGGTCAAGGATTAATTACATATGCTAATGAACATATTGTAAATTGGCTAACAACACTTGCAGACAGCTTTCGAGTTTCAGATGATATGGGCAAATTAAGACTACAGTTCTATTTATTTCACAAGCCATTATTTAGTTGGAAAGGTTCTTATGTTGTGACCCAAGTAAGTAAATTTAATAAGTAGGTAAGTTTTTATCTAATTCTTATTTTTATGTTAATTAATGTACTAAATCATTTTCAGGTAAGTGCTGAGAAAAAAGTATCTTTTGATAATGGTCTTGATGGATCTGTTGCAGAGGATTGCTTTTTTGCAATGAAAGCTTACACAGAAGGCTACTCATTCAACTTCGTGGAAGGAGAAATGTGGGAGAAATCTCCATTTTCCTTGTGGGACTTTATGCAACAAAGGAAAAGGTGGATTCAAGGAATACTTCTGGTAGTACACTCTAAGGAAATACCTGTTAAAAATAAGATTTTTCTAGCCATATCCTGTTATTCATGGGTAACACTGCCTTTTTCAACGAGCAATGTTTTCCTGGCTGCTATATGTCCAATACCTTGTCCACACTATTTGGACTTAGTTTGTGGATTTATAGGTGCTGTCAATATTTACATGTACATTTTTGGTGTCATCAAATCATTTCCTATGCATAGATTTGGACCATTGAAATTCTGTTTGCTTATTGGGGGAGCATTAGCTACTATCCCCTTTAATATTATCATTGAGAATATTGCTGTGATTTGGGGAGTATTAGGTAAAAAGCACAAATTTTATGTAGTAAACAAGGAAATTAGAATTCCAGTGACTGTTTAATTATATAATATGAGGTTTCATATCATTTTAATGTTTTATTATAGCAAGTGCACAAAATACTTAATGAGCTAATCATACACTTACAGTGAAGTGTGTATATTACTCTAGGAAGTGTAATTGTGGTTGTTTTTATAAAGATATTGCTTTGAGCTGTGAGTCAATTTGCTACTTTATTATGAAATTATTCCAATGAGAAAACTATTAGTTATTATTGGTGATATTTATGTTACTGGTACATAAGCATGTAGTACATAATTTTAACTTTAAGACAACAGGAATCTGGAAAGCTTGTTTAATTTATTCTAAATAATTTTATTTTTATTACAAACTTGTAAATTTCTTCTATAATTCATATCTGTTCTGTGAATTTTTGGTAACTGCTTGAAATATTTTCACATGATCTATTTTATAGTTATCTGTTAATTAAATTCAATAGTAACTGTACTTTTCAATTGGTTTAATTACGAAAATTATCACCTTAAAATTTAATTTGACATTGTAAAGAACACAGAAATGTGTCAATTTTACATTTAAATTCTAAGAAGTTTATCAACTAGTTGTATATTTTTAACTGTGCCCATCTGTTCAAGTGTTAAATACACAACCTTATTAGTGTTGTCGTACTTTATGTAAATATTATTTTACAAGTATAATCTTCACTAAGCAACCATTGTAGTTTGTCATTAAACTTACATTTTAGATACATGGAACAAGTTTTAATGAAAATGTTCATTAGAGCATGTGGAAGTTGTTGGTAATGGGTATGTCATAACTGTACTACAACTTGCTAGTATTATGTTCCAAACACTTGCAAAACACTTTTTAAATGCCACTTGTTTGTAGTTGGCCATTAATTATTTAATTTTTTGTGCACTTTATTTAGGAGGAATAAGGATGACTAATTGTTACAAAGCCTGGTTAAATTTCAAAATTGTAGTAGGTATTATTTTAGTAGGTTTGGTGTCAGAAATTACCACAATTATATACTTACACTTTAGTGAAATTTCAACTGTGATCTTTAAAAATAAGTGACTCAGAATCGATAATGGACTGGCCCTAAATTGAGCGATTATGACTAGATCAGCTGAATGCGTATATGCCGTAAATAAATAAAAAATTGGGCGTCATGTTACGTATTCATCATTATTTCTCCTAAATATATCTTTAGTCATCCGCCTTGTGTTAACAAACCAAGCATAACATGATATCATGTTTATTTTATGTTTTCAAATTCTGATAACAAAATTGATTGCAATACTATTTTCAAAGAATGCACAGCTTATTATGGATGTAGTTGATTTTGTATTATTATGCTTACGTAGGTTGGGCTGAACGGAGATAATTTAGCCGACACAATTTATTTAAATAATATAAAGAACCTTGGGTATTTATGCATTCTATGTTGCTCTATATTTTTTTAAGAATTTCATTGGTTTAATCTCAAAAATTTAGGGAAAAGAAATCACTAGACATTATTTTTATAGTTTATTAATGTTCGATAGCTAGCCGATTGATAATGACATGGTACCTATGATTTAAAATTGTTAGTGAAAGCACGATCGCAATTTATTAACCTCATTTACATAAAATTGGGTCTTGTTTACTTTGCGTTTTGCAAGAAAGTTATCATGCTGTCCCTAAATTATCCCTAAAATGTTCAATGCATGAAAATTGTCTTGCGCAACGCAAGACGTATCTAAAGTGAGCCTATAATTTGTATCGTGGCGTGGAACAAAAGTAATACTCACGAGCGTTTACGCGTCATGAGTGCAATCACAATTTAGTGTCATATTTCGTAGTTTTCAATTTTTGTCATTTACTCGGAGCTGTATTTTAAAAATATGTTCTGTACAAATGCTAGAATTAGGTGGAAGCTGTATAATTAGTGAGAAATCATTCCGTTTACAGTTCTATTTAGTTATATGCAAATAATACATTTGAAACTTAAGTTGCGTTATTTTCATAGTAAAATAACTGTAAGCATTATGGTTACTTACTTTTAAAACAGCTTTCACCTAATTCTAACATTTGTACAGAACATATTTTTAAAATAGGTATAGCTTCGATTATACGATAAAAATTGAAAACTACGAAATGTGACATTAAATTGCGTCGTTGCCACTCATGACGCGTAAACCCTCTTACAGTCAGTCCAGAAATTATTTGTAAAAACCGACTGGTAATTTAAATATTTATAGGATATTAGCTTCCCGCAACGCGCTTTCACACGCGTCTTAGGTTAATGCTTTGCTCCCGTCGCCAGTAGCGTGATGTAACATAGCCTATAACCTTCCTCAAGAACTGGGCTATCATACGCAAAAAGTATTATTCAAATCCGACTGTTAGTTCCAGAGATTAGCGCGTTTAAACAAACTTCCGTTTTATTTATTCATAGATCATGAAAAAATTATAAATAATAGATCGTATTCGAAGATACTGAAACAAATCTCGGTAAATTTTAGGTTGTTACTAGTTATAATATAATTTACATTGTCAAAATTAAGAAGTGCATTTTGTCTGTCCCGCATAATATGTGTGGGTTTGTTCATATAAAATGTTCCAAAATGATATAATAATATACTTAGTGGTTTATGTTAATCCGATGCGTTGCTAACTGCTTCGCCTAGAGGCGCACGAACTTCATAATACGGCGAATAGAGGATAAGAATCTGCTAGTACAGAACGTTTAAAAAAAATTGTCAATGAACGGCATGTTGTAAATATTAATAGGTACAAAATACAACTTTATACCATTGGTTAAGGTAGGAACTTAAGGTTATATAAACACTTATTGTATTGGTGTTAAGTGAATAGTTGCGTATAACAGTGTTATGACTGGATCGTAATTAATGTAAACAATATAGCAATCATTATGCCTTAAAAACGAATGTCAAAGTATCTGTGAACTGCTTTAAGGTGCGCCGTGCGTTTAGATTAGCTCCTGAACACAGCGCGCAGACTGGAAACTAAATTTTTGTCATCTTGCACGATGAGAATATTTGTGTGACTGTTTTAATAATATTATAACCTAGATATTGTTTCATGAATATACAATTAGAACGTAGTTTTAACAGTGTAAACCAGATTCGAAGTCTAATATATGTATTTTCACTCCATTCTGACAGAGCGCAATAGGGATGATGACAAAGATAAAATAAAATAACAGCATTTGTCTAAAAAATCTTCATCGTATAGAGTTATTAAATTGTGCGAAATCTATGACATTATAGTTTTGTATTTTCATACAAATCACGAACTTTAAGGTCCATGAATAACTGTACGGGACAGTTGTCATCACCCCTATTCCCTATTACGAGTCTAAATAGGTATGTGTGAAATAGGTCATAATCCAATTTATAAACACTTTACATAGCAACATGTTGTACTATTTATTACTTTGTAATGATATTAATTATTAAATAATATAGGAATAAGTTGCAAGAATATTTTCTAATTTACGAATAATCTCAACATTTTTATTGGATATTATTTAAAGGATTACCCATATTATTTTTGGTATTAAAATTTTACGAATATTATTATGTAAAAAGTTGAATGTTTGAGAATTTACTTTGGTTGATTACCATACCATGTTTAAAATGTACAAGTTTAAATTTTAAGTGTGAGCAATAAACAGTATTTTTCAGGTACATTTAAGTTTATATTTGCGAAGGAATTTAATGATATTGCTTTAAATTAAAGTACCATGTCTGACTAGTCATGTAAATATATTATATGATAAATGAATAGTTTAACATGTAGTAGTGTGGATAAGTAAGTACCAGCGTTAATTGGGGTCTCTACTTTGTTTCGTATAAGGTCATAGTTCAACTGTTTAACCCATTGTGATCTATTTAATTACACAATTACATTGCTAATTGAACTTAAGTTATTTGAATATGTACCTACTATCAAAGTGGTCGAGTTTTACGAATTTGTTTTATTACCCAAGAAAATAGCAGGAGTCTTATTATTAAAAAAAAATTCAAATTGTAGGTACCCAAATTATGATTACGAAATGAAAATATATGTACCTAGTAACAATAACTTACTATAGTAACATAATCATTTAATAGGTGCCTACATTCGTTCAGTTAGTATAAAACAAGTTCAATGGGTAATTTTGGCTTATCTAAAACGGGTTACGAGCGTAATGTTATTTTTGCTTAATGAGTAAATGGTAACTAGATAGCCGAACGACAATTCAGCTAAATGACAAAAAAACGGAATACCCAGTCAGCAGAGTCTACTTTACTGGAAAACAAATGAGCAAGTAGAAAAATGTCTGGAATTGCAAATAGTCTGTATGATTAGAAAACCTTAATAACTAGAAGTTAAATTAGCCAGATGACGCCAAAAGGCGCAGGATGAGTTATTAGTGAAAACATCTGGAAAAATAAATAGTCTGATTGGTGTTTTGATTGGGCGCTTGTCCCTTTCTGATTTTGCCCATTATCATCATTTTCGTTTAAAAGGTAGTTTGCGCCTATTTTGGCTGTTGTGTTTTACTGTTGTCGCGCTCGTAGTTTAGTTATTGAAATAGTGTGTGTATTATATATTTTTATAAAATATAATTATTATTTGTTTATTTTATTTATTGATAAGACTACAAAATAGATATATATATTATGATAGATAGAGCATGCAGGTGTTTATCTAGGCATTCAGCGTTAATAGTAATTAAGGCATTTTTACATCTAGACATTTGCTACTATATACCTATGTCTATTACCTAACTATGGCGTTCAAATATCAAGACGTTGGTGTCTAAAGTGGACATTAAGCTCGTCACCCTCTAAAATTAGTTGTAGATCATGTCATGACAAAAGACATAATGTAATTATTTCTAATACAAAGATAGTAATACTTTTTTTAATTGACTTTAATTGAGTAGTTTAAATCCTGTTATGTTATACGTAGATAACATTATCAGACAAATTTCAAATAAATTTTAATATGTATTAGTCTCAATTGTAATTTATTTATGCGCTAATTGTATAATGCAAGAATTGTAAAGCAAGTTGCATGCTATCATTTTTTGATTTTGCTTGAATTGGTTTTTTAGTCGTTAAAAAGCAGAGGTGGTTTTAAATTTATTTAATTACCACGATACTTTTGGCACTTTCGGCGCAAAAATTAGATGGCGTAAAACAGACTTTGCTTAATAATATTCTGCTTAGCCCCATAATCTCATTATTTTTGTTTTATTGTTTTTTTTTTTCACGGTTCTTTGTTGATTGGCTAAAGAATGTTATGTTTCGAATTAAATAAATATTGATTATATTATAGGTTTGTTTGCATACCAAGTACTAGCGGTGCGCCGAATAGTTGTTTCATTGAAGTAATACCTACTGAGTACTTAGGTACTAAATTGATGTTTACCAAATCGAAGCCATGGCATAATTTTATCCGGTTTCATGCTCTGCAATATGACTAATATGAGCTAGGAATAACAGACTATTTCCTGAAATACACAGTTAAAACTAATTCCTCAATCCTTGTTAATTAAAAATTATCAAAGCCTGTATACCTACTATTATTCTTAATTAGGACTAAATGCTTAAATAAGAAGTATTTCTCAATTCACTAACAAATTGTGTAATTTAGTAAACATTCTGTCTAAAATCTTAATAATTAGACAGATTTTTTTAAATGTGCTGTAGGTGTACCAAATACTTAACAAATATTCGGCGCATCTATAATAAGTACCTTTAAATAGGTACCTATCTTTAGGTAAAATAAATCCAAGCATTCAAATGTTTTGTAATTCATCTTTAATTTGTTTTATTTTCCTTTGCGTTATGATGAGTGGCTTCACCTACAGTACAAATAATGACATAATTACAACAAATTTGCAAGATAGATACTAACAATGTTCTTCCCGAAGCGTCGATAGTTCATGGGTAAAGAAGAAACTTTGAAACTGTTTGGCAAACAAGTCTAATTTCAAAGGCAATAAGTACCTACATACAACATTACCACGTACCAAGTACCAACTATTACAATGCCATCAGCTATAAGATGTCGGAGATGAGATGTGATCCACATAAGTAATCTACCAAGGTTCTTATCGAGAAAATTTTACTAAGAAAATGAATAGGTTGATCACGATTTGCCTTTTCCCTCCAGGGATAAAAGTCTAAGAGAATAAACAACGTGATTAAAGGCACCTACAATTACACATAGGGTACGAAAGTATTACTACGAACGCTTTGTAAGAGATCGTGAGAGTTAATAACGACCTCTTACAAAGCATTCATAGGTATGACTTGCGTCACCGAGTCAGTGAAATTTAAATTACTACAATGTGAATTTAATCTTTTGGAGGGACTATACAAAATTAGCACATTCGTAGAAGATCAGGATCATAAAACGGAAGCATACGGAGAATGGTTAACCGATTAACCGATGGAAGAAGATGGTCTAACTCGGTAGCTGTCAGCGCTAGTTGGCTGGCAGCATACTGGCCCACCTGATGCTAAGTGGTCGTAACCTATGGATATGACAGTGTATGAAATATCATACAATAATGTTAGGGGAGATAAACATACCTTTATAGTTCGGGCCGAAAGCAAGTTCGGCTCCGATCTATAGTTTATGTTAATGCACTTATTAGGGTAAAGTAGATCTTGGCTTACCAAGGTCTGGCCATAAAGTGCCTATGCCCACCTAATAGCAGTCCACAGCAGCGGCAGGCTCCAGACCTCAAATACAGGTAAATAATTAATATAATGTAAATGTACCTACTTGTATCCGTGCATCTAATATAGGTATACCTATAAATCGAGAGCGTTATCAAATCGATTTGTTATCGTTTTAAATCCTTTGTACAACTTTATAAGTGTTATAATGTCTTATCATGTAAATACCAGTAATACAACTTTGATTTGAACGGTTATTGCTCACTATCATACATTTTTATCGATATGAATCAAATGTTTTGACAATCATACACATGTAGATTACGCTGATAGGTAGAGGCACTTAGAAGGAAGTAGGTACCTACCTACTTACTATATAGCTTCGTAAGTATGCTATCAGCCCGAAGACATAGCTATAGTGCTGAGACAGGGGTCTCTCCCCACGCAGGCTTGCCATAATTATCCTGCTTTGCGAACGGATTAGTGTTGACCGTAAAGTGATATGTAGAACACAGGTAGCACTGCTGCTCATTGTCTGGAATTTCCTTAGGTAAAAGATGGGGTGGTTCGGACGTTGAGGGTCCTGTCGATATAAGGATGTCCACAAAAAAGTAGGTACCTACCTATAGGTAGCTCGAATAACGAAATGATGTTAATAAGAAAGTAAACAATGTGGTCCTGTTAGCTTGAAATTATTTGCACATAATGTACCTACACATTTATTAGTTGTTCCTAATCTCTTATGGTTGATATTACTCAGAGGGTCAGAGAATTTACCTACTGAATGTGCCTCTTTACAATAGCTATATTAGGTATATGCCTGTGTGATGTGTCTACGTATGGTGCAGATAAGCCATAAATAATAATCTATATATATATAAATGAATCCCTATTTCCCTTGGTCATGGCATCACGCGTGAACGGCTCGATCAATTTCGTTAATTCTTTTTTTGTTGTGTTTGTTATTGTCAGGAGAAGGTTCTTATGCAAGAAAAGTAAGAAAATTGCGCGGTGATTTAGAAAGTTTAAGATACTTAACCACCATATCATCACTACATAGTATAAAACAAAGTCGGTTCCCGCTGTCTGTCCCTATGTATGCTTAGATCTTTAAAACTACGCAACGGATTTTGATGCGGGTTTTTTTAATAGATAATAAAGTAAACTACAAAAGAGTCCTCGATAGTATATGTGTATCTCTAAGGGATAACCCACAATAATCATTTTTATCCTTTACATTTTATGAGAAATAATGGCTTATTTTCGAAGCGATTTTAAGCAAGACAGCATTTATCCTTATCAAATTAAGTAGCTTAAATATATTGTGCATTTAATATAAATCAATAATGCCCCTCTGAGCATGTATTTTAAATAAATATTTTCAAAGATAAAAAGATTAAAAATGCAGGGAGGGATATAGTGGCAGGGGGCCGGCATTCTGTAGTAAAATTAAATATGCTACAGAATGTGTAAATACAACGTTCACAGCATTTGTTTTTCTTCGCACGGGCAATGCTGTTACTTAATATAGTATCAGCATTGCACCCGTGCGAAGCCGGGGCGGGTCGCTAGTATATTATAAATGACTCAGCGACCTACAAGGACGTAAAAAATATGTATGTACTTACCTCTACCTAGGTACATTAGAGGTCACAGTGAACAAAAACACGAGTTCTGAAATATAATATAATATAATAATATAATCTGTAGACACTATCACACATCGTCATCTATTCCCAAGCTAAGCAGAGCTTGTGTTATGGGTACTAGATAATTGAAATATAATACATATTATACGTACTTTTTTTTTGTAAATACATACTTAAAATACATAGAAAACATCCAAACTGAAGACAAATACAAATGTTCATCACACAAATATTTGCCTTCCGCGGGAATCGAACCCACGACACCCGGCGTCGCAGTTAGTTACATTAACCACTAGACCAACGGTGCAGTCAGCACCATATATAGCGAAATGTGTTGCAGGTAATAAAAAATGATTACCTTTTGATTCTAATTTGAATTAGATTCTTATATATAGGTATCTTAATTTATTTATATTCGTTAACTGCAAGGCAAACAAGGTCTCTTCTAATAGAGAGAAGGCATAAGCGTTAATCACCATCACGACTTGAATTATCGGAACATAAATAACCTACAAAAAAGATTGCAATATCATCTACCTACGCCCATCTCGAAAAAAGCAAATTTAAGCTTGTACCTAGGCACATTGAGTTGGTTCCATATTACTTAGGCAGACTAGCGATACGCCCCGGCCGGAAGAAAAAGCTGTGAACGTTGTATGTATCCCTAAGAGATAGACGTAATACCATCGCGGACTTTTTTGTGGTGTAAATACATACTATAGTACGTTATTTTGATCTGTCTTATAGGGTTCAGCCAGCGTTTGCAATGTAAGCACAAAAAATGTGTTTAGGTAAATGAAAATGAAAATTTATTTATTCACATAGGTTAATTAAATTAACACTTATGAACGTCAAAGTTTACAAAATGTCAGCAAATTAACCTACAGCCAGTTCGCTGATGAAGTAGAGCCATGAGAAGAACTGGCAAGAAACTCAGGCCACTCTTTTTAATCGCCAGGTTATTACAATTTCTGTAAGTTACAATTTCAAGTAGCATGCAAAGTGACACAGGCAATACACATAACTCTATAGGTAATTATTACAGCTTTCTATGTTGTAAAGAAAAAATAAAAAGTAAAATGTGTGCTTTACAGGCTGCCTCAATTTGCATATTGCTACAAAAAATGGTATTTATGACATCACATTATAAGCTTCTAAAATTATCAATGTTTTTCTACTATATTATGCATGTTAAGTATATATATATGTATAAACATTCCTCTCGAAGAAAACCTGCATCAAAATCCGTTGCGTACCTAGTTTTAAAGATCTAAGTATATGCGACTTTGTTTTATACTATGTAGTGATGATATTACTGTCGGTTTGCAAATTTACTTTACCTGATATCTTTCGAGATTGCTGAATGCAATATCAATTGATCATAAATAAGTAATGACATATTTTTGTATGGTACAGTTTTCCTGAAAAATTATTATATATAATTAATTAAAATTGATTAAAATTAAACTTGCTTAAATTTATTTTTTATTATATAAAATTTTTGAACTCCATTTTAAAGATCTCAATAATTGCCTAATTATTAGGCTCTTTTGGCCTACCGGTATTAAAAGAGTGGAAAAGGTAAGAAAAAGAATCCTTAAATTAAATATAATAAAAAAATTGATAAGATACACAAAAATGCGCGCTTGTCAGACTGGCACTATTCATCTGGTAAGCGCAATTAGTTGGTGTGACAACATTTATTTTTTTAGAACAAATTCCAGGAGCGCTGCTATTATTTCCTAGTACTTACATACATACATAGCTTTACGCCTATTATCCCCCAAGAGGTAGGTGTTTACCACCCACTTATCGCCATTTTTAGGGTTCCGTACCTCAAAAGGACCCTCTATAGGATCACTTTGTTGTCTGTCCGTCTGTTTGTCAAGACCAGAAAACGTATATTTCGACACTCTCAAAGAAATCAAAATTTATAATATAAACATTTTGTATAGAGACTCACATGTCCTCATAGTCAAACAGCGTAAGCTGTTATAATGGGGCTCTGATTTATACCTATTGATTGTATTAGAGATGTATTATTCATTTATAATAAGTAATACCGTCTTATACTACAAGTAGGTATAAGAAAAAAACTGAAAACTATACCTACATTTGTAATTAAATCATTAAAAAACAGGGATTTTTGTTGTCTTTCTGACAAGACGACCCTTCATCTCGGGAACGCGTGGGAGGTATTGAGTTGAAATTAAAACGATATCCTCAGGTTACAGTTTCTTGAAGCTGTAAAAAATCAAACTCCTAAGTTAACGTAAAAAAAAGATACAGCCGTTTAGGCCGCAAAAAACGTATATTTTGACACTCAAATTTTTGGCAAATTTTTTATTTGCAATTTTATTTGTGTCAAATTTTAGTTCTCAGTACAAATGATAGTAGCGCTGTACATTTCTATTATATTGCATGCGTAGCGAACAAAAATTCTAAATCTATGATATTGCATTTATTTCAATATATAGCGATCCTCGCTTCGTATCGCTCGGTGTGATTCCCGAGAGATACAACAAAACATATAGTTGTTCTTGAGATTAGCGAATTATACAGACAGACTCTTTCCAGCGATTTCCTAATAGACATACTATATATAAATATCGCAACAAACCCAGAATAGATATTTATCAATGATATCAATAAAATGGCTGGTAAACAAACACATAACAAGGCTATCAACGGAAAATAAAACATAGATAACTGTTGCAAGTTGTACTTTTAACGGTCTAGTATAGTGTGCGTTGTAAACGGTGGTTGGTCCTACGTGGTTCTACCGTAGAGCTGTTCAGTAGAACAAGTGGGAACAAACCGTTCGCTTGCCTACTCCAGTTACGAGTGTAGGGGTTTGATTCACACCTGAGGCAAATTGTTGTGTGATCCATAAAGATTTGTTAGTTCTCGGTGTAGGTACTATTCGTATTGTATCTGTTAGGCTATAATATTTGTAAATACGTACTTTGTGGGAGCCTTTAATTGACGATTTGTGAATTTACACTGTATTTTAGTTTTTAATATTAGTCTGTAGGCTCACTGTAAAATTATTTATAATATATATTTATTAATACAAACTATAAATAGACATTATAGACAATTAGTCAAAGTCAAAAATAGTAAAATACAATATGTAGGTACCAAAACACAATGTGTATTTTACAAAGGCGTTATCTAACATACAGTGTTCATGAAGACAGTAACAGGTAGCTGAAATTAGATATTAAACCATCCCATCTAAGCGCGAGTCCCTTGAGAAATTACCTCTAGTTTAGTACCAATGCGTACAATATTTCTCCATAGTAATTTTATGATGGGAGTTACCGTGACTTACGACAATAGATACCGTATGCGAGCAAACAATCACAAGGCTATTAAGGTAAGTACTAGAACGATCGAAGCCAATCTATTAAAAGTTTATGGACAACCGACCTTTCAGATTGATGGAAGAGCTTATTTTATTTGTTCTATGTGCCACAAGGGATTAATGGCGCTTCTTCGAGAATTACTGTGAAGCTGTAATCTTTCGTAGAGATAGCGTCAGTTTTTTATTAAGATTTGTTTTGTATAGGTAGGTACGTGTAAAAAATATTTTAGGAAATTTAAATCTTGCGAATCAAAAGTGCATTTAAAAAACGATTTCAAGTGAGTATTAGGTATACTTACTTGAAACGTTTTCTTTAATTTATTATTATGTTAATTATTTTTATTAAATAGGTAGGTACGTACCTACTTTGTTTAAAAGAAATGCACCTTTGTGTTTACTTTATTGTAAAGTATACTACATAAACATTCATACTCTATCTATAGGTACTATTATATAAAATATGTAAAGCGAAAGAGTTTGTTTGGTTGTTTGTTTGTTTGAACGCGCTAATCTCTAGAATTACCAGTCGTAAAATAATACTTTTTGCATATGATAGTCCAGTTCTTAAGGAAGTTTATAGGCTATGGAACATCACGCTACTGGCAACGGGAGCAAAGCAGTATCCAAAGATGCGGATGAAACCGCGCTGCGGGAGGCTTGCTTGAACTTTTGCATTGATTTAGAGAACCTATGTTTTAGATTTTGAGGTTGGGATCGACAATATATGTGTTAATAAGTAACAGTAACCTACGACCAGCTAAGGTGGCGAACTAAGGACGACTGCCGTGTTACGGCAGATATGATGAAGCAGACTTTAAGACGCGCCAGACGTTTTACGTGTTATTTACAATGCTATTGATAACCTAATAGGTATAAATGTAGTGACTGCTATCAAAGCGGATTCTAGATGCCTTTTGTATAATTGGTTTTAAGAATTAAATTTTTTGGTCTGTTTACTTACCTAAAACGACTAAACTATTAATGTTATTAACTTTAAATTTGAAATAGTCTTAGATAACGCTAGTCCATTTTTATTGCGACTAAAATAAAAAAAAAAACCATTTTCATTTTCAATGCAAATAGGAGCAAAATTGGGTTGAATGAAATTCTAAAGAGGGGTTATTAGATCAAGTGGGGTACCGACTAAAGAGGGACAAACTCGGATATATGTACTAGGAAAAAGCGTATTTATTTTTGTAGATTCCCAAAAATGTTTTACTTTTTATGGCCCATTAGATCTAGGTACGTATGATCAAAATGCATAAAATTGCTACTTATAAGAATAAAACCAAAGTCCTACTACTTTAGTTTTGATATTCTGTTTTTTTTAATTCTTGCAACACAGTCGGTACTAGTTGCGGTTTATGAGAGGGTAGATACTTAACCGGTCATTGCAGCACATTTATGCTGACGCCAGCAAGCATCGACAACCTAGACCAAGTACTGCCTCTCTAGCTGCTTTCAAGTACGTGGTTGTGGGCTGAAAGTAATAGAAAACCTACAAGTATCAATGTAAAATGTAACTTTAGTAAAGTTATACGTACCTACTATCTAAGTCTATACTAGTGCAATTACTGATATACTTCCATCGTTAAGAAATATAAACTAGTATAAAGAAGAAGACAATATACCAATACGTTAATCACAGTTTGGTTTCAGGAGCGGCTTATCCACTGACTTTGCAATATTTGCGTTGAAAACATGATACGGAGCTACACTCTAAGACTGGCCTGTTGGTCTAGTGGTTAGTGACCCTGACTGCTAAGCCGGAGGTCGTGGGTTCGATTCCCACCCAGGACAAACCTTTGTGTGATGAGCATCATTTCACCATTGTGCCATTGTGTCTTTGGCTGCCTCTATAAGACCATAAAGTACTTCGTCTTGACATGAGTTGGGCCTTCTTGTTTTTAATATATTGTTGTTTATTGTATATATTATGTTGTTAATTTGATTATATTTTATTTGTAATGTAATTAATTTTTATTTAACTTTAAAATTTGATTGTATTTTCTTTACATTTAAATTTAATTTTATTTTTGATTGATAAACACGTAATGTAACATAATGTAATCTATGCGTGTATACCTGAAAATAAATGCATTTATTATTATTATTTATTACTAGCTGCGCTCCACGGCTTCGCCCGCGCTTAAAATGAGTTTTATCTCCCTCGGGATCCAGACCAATTTACGGGATAAAAAGTAGCCTATGTCCGTCTCCGGCACCGATTCTATCTACACACTCATTTCCATCGAAATCGGTTCAGCCGTTTAGGTGAGTGGTAATAAACCTCAGAACAAGGACTAAAGCATAGGAGGAGTGTTAATCGCCCTCATATACTTATCCTATTTTTTCAAATAAGCCAGATACATTAAAAAGAAAGAGACAAATAATAATGCTAAGGACGGCTGGTGTACACTGTAGAAACGTCAAATTTGTGACCTTTAGATGCCGAATTAAGAAGCGAACCAATGTCAAATATTCCAACCTGTCAAGGCCCCTAGACAATTTAGTCGGGTTATACTGCCGCTCGTCTGCCTGTTTTGTGAAATAATGTATGTTATTTTAATAATTACATAGTGCTGTTGTGAAGTAAGTTAAGCCCAGTGGATAGGCAATGTCCTGCGTTATTAAGTTGTAAATTATATTCTTCTCGCAAAGAAAATCCATCTAAAATCGTCAACTTCCATCGGTGATTATATAACAAACCAATAACATATACTAAAAATCTATTCGTAGGTGCAAAATACCAAAGTGATTTATACTTTACTATACTGCAATTATATTGTAGTCGTCTGTTTGCCATTCCATTCAGTATTTTTTAAGTATTTTACATTTTTACCAATTTGCGTAATCATGTTCAATAGTGTTGTGACTTATGCTGCATATTTTATCGATGACAAAAATAGTACTATAATTTATAATTATATTTATAATTATATTATAAATTACTATAATTTATAATGTACCTTTCATAGTGTTTCATACTGTTTAGGCTTTGTCCTGGCCTGGGTTGTATAATAAGCAAAGGCTGTTTTGTTATTCAACGTGTAATTATTGAGAGTCGTTAGTTGATACAAGTTTATGGTAGGGCGGCAGTCGGGAGAGAGAGAGACGAACATCAAGATGGCTATGAGACAAATATTAAGAGAGAATTATTTTCTAGATGACTACAGAAATTTATTGATAAAATTAATCGGAAAAGAATTTCTAAAAGTACGAATTCATAACATAACAAACAATATTTCTGCTCCTGCATAAAAAATCATGTGTTTTAATATTATTAAAAATAAATAATCATACATTTGTGACATGAATGATACAGCTGTGTTTTATTTTTACCTTGGGGTATCTGTTTTAATGCTAAGCTAAGAAAGTCAGGAAAGAACAGAGGGCCGATACTGGTATTTTGGCGATACCACAGAACACTTATATGGACGTTAGAAGTGCTATCGAACAACATTTGTACCGAAACCACTGTCGCCAGTTGCACACACTTAGATGATACGTTGTATTTACAATACATACATGACTTAACGGTAATTGGTCAGGTTTGGATGGCACATAACGGACATTGGTCAAGTTTGCACGATAATTCCAACATTTAAAATAAAAGCTTATCGTCATAATCCTGGGGTTGTTTTTTAAACGCGCAATATTTGACATCTTAGTAATTATTGCCAGTTAATACTCATTGTGCAAACATCATTGATGTTATGACTGAAATACTAATGGATACTTTAAAAATAATTGAATATATCGACTACATAGCATAAAACAAAATCGCTTCCCTCTGTCTGTCTGTCTGTCCCTATGAATGCTTCGATCTATAAAACTACGCAACGGATTTGTCATTAATTCCGTTCTGATTCTCTGCAAATTTAGTAATACCGGTCTGATCCCCTCAGAGTTTTTGATAGGTAAGTACATTCAAGAGAAAAGCAGTTTATGTAACAATGAATTAAAAACATAAAAATAATAAACGCCCTTGTATAGTCTCTGCTTACCCCATTAATGGAAGGCAGGCGTGAAGTTTGACTGGCCTGTTGGTCTAGTGGTTAGTGACCCTGACTGCTAAGCCGGAGGTCGTGGGTTCGATTCCCACCCAGGACAAACCTTTGTGCGATGAGCATGATTGTTTGTTCTGTGTCTGGGTGTAATTTATCTATAATATGTATGAATTTACAAAAAAAAAAAAATATATAAGTAGTATATCAGTTGTTTAGTACCCATAACACAAGCAAATATAATTGCTTAATTTGGGGCTAGATGGCGCTGTGTATGTGGTGGAATATTATTATTATTATTATATTATTATTATATTATTAAGTTATTGTACGTATTTTCTCGAAAATCTGTCAAAGATAACTAGGAGATACGACTGGAATAAAATATTTAAATATATTTAGGTTTTGTTTCTGATCTCCTACGCGATCAGAATTGGATAGAAAAGTAAAGCGATCCCCAGTATATGAGATTCAGGGGATCAGAGGCCCTAGACAAGTGTCAAAGATTTCTATTCTATTCATAGAATAGATACAAAAATGTATGAGATTGACGTATAGCGTTGGCGTTAGCTTAAATATGTCAATCCAATACATTTTTTAATCTATTCTATGAATAGAATAGAAATCTTTGCCACTTGTCTAGGGCCTCAGACCGGAATAACTCTATATATATGTACTTACTGATTTTGATATCTCATTAAAACGAATAGGATTAACATAGTGAATAGGAAAACATCTGCCGTTTTGCCTTTATAAGTAGCTAAATTCGATATATTTTAGTGTTTTAAGCTGATAATATTATAAAAGTTTTGTTGCCAACGTGATTTTATAAACATTGCCATTCGTGTATTTTTTAATTAAGTAGGTACAAATCTAAACCTACCTACAAACTTCGAATTTGATGAACCTGTTAAAATATTATGAAGGTAAGTTCATTGAGGTAAACTTATAACTCGTTAAAATAAACAATAATTCTTACTAAATACCTATCATTAACATTATTTAATTTTAATGAAACTTTTCATTAATATATTTATTAACATATTTATTATAGTTTCAACGATTAAAATTAACCGATAAAATTATTAACAATTAACTTTAACGTGCGTCGCACTGACCCTGAGATTGTCAACTGGCTGTGCCGGCGTCAACCGGTTTTTTCCAGTCTCGCCGTGTACGCGACAAGCGGCCAGTGGAGACGCACACATGCCCCGCGTGCTTGTAGTAGTGCCACCGATTTGCGCGTTTGTAGGAATCTTTCTCTCTGTACGTATCTACTTTGTGCCTTCAGCTTAAACACAAAACGATTTGATTCCGTCCTGATCTCAAGAAAATATCTTCTAGTGCGTTCATTCTTTAAGATCTAATTCTAAGCAACATTTTAAATTTAAATAAAATAGATACTTACCCGATCGTTAAAAAAAACGAAGTACTTACTATAAATAACCTTTTTAAAATTTACTTAAATTCGCAATAGGAGTAAACCTAGGTAAGTTAATAGAAATAGCATTATCCTTGGACCGCATACTTTATTTCTATTATTATTCTTATAGAACGCATAGTGGAATGTAGAACAAAGGCATGCGATGCAAAGTGCAGTTTCGGGACTTTGAACGTCTTGAATAAAATTGCAAAACACGAATGTGACAAAATGTAAATTGAAGTGCATAAAGGCATAGTGCAATGAATCAATGTGTGGCAGAACTGCGAGCTTTTACTAAAAATGAATTCATTTGACAATTTTCGATTGCGAATATTTTACAAGGTTCGAATATGTACAGACTTATCGATGTCTTCTTTTATAGTACTGGGTAAGTATAAAGAGTCAAAGTTGTAAAATAGGTAGCACAATCAAATTAATCAAATCAGCTTACGCCGTGCACTGCTGAACACAAGCCTCCCCCAATTTGCACCACAAGACTCGGTCGTCTGCCTTCCGCATCCAGTTACTCCCAGCCACCTTCTTCAGGTCGTCGGTTCACCTGGCTGGAAGTCTTCCGCCCTCCCTCTAGGACTCGTTTACTCCATCAGTCCTTGTCCTTCGGCAATGGCCAGCCATTGCCATTTCAACTTTTCATGTTTATCCTTTAAAGAGACTCCAAGCATAGCTCGCGCCATAGCTCGTTGTGCGACTTTAAATTTGTGGCCTAGCCTTGCTGTAAGTGTCCACGTCTCGGCACCGTAGGTCATAACAGGTATTAGGACGCACTGGTTAAAAACTTTGGTCTTCAGGCATTGCGATAAAGGCGAGGAAAAATTTCGGCGAAGCTTGCTAAATGCTGCCCAACCCAATTGGATCCTTCTATCGACTTCTTTCTCGAAGTTGTATCTTGGTTTTGTCAAAGTTCATACCAAGACCAACACGCCGGGAGGGTCTATTTAGGCTGTTTAGCATTACGCTCAGTTCTGCTTCTATGACAATGTCGTCGGGGAATCGAAGGTGCGAGATGTACTCACCGTTAACAAAATAAGTAGATAGTAGATACATTGAATTAGGCATCTCTCTCTCTTGTCATTACTACAAAAGACAAGGGGTAATTAATGTCTAGTCCGATTTTAATATTTTTTTGTTCTTTGACTATTTATATTAATAGCATAGATGGACAGAAGAAAGTGTACATTAGACATATCTTTATTTTTCGTTGAGTATGCCGTGTGCGTCTATTTTGCGTTGCAACTAAACCCGCAGTACGCCCTAGGGCACTTGGATCTTTAGAATCTTTGTGATATATGTGCAATAGCTCAGGTTTTCTTGTGATGTTTATCTTCTCTGTCCTTATTACTTGATTTGTAATGTTTAAAATAAAATAAAAGTTTACAGAATTTTGAAATAGTAGATTGTTAGCCTAGGGTTGAAAAGAATCAATTCCGTAGGTAGTTAGACTATAGTCCGAGTAGGAATTTATTCTTTTACCCGTGGCAAACACTACTTTTCATTTAGAATATGGAGAGAGAGGAGAATATGGAGGAAAATAAAACTAGTTGTTTATCTAAACTATTTATTGATAATAATATACATTGACGGACTCATAAACTGCATCAAAGTAATAGACGACTTTGAAATAAATATTTTAACCTAGTATGCAAACTTTCTATACAGATTAAAATTGAAACCTCTAGATTGGTTCGTGAACTTTAAAACAGCGTAGGGTCATATCCTTAAGTTTAAGTTTGTGTACTGGAAAGGACCTTAAGACTTTTTTGAAGAAAAAACAGAAATTTAAGGAAAATTGGTTTATTAAAAAAAATGGTTTTAACAATAGACACAAACTTTATGCAAGGGTTTATTTATGTTTTAATAAGGTGTATTACCTCCACGTGCCCTTATTACGGATTCTAATCGGTTCCGCATAGATTTTATTAGGGTTATTAAAAGATCTTGCGGAATATTGTCCCATTCTTCTGAAAGTGATATACAGCTACTTTTCGCATATACAGCTCTTTTTAAATTGTCCTAAACATGCTCAATGGGATTAAGATCCGGGCTGCGTGCTGGCCAATTCATTGTACGTATCCCAACCTCTTCGCAATATTGTCGAACTTGTGCAGCAGCGTGCGGCCGGGCATTATAACAATAATAATAATATTCTACCACATTCACACAGCGTCATCTAGCCCCAAATTAAGCAATTATATTTGCTTGTGTTATGGGTACTAAACAACTGATAAACTACATATTATACATTTTTTTTTTGTAAATACATACATATTATAGATAAATTACACCCAGACACAGAACAAACAATCATGCTCATCACACAAAGGTTTGTCCTGGGTGGGAATCGAACCCACGACCTCCGGCTTAGCAGTCAGGGTCACTAACCACTAGACCAACAGGCCAGTCATCTGCATTAAAGTAAAATTTTCGCCTATGAATCCCATGTAAGGCACCATGTGATCTTCTAAGATCTCTGTTATGTAGCGATGTGCAGTCAAACCCCGTCTATTACCGTTTTGACGGACCATGTCTATGAACACAAGTTCTGTTCGCCCGTTCATCGATATGCCACCCCAGACCATACACGAACCGCCTTCAAAAGGAACACGCTCCTCAATGCAACTTTGAGCATACAGCACTCCCCACGTCGACGATAGACTCTTCGCGACTATCTGCACCATATAAACATGTCCTACACTCGTCCGTGAACAATACGGAGGCCCATTGCTCTTATGTCCAATTTAGGTGATCACGCGTAAATCTTAAGAGAGCTTGTCTGTGAGCTACAGAAAACTTTGGACCATTTGCTGGTCTAAAAGGGGTGATATCCGCTTTCTTTAACCTTCTTCTTATTGTTCGTGCACTCACATTTACTCCACGCACTTCATTAAGCTCTGTTTTGATGTTTACTGACGTGAGGAATCGATTTCGCAAGGAAGTTGTAACAATATAACTTTCTATCTCTGGACTATGTGAATGTTGTGCAATAGAGCTCATTAGTTACAACATAGTTATTGTATGTGTTTACAGAGTACCTAAACTAGAGAATTTAAACATATTTCTACGTAAATTAGAAACTATTTTGCAATTATTACATAAAAGATCATTTAAACATATTGTAATTGCAGGAGATTTCAACATTGACATTCTAAAACACCATTGTATAACATTAGATTTTATAAGTTTATTTTTAAGTTATAATATGACCTTAGCACTAAATGAACCGACTAGACTAACAAGTAAAACTTGTATTGACAACTTTGCTCACAATTTCACAAAACCATGTAAGACGGAAATGTTAGAATTGGCTCTGTCTGATCACACTACTCAACTAATGCAATTACGCATCAAAAAATTTACCATTGGGGTTTGGCGAAAACAAAGTCGTGATTTCTCTATAGAAAATATTAAAAAATTTAAGAAATGCCATAATGAACTATTTTTTTCAGACGTGTATAACGAAACTGACCCAAATAGAGCGTATAACAATTTTATAGAAACCTTTAAACTTTTATAATCTTTGTTTTCCTTTTAAAATATGTAACATACGTGTCCACAGAAAGCCAAAATGGATATCGCGTGGTTTAAAAAAATGTAGTGCTAAAAAAAAGCAACTCCTTTGGAATTTTAGACAAAAACCTACATATATAAAAATATAATAAAACTAACACAGCGCGCACAGAATAATTATAGAATTCAAAACTCCGCAAACAAGCCTAAGACTACATGGGATATAATAAATAGCTCAAGGTTGAATATTCTCCGTGATAGCATTACTAGGATAAAAGTAAATGATAATCACATTACTAATCCAAAAGAAATTGCTAATGCATTTAATAATTATTTTGTCGAAAAGGTAAAACCAATACCAGGATATGGTAATAATGTAACTACAAATATTGTATCTATGACTAATTCTATATTTATGACTGCTAGCATACCAAATGACATCCAAAAAATTATACATGAACTAAAAAACACAAATAGTGTTGGATCTGACGATATATCGACAAAAATAGTTAAATCCGTAAATCATGTCATTAGTAGCCACTTAAGTTATATCTTTAATCTATGCATTACCAATGGTGTATTTCCGGATAGCCTTAAAACGACAATTATAAAACCCGTTTTTAAGAAAAAAGATAAGGAGCTAATGGAATTCTACAGACCTATTGCACTAGTTTCCATTTTTTCTAAAATATTTGAAAAATATATTCATAGAAAATTATACACATACTTAGAAGCTAACAAAATATTATGCCCAGAACAAAAAGGTTTTCGAAAGAATAAAGACATTAATCTTGCTATTTATGATTTCTACAAAGCGGTAATTACTAGTGTAGACAAAAGGTCTCCAATTTGTGCTATATTCTGTGATATGACACGAGCATTTGACCATGTTGACCACACTATTCTACTGAATAAACTAGAGTCTTACGGAATAAGGGAAAATATTCTAGATCTAATAAAATCATATCTCTCAGGTAGATCACAGATGACCAGCATATCAAAAATAAACATAAAAAGTAAATATGAAGAAACATATATGTCTGAAATGCGCCTAATTACCTATGGTGTTCCACAGGGCAGCGTGTTAGGTCCGCTTCTATTTTTACTTTATATAAATGACATGCCTAAATATACAAACTATCCAATGACCTTATTTGCTGATGACAGCACTTTATCTGTTCCATGTAAAACAATAGAACAATATGATGATGATATTAACGAATGCTTGTCATCAATTATTTGCTGGCTAAATAACAATAATCTGAAAATAAATCTTGTAATGATTAAAATATTTGGTTTTTGATCATCACACTAGATGGCGTTACCAGTCTCAAAATGAACATTAGAACATCATTCGAAATGTTATAAAAGTGAGGGTGAACGGAAAAAAAAAAAAAGTAGGCGGGTGAGTGATAACGTATAGAAAAAGAGGTCGTGACTTTGTGCTACGTAATTATTGAGAATCTTGTAAAATTATCAATTTGTTAAATACTGGAAATTAATATTTGGTAATTTATGTTATTATCAGTCCTTGTTGCTTAAGTAAATAGTGTGTGCAAGAACGGCTGGTCACGGGGTAAGTGTATATGTCTAACTTTTATTTTAATGACCAGGGAGGTTTTCGCAAGCACTGATTGTTACTTATGCTTTGTTCTCAGCTTGCGGAAACGCCCTTACGTTGCAGTATACAGAAAGGGATTCATGTCTCGGAGGTAGTACCTACGCTTAAGAAAACTTGTTCCGCACACTCGCCATAGTTCGTCATAACCTTTGGAGTTCTTGAAAATTACATGTCCTGCGTTTAATTTGGAACCGTGATCGTAAAAGTTAATCACCTCTATCCTGTTGTTCTACAATAATAATAGTTTATTACTGCTTAGCATAATATAATATTATGTTTATACGGTACATTCAAAGTCCTAACGTCTATTAGTCACCACCAGGCTGCATTACACATAGGTTAAGTTATAATAGGTGTAGTATTGTTATATTATTAATAACCTCATTGTTAAGAAGTGTTTGATTGATGAATTAAAGCATTTTAAGTGGTATGTCTCATCTTTAATTTTATTCGGCTCGAACCCATCATTACATTGGCGCCTAACGGGTAAACTGTTTGCAACATGAGCATACAAAATAATATATGACATATTTGTACTACACAATTATTTATATTGTTAGAACATAATAACATTCAAGAATTATTTTGTACCATTTTCTTTTTATTCATCAGATGCAAGTAAACTTAAATACTGTCCTACTGGTGATTTTAAACTTAAATTGATTTTTGATATACCTATGTATGTTTTATGTTTATGTGTATGTTTGCTTTGTTTGTAACGAACATAAGACTTTTTGGTTTTTATTTTTGAACATCTAAATCTTAAACGGTTAATTTTAAGATTGTTTTTTAGACATGGTCATCATGGATGTAAATGCATTGTATAAGGATGAACTTGAGTTTGAATTGGCTCGAACCCATCATTACAATCTAAAAAAAAACTCAAATTACACACTTTAGTCAAAGACCACAAAATTATAATCAAATAAGTGTTAGTTACAATAACCACCCTGTACACGAAGTAGTCAAGCCAAATTTCTAGGTTTAGTCATTGACAGACAGTTAAACTGGAAAGATCACGTAGAATTACTATGTAAAAAAGTGAGTAGCTATGCCTATGCTCTATACAAATTATCTTCCACTGTCAACATAAATGCCTTACTTACTGCCTATCATGGTCTTGCAGCATCAGTACTAAGATATGGCATAATCTTTTGGGGCAACTCGACACATAGCGTTATGTTCTTTAAAGCCCAAAAACGCTGCATACGATCCATGTTTGGTATGCTGTCAACAGATAGTTGTAAACCACAGTTCATCAAGCACAGAATCCTTATATACTATAGATACTATGTATATATATCCTGTATATACTAGAGATAGCAATATTTGTACATAAGAATCCTCAACTATTCCCACGTAAATCGGATGTTCTACAACGAAACAGACGTAATAACAATAATGCATTATGTTTGCATAGCTCGAGAACAACCCTGATGAGCAAAAGCTTGTTATGTATGGCACCAAAAATATATAATAAAATACCATGTGACATAAAGTTAAACCATACAGAAATGTTTAAAAATAAATTAAAATCCCTTTTGACGAAAAAATGCTATTATAATATCAATGATTTCTTAAATGATAATAATCTTGTTTAACATCAATTTGACAATTTTAATAATGTGACCTAATTAACTTATTTTATCTTATTTGACATTATGTATACTTTTATTCGATTTGATGGGTTACTAATTTGATTTATTTGACATTTCATTTCCTGATATGGTGTTGATATTATTCTTGCTTGACATTTTAATTATTATCTACTTATATTTTCTATCATTACATTAGTTTTTAAGTAAGTATCATGATTCCAAAAATAATTATGATTAAGGAAATATTCATACGCCTCCTCTGGCAGATTTTGGTGATACTATATAAAAATAACAATTTGTAACACAATGTAATACCCAAAATGTAGTGAATAAATAAATGATTGATTGATTGATTGAATAAATCGGTCATCACGACCGGTGGTTGCTCGAGTCCTGCCTGTACCACGTCTCCTTCTGTAAGAACCTGTCTCCACAAACCTGTATATTCTAGAAACCGTAGACTGGTTTAAATTTAAATTTCTACCAATCGTTCGTTGATCCAAGCCCTCCCACACCAGTGCTACAATTTGAGCCGCTTGTTCGGACGAAGTATCCATATTATGGTTCAAAAACTCTCGATGAGTTAAAAAACTAACCCAACAATTCTGCTGGTAACAATAAATCAATGCGAATCAATTTAAAACTTTACTTTAAATAACACGCAAATCTGATACTACGAGTAAATTTTCTTTTCTCGGCTATATTCATTTGTTTTACTGCAGTTCTATTTTTAAATTATGCTTTTTTTTAACATTAAGAGCCAGTCTCTCCATATTTATATAATTTAATCTAAAAAGTTTGCATACTTATTAAAAAAAATCATTTCAAAGTAATCCTGAGCTTTGATGTAGTTTATGAGTCCGTCAGTTTATTAGTAGTACCTATTTAAAATTAATATTCAAATTAGGACAATTCGTGAAATTAAAAAGATTTTCCATGACACAATTTGCCTCGTCTGTAATGGAATCTGGCGTCAATATTTCGCTTGAACTCATTTTTAATATTCAATTCAAATCTTAGCACAAAAGTCCGTCACAGATACATACATAACAGATTTTAGTATCCCGCCAATTTGTGTTGACTTTTTAAATTTTAAATATGGAACTCGTCGCGCGCCGCGTAATTGTTGCGGCACTCGCGGCTTATTCCGCTCAAAGAAGTTTGCGCTAAATTCACACTGGCTGTTTAGAAAGTCATGCATGACATTTTTAAATTAGTTTTTTTTTTACATAATACTCTTCACAGCTGACAGCAATTCTATTTTTAAAGTTCATTCCGGCCCGAGGGTCGGGATGAATTTGTATGAGTTTTTCCCTCCCTATAAAAGGAAAGCAGCATTTTCCACCCAATAATCAAATCAAAACAACCCTACTTTCCGAGTATGAGAAATGAAAAAGAATTGGTATAATAAGTTAATAATAATATACGTTTTAATCTATATTAAAACGTGTACTATTATTAACTTAATACACAAAGTCTAGAGTTTAATATTAAACAACTAGGTACTTACTACAATATATTCGAACCTTTTGTTTGCTTATTTAACTTATTAAAAACTATTCTGGGTCACTGGTTCAGAAACTTTGCTTTAGAAATTGCGGTACGTTACAGGTATTTTTTCATTAAACAAAGAAAAGGCGATAGATACGATCTACGATTTGGTATTTATTATACATTCCGCTTTTTAGCTGATATTCTACAAGGCTTTTTTGTGTTTGATTAATTTTAATAAGTAATAAAATCTCTTTAATAAATTTAAAATATGAGAAATAAAAATTTGAAGCAGTGATGTAGGTACCTATAGTTTTACAAGTATTGTGAATATGCTACCTGAATAACTTGTTCTGGGAAGTCGTGGATTTATACACATCACTGGTAATGTAGCTTATCAACGTACAACCTATACTAGCTTTTGCTTGCCCGCGACTTCGTCCGTGTAGAAGTCGAAAATGGTTCTAAATGATTTTTAATTGTTTTACCTACGTTATTAATTTTTGTTATGGTCCTATCATCCTATTAATATTATAAATGCGAAAGTTTGTATGTGTGTATGTGTGTGTGTATTTGTTACTACTCAGCGCCTAAACGGCGAAACCGATTTCGATGAAAATTGGTACCTGTGTAGATAGATTCGATGTCGAAGAGGGACTATAGATAGGACTATAGGATAGATAGGCTACTTTTTATCCAGAAAATCGGTCTGGTTCCCGTGGGATACAACAAAACATATTTTACGCGCGGGCGAAGCCGTGGAGCAGCTAGTAACATATAATTTATTATGTATTATGTTTGAATGTTTGAACACTTATTACATAACAATCTTTCAGTGGCGAAGCGTCCATATAACACGATTCCTGCCGGCTTCCCTTTTAAAATATGATTGTCCTGACCACCATAGACCTATCACTGCTTGCGTGTCTACTCCAAGACTAACTAGCCTTCCGAAACACAAAATATTTTAGTCCCACCGGCTTCCCTCCTCGGAAAAGTGACTCTTCGCTACTGCAATCTTTATTATAGTGTCGGGATTTAAATGTTAAATATCGATATACCTATTAATCCGCCCCTAGCCCAGTAGAATACGGGTACGTACCCGTACCCGTACCCGTACCACTATGTAGTGGTATACCCTAGTGCCACCAAACAAATTAACTGTAGGACAAATTACTAGGACCACGGGTCCCATACCCAATATTGGGTATTTTGTTTTTGCGCGCCAGAATGTGTAACACTGTTACCCAATAAGAAAAAAACTTGAAAGTACCTAACACTGTTTCTCATTAAATAGCGTGCTTTCCCCTTCTCCTCCCCGCCCCTATTTAAAGAAAAAGGCAGCACCACCTTTGACCCAGCTGATTAGCATCAACATCCTGTGTCCCCATTGCAACTTGCAATTGTACCTATATATAACTGTCCGCTCTAAGCTGCGCCTGATTGTTCCTACTCGTAATATAATTCAAACTTTCCGTCTCGATTTCTTTTCGCAAACACGTCCACTAAAAACTGTCTAAACAACGAATGAAAATATAGTAGATGATTATCTTCTCCTTTCCTAATCATTATACGGTAACGGTAAGAATAAAAACTTGCAGCAGATACCATTTTTTAAGCGATTGTTTAGTCTTAGGATCGCACTGGAGTGTAAAAATTAAGTATCCATCCTCGCCGTAGCAAAACAAAAGTGGGTACTGTAATGCATCATATGAGCGTTATATTTCCTTATTCGATGCTATGATTGTGCTGTCATAACTCTCAATTTACAATAACTCGCTAAAAAATTGACGTCCAACAATAACTACAGCAACTTCATTTCACTTATTTTGATTGAGTTTCAAACATGACATGTGTCAAAATAAAATGTTTTTAAAAATAGTAGCGATAAGGAGTATTAATATCAACTTCAAAGCAAATCATCTCCAAAATAACTTTCTACCGCTTTTTAACCCCGTTAGGCAATGAATTTCAATAAAATACGAAAAACAACTTCCGTCAATTCTGTTAAAGAATGTTCATGCAAAATTTGAAGTAGATTGGACTAAGGAATCACATTGCCCCATACAAACTTTGCTCCCCTTTTTCACCCCCTTAGAGGTCGAATTTCGGAAAATCCTTTCTTATCAGATGCCTACGTTATACAAAGAACACACCCTCCAAGTCGGTAAGGTAAGGTCTGTATAATCAGCGGTTTAGGCTGTGCGTTGATCCGTCAGTTAGTCAGTCATTCAGGACAAATCATTTTATATATATAGATGACTCAAAATTCCTGACATCTTGATAGTGCCACAATTATATTAATTGTAATATTGTATGACTTATTGACATAAGAGTGATATGTAAATTTGAAATATTTGCATGCCATCATTATTGGGGATGTGTGCTGATCTCTTTATATATATGTCACACCTTTTGTACCACATTTTCGCAAATAAATTGAATTTTAATTTGAACTTAGTTTTAAAAAAGTACCTACACAGGCCAAAAAAAATTAATTCAATTAATATTAAATTATTTACCTAAATAAAAATGAAAATGAAAATATATTTATTCTTAGGTTAATTAAATTAATACTTATAAACATAAATTCTTAAGTAGTCACATAAGCCATTACATATTGTATGTATAAAGTTGATAAATAAATAAAAATAAATAAGAGAAATAACAACAAGCCTATTGTAACACTTAAATTTACATGTTAGCGTAAATCCATAGTGTTAAATAGCGTATGACCTTATAAGAGACAAAATCTGTGATCTTTGTCAATCTATCACTAATAATTACCAAAGCTTCTTAATATAAAAACAAAATATAAAAAATTAAAATCCAACCCAAATCAAGAAAACATTCTTCTCTAACATACCTACTTAGATATATTCGTGGTGGTCAGTGGAAAGCCCTTGGGTTTTAGTTTTTAAACTATTTTTTGTATGAATTATTTCGGAGAAATTCTATTAATTTATATAATATTATATATCTATATTGAATTTAACAAGGCCTAACATAGCCTATAACTAGAGGACGGTCAAGACGTTTCCTAATAAAACCTCTTGAGAAATTATGATGGCTGGCTTAGAGGATACGAGGGAATAGATGAACATAAATACAAACATACATAGCCCTTTGAATTCATATACCCTCCGTTTGGCTACGCCGCCCGCCGCCGCCCTAATCGGGTAAAAATAAGGTAAGACCCTCAGAACATCCTTATAGTGTTCTGTGGTAAGACCTCTAGTAGAGTCTAAATTTAGCATAAATATATGTAGCTTGAACTTCGAGCACGCTTTAAGTTAAACTTTCGTATATACTTGTAATTCTAAATACGTAACAACATTTCTTCTGTATTGATAATGAGCATTCTTTCTATATGTATTACCTAGCATTCTCGTGTGACTTCTTTTCAGTGGCATGTTGATATAAAAAATAATTTTGACTGCACATCGTGTTTACCACTACCGTGAGTAGGTAGGTACTTAAATGCCATCATGTTTACCTCCTGTAGCTTTATGAGATGCTTTTTTACGTGCGCGAGTAAAGAGTTCTGTTGAGGGGTAGGTGTATACTTTATTTTACCCGACTACTTCATGACTTGTATTTTGTAATTACCACTGTAAAATATCTACCGTGAAATAATTGTTGCTGAGTACGGAAGATGTTTTTAATAGTGATCGTGAACATTTCAATCATTGAAATTTGTATTGGTGGATTAGCGCCAATATTAATACTAAACTGTTACATGCATAGAGCATGCATATGTGTTGAAAAATATTACGTTAATTATGTTACTAACTACATAGAAGTACGTGATTATATTGAACACAGCAGGCCAACTGGTCTTTAAAGGGATTACTTTACTGAAGCCATATCGATGCGTTCGTGACCCGTTTGCCTTCCACAGCGCATGCTTATATTATTATACTAGCATAATACCGCTGTTTTACTCGTTATTTTATAAGAATATTTAGAAGCTTGTATTCAGAAACTATTGCACTTTTAGGCTAGTTCTTCTATTGTAGTATTTAAATGTATGTTAAGATAAAAACAAGTTACAAGTGGAACATAAATACCCATGTAGGTATTGCTGCGCATTGAAGTGAAATTCTTTAATTAAAATGTTAAAGCAAACGTATCAAAGCAACACTTATTATTTTCCGTCGAATGTTCTGAAAAGAATTTCTTTGTATTTTTCGTTCTTATGACTTTTTATTAGTAAACATAGACGTTGTCTGTAAGCTACGGGCTCTTAATTTAATAATAGTGTAGTACTTATGGTAATCTAATACCAAGGGCGTATTGGTAGTCTACGATATTGTGTCGTAGAGGCTCGTTGGGGTGACTTGTCCGGTAGTAGTGCAGTGCTCGATGGTCATGAGTGAGGTTCCTGAAGTGGTAGTGGAACAATGCAATGGTGTGGCCGAGGATGATGCTTCTGATGTAGCCAATCAGAACGGAGATGATGGGTATTTTGTTAATGTTATTACAGTTGTCTGATTAATAAGCTATGATTTTTTTTAATTGTACTGTAAGAAATACCATGTTGTCTCCTTACATGTTAGAGAGTAGGGTTATTTTTATCTACCCACCAAATTAATTTTGAAGAATAAATGTAAGAAAATATATTAGTATTAATTTTAAGTTTTTACTTTTGAAACTAAATAAGCAATTTAGAAATACAATTGTTCAGATTACCTACGTGCATAAATGTAGCTCGAGATAATTAACATATCTTTTATACGTTCTTCTTTTTCTTATCGAGTGGTTAGTGGTCAACCTAGTGTCAGGATTTGTTCAGGTCGCCCGTAACTTAGTAAACAGGCATCCGACTTGACCTAACGACTGTTATCAACTTGGTAACAACCGGGACCAACTTTTAACGTGCCCTCCGAAGCACGGAGACGCTCAGATCTAATTCCACTATGCGGTCACCCATCCATGGGCCAGACGCACTCTTAGTTGCTTAATCCGCAGATCGATTACCGATCAGTCAGTACAACGAGCTATGAGCGCATTTATACGTTTATTTGCTAACTTCGACTAAAAAGTTATCAGTAGATATAATCGTAAACAAAGTAAGCAACATTTTAGCAATGTAAATTTTTTGCAGCATATACTGCCAACATTATGTTTATTTTATTACACAGAAAATGGCTCACGAAAAACAAATATTTAAGTATGTACCATGTAACCTGTTGTTAATAACATCAATAACAATTTTATAGACACAACATGGTTTTTGTTACGATGTATTGTATATTATAACTGCTTAGTTATATGAAGCTACAATAATGTACGAATCAGTGCAAGAGTGATGTAAAATGTAAAGTGCGATTCCGCAATTTTAACTAAGTGGTAAATATTATTACCTGCGAGCTAAGTAAAATAAGAAAAATAGCAAAAAGTGGGTGGTTACACGATTTTGCCTACCCTGATAATACCTGATACTGATATCTGATACTGATATTGCCTTCGGGAATATAAAGGCGTGAAGCTATGTATGTATATTAATTATTACAAGAATAACATTGCCGACTGGGCATGTTTAGTATTGTGCGTTTTTTCTGAATGTGCAATATCATAACATACAATCATGTATTTACTTTTGGCTTGAAATTAAATTGCTATAATACCGTCTAGGTTTTACTTTCAAACGCTGAAGTAACATTAATCTGCTATTACAACCGTCATTATTTGTAGTTTATCTGCAAACTACACAATTCAATGGTTCTGAAGTTACTCGATTTTTAAAGTAAACCCATTTGACGTATCTAAAAATAACCTTATCAAATTTAAATAGCACTGTAAAGTGCGACATTATGAATTGGATTTTTCTATTTTGTAGATTGGCCATTGATCCCAAACTGGGCTGCCGTGTTCATTTTCCGAGTGACGTCATAAGAGAAACGTGAGTTACCTTAATGACACCGAGTGACCTGAAGGGCTGCCTATGACGTCATGCCATTTCTATCCTTATCACGCTGTGACGTTGACTCGGTACAATTCAGCTTGCAACCCTTGCATCATTCATTTCATTCATTCACATTGTTGGTTATTCATGAGTACATCATGTCAGTGTTTTGTGTTGCAGCACCATTGTATGATGGCTTTGCTAATGAGAGGATTTGGTTTCAAATAACCAAATCCTCTCATTAGCAGTTCTCATTATTTTTTTGGAATTTGCAAAGCAAGCAGCGGACGCCATATTGTGTGACGTTAGTTAGCTGTGAAAACAAATGCACTATGCAGTGTTATTTTGTATGTTTTATTTAAGTTAATTGTTTATATTTTTAAAGTGAGTTATTATTCTACTTATCGTTGGTGTGCTGTTCCTGTATGCAAGAATACTAGTGTATGTTTGAATTTTAAACACCTCATAGTGCTATCAAATTGCTATATTCAGTGTTAAAGATTTAGAGAGCATTACTTACATCGAAGTTTTAACATTCCGTAACTCAGCAGAACAGAAATCGGATCATCAAAGAATATATTCTTGGTAAATTTGTGATGTCTCCTATAACAAAACCGTCCTCCATGATAATATTACAACAAAAATTACGTTGTTTGGTACGAATTAACTAGAATTTATTGCCTTTATCTAGAGTTGACAGTTGACACTGTAAGTTTATACAGCGTTATGACGTATTAAGATGGCGACTATTATAAATTTATTAAATTGGTGATAAGCAATGATATTGTGATAAGAAACAGATTAAAAAAGTTGAAAACTTGAATTTAATTTTAAAATTTAGTTTGCTATTTTATGAACTAAAACTAACGTTTTCCGACTGCTTTTTGCCTAAGCTATCTCAATAATATATTTTTAGATTTTTCTCGTATAGAGTAAAATACCCTATTGAGCATAGTAATATAACAGTATCTGTATATATTAATAGATGCGCCCTGCAGCTTCGTCCGCGCGGCAATTGATAAAACTCGGGAATCAGTGCAATTTTCGGGATAAAAAGTAGCCTTTGTCCGTCTCCGGCACCGAATCTATCTACATACCAATTCATCGAAATGGGTTTAGCCATTTAGGCACTGAGTGGTAACAAACACATACACACACGCATACATACATACACACAAACTTTCGCATTTATAATATTAATAGGATATACTCGTAACATTTACCTACCTACCTACTCTATGTAAGGATCTAATATTGCTGTTGTTTATAACCCTTTAGCCGCGTATGTAACTGGAGTTTGGGAACTAGTATCATAACAAGAAAAATGATCCTCATAGGATACCAGTATCTAAGTAATAGAATTTAAGCTATGGCTACGTTGGTACCTGTTAATCGTTATAATCAGACTCGTTGTATGCTTGTTTCCAATATTGATCGTAGGTTTCTTAAGAATGCTTGTTTTGGCAGGTATTAGCATAGTTTGTTAAGTGTAACGAAATGTTATTGTCTTTTTAAATCGAATTGAATAAAAATAAATAGAAATAAGAAAAACAAACTAGTTACCATTGCAGGTTACATTGAAATGCTTTTGTTTAAAAAATAGAGCTTTAATTTCCGTGAAAATGTTTTGTTTCAACTGTATCTTTTGTACTAGAATTTTTATTGTATAGGCACAAATTTGCGTAAAATGTAAGTTATTGTTACCGATATTGGTACCTACTACCTACCTACCACGTGCAAATCCTACTATATAATATTATACATTTGAAAATTTTGTGTGTGATTCGATTCGAATTCGATGCGTTATTATAATAAGCTTTTTAATTATTTTACTGCATGTCGCAATCCTCTCCCTAATTTTCCACCAACTTTTCAACATATTTTGCAGAATTAATACTGTGGTCAAGTGGTTTTATTCTACTAGACATGTCGATCTTTCATTAAATAAAACACATTGTTTATTGTCCTATTTTGGTAGACAAACGTTTTGAACTCTAATATAATGAAAAGCAATATTTTATGGGATGTAAATTTCTGTTGTATTAATATCTACATACAAAAACGTACCTAAATAAAAAGACGGAGAATATACAGTAATTCATTATGAAGGCAGAAGAAATTTTATCAAGCTTCAGAATTAAGCGTGGCTAAATTTCACTTGGCTCCGCGTTGCTCGAAACATAGATTAGAACTATTTTAAGTACACTATTATTGTTTGTATTTCTTCAATGAATTTTAGCCCATGCTGTCTGTCGCTGTCCGATAACAGACACAATACAAAAACAATTATTATGAATCATAATGTGGTACATGGGACAGGGAAACTGTTAAGTTGATTGATTTGAGATGTAATAAAGATTTAGTTTAGAATTTTATTTTGATACAATTCGCATCATCCAAGATAAAGGGCTAATAAAATAAGGCATATATGTGTGTTCTAGGGATGAAAAAAAGAAATACTTAACACAGTGCGAAGAGTCATTGTTTAATTTTTCAAAAATATAATAGATAATAATACCTATACTAGATCGTTATTACCCCACTGGATAAATAGGTACTTACCTCTTTTCATACAGAGTTAGACGCTCGCTCAAGGCGATCAGCAATTTTTTGCTTTTATTATAGGTAAGTCCAGGTTTTCTCATTATGTTTTCCTAACGGTTGGATAATATGACAATGAATTTTAAAATATTTCATTAGTATTTAACCGGTTGCGAATCAACAACAAACAACCGCGTGTATTATAATAATAATAATAATTTAATAATAATAATTTATTCAATAAGTACCTAATTTGTACATTACTGCGAATGGACCGTCCGTCCGGCTGCCGGCGTCCCCGCTGGAAATAATAATAATTTGTACATAGCATACAGAGTTGACTTAAATTCTAAGATGTTATAACAAAAACCAGTACAACACAACATAGTACTACTATGTTGTACTAGGTCTAGGATCCTCCTTCAGGAAACCTGTCTGCTTAGGAAAGAGTAATCCAGTGTAATGAGTCATATTATATTATATGGTTACAAATATTTATGGTACTTGCAGTGGCCGAACAAAGTACTTATAGGATATAAAAGAAGAAAAAAGAAACTGTGTGCGTGCGTGCGTGCGTGCGTGCGCGTTTGTGTATGTGTGTGTGTTTGTTTCTAGTTTGTATACACTTTTTGTCGTTTTGCAAAAGCAATCCTGCAAGAGACAGTTGGACATAAAGGAAAGCCACGACGTCGTTGACTGACAAGTAGTATAGGATCAAGTATTAAATGAAATCATAGAGTGTTTTCGGAGGATGGATCTACATATACAATTTTCCTGACTGTTAGGACGTTGCATTCTAAGTATAGAGTTGTTGTAGGGTAGTGACGTGGTTTAACCACTCGTATGCTACAATATCAGACACAATAGAAATAACATTGTGTCTCGTGCAGATCTGCATCTAAGCATACGACGGGTTAAGATTGATTACTTTAAACAAAGCCCTTTGAGCTCTTTCAACCTTTGTTTTATGAGTTCCCCCTCCCACACAGGAATACAGTATGTTAAAATTTATTCACACAGAGCCAAGTACACCATTCGAAGAGTATTCTTATCCGCAGAAAGCCTTAGATTTTTGAAAATGTATATAAGTCTTCTGGCGCGAGAAGTTAGCGACTCCAATTGAGTGGTCCAGTCAAGTTTCTCATCGAGAATCACTCCGAGGTATTTTATGGATTTTACTTTCGTCAACAAAAGACAGCCACAAGCTTCTGAGCTTTGCAAACAAGTATGGGCTTTTAGATTTCCGGTTACTGTAGTTGGTTTTGATGTGTGAGGTAACATAAAACGTAAAAATTTTTTTTTTTACATGTAAGGTTAGCAAATTACTAAGAACTCGTTCTATGATTTTAGATAACGCGCTTAAGACGGAAATAGGACGGTAGTCAGAGATCTGTCCTTTGCTTCCAGTTTTGTATACAGGGGTAACTAACGCTTTTTTAAGCCCTCGGGAATACTCCTTCTGATATAGCAAGGTTGCAGATGTGAGTAATGGGAAGGACAAGAGCGTTTCGAGCCATTGTGATTAATTTGACTGGTATGTTGTCCCAACCCGTAGCACAGTCATCCCGAAGGGTTTTTATAATTGTCTCGATGTCAATTTCGCTAACTGGGAGTAGAGCCATCGAGTTTAGTGTACCTACTGTGTTTGTATGTCAGATCTATGTCAGTAAGAAAGGTAATTATTTTTGAAGACAAAGTTTTATCTATATTAGCAAAATATTTGTTAATTAGGTTAGTAGATGGAGTTAAAAGCTGATTTTTTTTTCAGTATGAGTGAGTTTTTTGACGAACTTCCAAGTTGCTTTACTATTGTTTTCAGCTTTGATAAATAAAGATTTTTCATAAGCACGTTTGAGTTTGTTAAGAAGGAGGAGTTGTATAGTTCTATAACTAATTGAAAAGATCACGTGCTACCCGCAACCGTCTAAGCTTTAACCAGTTAGCTATCGAGATCCTCTAAGCAATAAAAATAAATATAATATTATAAAAGAAACAAAAAGCCCGCCTGCCTTAAACAAAGTGAAAAGAAAGAGATTTATTTTTTTCTCGTGCTAACTCTACTTTGAAATATTATGTACCCTATGTCCCTTCCACAATTAATACGAATCTAATGACACTTCATAATGTTAAAATCCATCAAGCCATTTAAGCTGTAGAGCATGTGAAAGAAATAGACATACATGCTCACATACATACATACATATATACATACATACATGCATACATACATACATACGCCCGAAAAACATTACCCTCCTTGACTGCGGCACTCGGGCAAAAACAAAATAGTATTTAATATGTTTCGTGAGATATGCGCTTGTAAAGTTGTAAAAATGTGTCCGGAAGGACCAACTTTTTATGGCAATTTTTTATAACTTTTCAACTATGGGATAAAAGATTCTGAAATGAATTAAGGAAGATCTTAAAAACAATTTAAGCGAAAATTGGTTTGAATTTTGATTTGCAAAAACGACGCAACTTATTTTTTATAGTGTCTTTCATGAAATTATTTTTTTACAACAGTAAGGCCCTGTTTCACCACTTGCTGATAAAGTCCGTGATAACCTATTTCTAAACTTAACTGACAGATAGTACTCAAAAATCAGTTTCACAAGGTAATCTTATCTAACAAATAAACTCTTTAAAAATATAAGACAGATTTAACTAGAAGATGTTTTATGTGTTAGATATATATCAGGCACTTTAGCAGCTAGTGTTATGGAATTGTTTGCTGACATAAATGCCACTGTTCATTATCCACCTACTACGGTGTACTCTAAAGAGTTTCAATCAACTCGATTAAAATTTAGAACTTTTTTTTTAGTTTATATTACCCTACCAAAGTGACTCTTCCCCGCATGATGATAAGCAGTAAGTGGAATCCAGAAATGGTGGCCACCATACCAAAAGTCATCGTCTTACACTGTTGGTATGGTCCATTATGGCGGCTGGGAATGGGATAAGGGAAGGGAATGAGGGCAGTGAGGGAAGAGGAAAGGCAGGAATTTGGGCCTCCTGCGCTCTTACTCACCGAACGGATACTACGGATACTACTACTCTTACGTCGATCTTTAATGAGAGGGTAGTACTTCCCCGGTCGATCCGGCCCATTCATTCTGAAACCAGCGTGGATATACTACCGTGAAAACTTTCTTTACCAGAGTGCATGTGTTGCCTTGTAGTTTTGATTTCGTGGTCTTTTATGAGAGGCATAAAAATGTCTGATACAGATAATAATATCGTATTGAGATAAGTTGTTATTACAATTTGTACCGCTAAGCGGTTCAATATGAGGTATTCTATCGCCATTTAGTGGCCATGCAACTAAATAATACATAAGTCGCATCGTACTAAGAAACTCATTTTGAAGCAGTTTAGACTAGTGTAAAAAAAGTTGGGTATTTACGGCATAGCCATTTTAGGCGAACGAAGTTCACCGATGCACACGTGCCTCTGCTAAGCGTTTGTACTTACTTAAGCGGTCCTAAGCCGCTAAACAAACAAACGTGACATGATTACTAGTATTAATGTAACACCATTCGTCTGCAAAATCACAATCATCGAACAACTTATTAAACTTTGTAAACATTTAGCTGCACAATTGTATTTATTGTGCATACATACGCCACCTGATACGAATAAATATGGTGTCATAATTTTATATTTTCATATAAACCTTGAACAAATAAAGCCTTTTGCGGTTCACTAAGAGTAGTATTTGTATGTATCCATTTAATGTATGTAGGTATGTATATGTAAGGGTACGTATGTCTATTTTTTGGCACGCTCTACAGCCTAAATGGCTTATTGGATTTTAACATATGAGGTGTCATTCATTAGATTCGTATTAATTGTAGAAGTGACATAGATTATATTGTAATGTACCACCGCCTTTTTGTTTTTTTAATAATATATCTACTTTTTAATGTTGTGTTTTCAGTGGATTGGTTGTATGAGAATGTTTGTATTTGTAAGTATAGTCGGAAATAGGAAAGCTTAATGTCAATAATTATAAGGTTTATATATTTTCTTTTGATAGCACACAAATAAGATTTATTTAACATCACATAGTCCAGGAAAGCCAAATATACAAACGCCACTGTAAGTACAAGATTTTTTTTCGCTGAAATACAATTAAAATTTAGTGACATTTCAGTATTTCTTAATTATCCTGGCCATATGAAATTAAATATTTTTTTATATTAGTATATCCTCACTGGTTTTAGCATGAAATGGCAGGATCGTCCGGGGAAGTACTTATCTCTCAATGAAGATCGACGTAAGAGTAGTAATAGCGGTGCTATTGCGTCTCGTTCGATGAGTGAGAAAGTCGGAGGTCAATTTTCCCTTTTCCTCTTTCCTCACCATTCTCATTCCCAGCTGCCATAGTGGAAGCCAACATACTGGTAGTTTAGAATGGTGGCCAAAATTTCTGATTTCCCTGACTTAACAACAGGCAGAGTAAAGTAACTTTCGTGGGCCAATATAAAAAAAACAGCTAAGTGCGTGCCGGGCCCCGCGCCGTGTTGTAGTTGTGCACTATGCGTACTCCACATGCATGAAGTGAGTTTCCTAAAATTAATTTATACATTTTTAACTGGGATACACAACGCTATTTAACAGTTTATCACCCACCTCCTGTAGAAGTAAATTATTTTAACGTAATAAAGATCTAACAGATTAAAAGAAGAATAAACTTAAAATGTTGCCGAGTACTTAACGTAACTTATACTATCGTAGGAAAATCTGAACACCGCGATTCAGATAATCTATAAAATCGATCAACGCCATGTATTAGTGCGATCAAAACCAAATCCTTATTGAATTGCTCTAAAAGTAAATTTTAAAAGTAATTGAGAACTTAACCGTGATAGTTTTGCATTTAAATTAATGATATAGACTATGATTGAGGCAGGCAGCTGCAATTCGGTGGTCAGCGTTCGCCTTCACTGAACTTATATTATGTATCATAGTCCCAAGCTATTTTTATTCGTCGCATTTTGCAACTTGTTGTCTTTCGATAACGATAGAGCACTGGAGGGTCGAGGAAGTTTGTCTGGACTATTACACACCATATATTGGGTTTTAGCAACGCTCAGCACTAAGTCACCAACGCGTAATCGTCGTTTCCTTTCTTCAAAAGCATCCTGTAGTTCTGCACGAGAGGTTGTGAGGGGTACAGATTGCTATATCGTCTGCATAAATAAAGTCATTCCATGTTGTCTACGCAACCCTATAAAAGACATTTTTTTTAATAATGTGTAATATTTATGTTCGTCAGCGTGGAATAGTGACTTTAGGCAGCATTTTTGGATATATCTTTTGGTTTATTTTGGATTATAAACATCGTCGTTTAGGTATTTAAAAATAAATACTTAAATACTCTACGACGAACCGCTCCGGGATTATGTGCGACCCGATGGGGCAGCGTCCTAAGGGTGGTTAGGCCTAGTTGGGCCCCTGTACTATGCCGCGGGCGGCCAGCGGCACCATCGTTTCTACGGGTCTCCCTGGCCGGTGGGTCAAGCCACACCATCCACAAAATGACTCCGCGGATACTCAGCCGGTCCCACACATGTTGCGAGGATTATCATATCTGCATCAGTTGGGCCTCCGGCACTCTTACTCACCGAACGAAAATAGTATGGATATTATTACTCTTACGTCGATCTTCTCAGTAATTTCCCGGTCGATCCGACCCATTCATGCTGAAACTAGTGAACTCTAAACTACTATTTCGTAATTCGATTCAATTTCATCTATTCCGTAATGAGACGTGTTAACATAACCTGAAAACAAAACCGTAAGCTAACAAACAGGTATTAATCACAAAAAATAAAATAAATTCAGAAAAATATAAATCTGACTTGTATTCACATTTTAACTAATAAAGTTATTACATTTTAACTAATATAGAAATAAGTCGTGGCAACCTAACTTGAAAACAAACTGACCTAAACTAAATACCTACATACAATGTGTATGATGCGTTTCTTTAAATTGGCATAACTTTTTTAATTATGAACCGATTGACATGAAACAAACACTAAATGTTAAGTGAAGCTTACCCCAATGTATTAGTAACAAAACCATATCTAAATCGGATAAGCCGTTTCTGAGATTAGCTTGAAAAAATGCACAGACAAACAGACAAACAGTTACACAGACAAACAGACAGACAGACAAAAGTTATAAAAATCATTGTTTTGGATGCTATTTGCGTTGATAAAGACCCCAATAACATTTTTCTAATATATTTTCAATGTACAGACGGGGACCGGTTACATTTTTATTATATGTATAGATAGATATAGATTAATTAAACATGCATTTCTTTTCAGGTAAGTATGACAGTGTCTTGACAATTTTGCCTCGTGACTCGTGTATAATCGATGCGACGTCTTGGAAACGGTGAGTGAACAATACATTAATTATTCTATGAAAATAACTCTATTCAAATTTATCTTAGTAACATAGTTTTACAATTATACGACAACAATGTTCCGGATTTAATATTCATTACCATCTTGAATGCCGAGTTGCTATTCATGCCTAATGTAAAATTCTCTTTGAACTTGAAACTCCCATACACATGGCGCGTAAACAGTCGTAGGCCTGCATCTACGAGAGCCTACTACGGGTCTACGTCTCTTAAATATAAAATAAATCAATAGTTTATTATTACATGTATGTAATAAGCCGGTCTTCAAACTACATTCTACGATGTTAGTACCTAATTAATTAATTAACTTACTTTACTTAATTAAACTTGTAGGTACTTCGGGTGTGTTGAACTAATTGACTTATAAGACAAATATAAAGTTAGAATTTTGTTTACTGAAAACCTTTTTGTTGTAAATAAGAACAATGTAATTCTATTCGATATATAGATACGAGTTCATTAGTTTCATTGCTCTATTAGTTATCGATAGGGTCTCACTGTGGGGACCTCATTCTAGTTAGTGTAACATCGAGCACACGATACCTTCTCCTTTGCTGCGTTTACTCAAACACATTAATGATATTGTTTTGCTTGAGCTATGTAATATAATAACAATTAAATTCTTTCTTATTTTAATAGTATACTTTATTTAAACGTCTATTTAAATGAGAATCTATATAAAATTTCGTTAGACGTTTTAACGCACTATTTGTTTACATTTGTTATAAAGTCTTTTTCCTTGGCAAGTAATTTACTTCCTTTTATATTAAAAAGCCGCCGAGTACATGAATGATTAACTGGTGACACATTTTCTGGCCATTGCAGAATTATATCCAAGCCCCAAGGTTAAAGGGAATCGGCTTACAATGTACTAATGCATTTTAATACTAGTACGTTGCTAAGTACTTAATTAGTTGGATAGTCAGCACAAATAATTACAAATTAGTATGTGTATTGCTGACCTTATTACTGACGAATAGTATATATTTACATTTCGAAATAACTTTTATTAAAATTAATACGCATATGACAAGCAAGGACGGAAAGAAAACAAAAGGTTTCGTGCAGTGTAAAACCTCGTTCATGAATAATTCGGACTAATTAGATTCCAAAATAAAAATCTATATTTATTTTCGTATATTATTATTGTGTCGAGTTTTGTAACAGTTTATTTTAATTGCTAATGAGTTACAAAGTTATTCGTTTAATTCAAATTATTGCGCTGCATGTTAACGTTTGGAGTGTTTGTATATTTTAGGTAAGTACCTACATACTTTAAAAAAGTTAATAATATATTTATTACGTTTGTTTTCTCACTTTATAATGGTATTAGTTACACTATTAGAATTGTGCGAGTACCTACATACTTAAAACTGTTAAACACGAATGAAGATTAGTAAGTACGTGTAGATATTGTGTTGAGTGTATGGTTGAACGCATCTCCGTCATCATTGTTGTAGATGTAGACATATAGCCGGGATGTGTTTTTATTCGTTCGTTTGATATAGTGTGCAATACATTATAAGTTGAGCGGAATATATTAAACGCGATTGTTGAGAGCGTTCACGTGGAATATGTCAGTATTCGTGTCGAGAGCGATTAGACATCTTTAACGCGATTGCACAAGCTTCGATAAACACTTAGGAGCGCTTTAAAGTGTGGGACGGTATGTATGGAATTGAAGGCATTGGGTGCGGTGCGGCGGGGGCGCGGCCGCCCGCCCTAGCTCTACTGCTCCACTCCGGGTGACGGCCGGCCGACAGTCAGCTTTGAGCCCTCGAGCGGTGGTCGCGCGTTCGAGCTCCGATTTGTGCCACGTGCGAATACGTCTCGCGTAAACACTGCGTCCGCGTTCTATTATAGTCCCTGTATATTTTGCTGACTATTTTAAACAAGTGATTTATATTAAGAACTTGAACTTTTAAGTGTAATACTTGGACTTGAATAGAGTTGGGGGAGCGCCATGTGTGGTCACCATGCTGGCCATTGCGCCGGTTGAGCGGTTGCAGTGCACCCTACTAATCCCACGTGTTTAGTAAGTACAGATTTTATTACTTATGTTTTTTATTATTATATATTAACATTGTGATAAAATATTAACTATAAAAAATATTATGAAATTACAACTTTATTATCGTTTCATATTTCTCGTATCTTTTTAATGAATAATAAATCATAATATTTGATGAGATTTATGACAAAAATATTTATTATTCTAATCTGTGAGTAAACGATTTAATAGGTTTATGGATGTATTTACAAGGGAAAATCCCACGACATGCAATAACCCCGGCTATGTTACGATGTGACGCACGACAAAAAGTTTAGGCACTCAAACAACTTTACTTTGTAATAAATCTGACCGGGTAGATATATCATTGTGTGATTATTAACTTTTAGTAGAAGTTCCTTTCAATGCTTTGAAAATTATAGGTATCTCCTATTTACGCATAAATCAATTTCCAAACTAACCACTCAATAAAAAGAAGAAGAGGTGATCACACTCTACAACACGTCACTTTGTAAATAACAATTTTATACTTAATTTAAAAAAAAAATAGTAATTTTTTGTCTTACCAATCTTCTCCCTAGGAGAGGCCTATGTCTTGAAGCAGACATCTTCAAACAGACAATGTTATGTTTATTGACAAATTTGTCGTGCTTCTTATATTAACATCATTATTTACTCCTTTTCTTCCCTAACGAACACACAGTTTTGTTACACAATGTTTTTATAAGTATCTGTTTATTATTATATATAGAATATGTATATATATATAGATTATAAAGAAATAAGTCCTTGCCCCTAATATGTTCTTATTAGACTACAAGTAGGTGCCATCTTTACAGTACCTACCATTCGACAACATTCATTGATAAACATTAGACTAACACTTTAGTATAAGTCTGAGTATTGAATAAATTGAGATTCATAGTCAGAATCCAATTTCAGAATGCCAAAGATAATAAATTTATCGTTACATACGAAACTAACTCATTGCTCCCGTGTGGCTATTTAAATCAAAAGTAATATAAAATACTCCTTTCACAATAGCTTAGTAATTACCATCGCTATTCTCGTTTCATAACACAGATGTATCTTCATATACATTTTACAACTAAGCGACTATAAATCTGAATATAACTCAGTTTTTTTTACCGAAAAGAATATGAGCAACGTTTCAACTAAATATTTACGTTTTAACTAAAAATGTTTTGATATTGCAGTATATACGGGAGCTATATATCAATACATATATATTTTAAGAGTTGAAATTATAACAATACGTGTCGGGTGGTTAATGAGGTGAGAACTCCTGCTACTTTCAACTATTCTACAAAGTGGAAAGTGGCTGTTAGCCGAGATGACCTCTTATACCTCACGTGAGTATCGCTTTAGAATTTGAACGGACTCTCTTTTGTTACTGTAACTCGAGCGGAAGCTGACGGAAAAACCTTATTCGTTTATTTAAAATACCTTTGTGTAGATGTGCCAACGTAGGCTACGTGAACCGTTTTCATGTATATCTAATTCTTACTAATTTGCATGATTGCCAGAGGACTAACGTCACCTTTAAAGACGGCTATGTAAAATACTAGTGTGGTGGACGTGAACTAGAAGCATATTTTTAGGGATTTTAATGTAAAATATAATGATGTTTATTTCGTTTAATAAATACTATCATGTTATTAGATTGTTCATTTTACTCGTTGTAATGTTCATAGTCAAATACTATGTATTTATTTCAAAAATATTGATTAAGAAGCACACAAATTTTAGTGTGCTTTTAAATCAATATTAGTTTTCTCTATAAAAACAATATTTTAGGTATACACTCTGTTTTAGATAACTAGCTTTTTAATTTATTTTAGACATTAATCAAATTATGTTTTGAGTAAATTTTTGAATAAACAGTGTGTGATCGCAATTGTTTATAGGAAAAACCTACAAATGGGGCCATAGCGGTCGGACCCCTTTTATTAACCTTTATGTAGAATAGTAGGTAATAGCATTTAAGAAGCTGGCTGTCGTATCTCAGAAATCTTCAGGTAATATCCCATGAACAATTATAATATCAAAAATAAAAAAAAATAAAAACAATATTATTGTACGAGTACTTATTAAACAACTTATTTTAAAATGAATGAAAAGTGAACAGCATAGAAATAAAATATCAATCCAGACTTTTCAATAGGTATTTTAGATCTGATTCAATAAATATAAGTGGTGGCAACCATGAGGACAGCTCAAGATCACTCAAGATCCAGCAGAATTCGTTTCACGGCTTAAATATGAAATAGTGCAACTGTAACTCCAGTCTTCAAGTACCTATCTATATAGATCGAGTCGCTGGATAGCAAACCGCTTTAAAAACTTAATTAGAGGTATACTGACAAAGTATTACAAACAACATGATTATATTATAATTATAGTGTTTATTTCATATCGCACCAAACTGTGAAGGTGTCAAAACACAAAACGGAAACCTAACTTGTAATTACTTGTTGTAATTAACAGATACCTATTTCAATAACTTATACGTTTTTAAATGTTTTTATACCGAGAATCGTAGTAAGAAACAAATTGCTTTAAAATTTTTGTAAGTATCATAATGCCATGATAATCTAGGTCAAATATACGTAAAACAGAATTACACATAAGCCTGATTGGCTTTTATGCCCATAGCGATAGAATTCACCTTATGTCACGGACTACCTTTACTTAATTACATTTTTATCCTTGTAATCCTCGGATTTCGGAAATAATTTGTGGGTACTCTGTCAACCCGATGCTTTGATAGTCCACACGTTATTTTACAGTAGGTAATCTTTTTATGTTAAAGTACCAAGAACCTCATCTAAAAATAGCGCCTAGATCCTTTAGGCTTAGTTTGATAAAAACAATGAAATTAGGATTGCAGCATTGTAAAATGTAGACAATTAAAAGAATTCTTTACTGTTATTGCCGAGTGTCGAAAAAAGGCTCACCTAGTGACCACACAGAAAGTATGTTACTAGTATCACTATCGTGTAAATTCATAGGAAAACGCAGTTTGCACCTAAATTCCTAAACAACACAACAAAACCTATTCAGTATTGAACGGCTGCGCACGTCTGGATTGTGAACATACGTCTAAAGCCAGGTTGAGATACCTGAGGCCCTAGACAAGTGGCAAAGATTTCTATTCTATTCATAGAATAGATAAAAAAATGTATTGGACTGACATAAGCTAACGCCAGGGCTTATGTCAATCTCATACATTTTTTAATCTATTCTATGAATAGAATAGAAATCTTTGACACTTGTCTAGGGCCTCTGAGAAGAATCACTGTGGCCTCTTTTTTATAAAACTTCATTTGAACTATAGATTTTATAGCAATCGATTTCTAGACCCTATTACGGACCTATGTACGGATCTAGGCCTGCTGCGCCGCTAAGTAATTGCATTTGTTTGCAAAAATAGAGTAAAATCTCCTGAAAACATACTCGTGTTTTTTGTTCTTAAGGTTGAATCTATTATCATATAAACTTTAGGTTTATGAGATCTTTCAGACACATAACACAAACTATTGAATATTAGACAATTGGTTTAGAATGTTTGATATTAAACTGTTCTTTGTATTGTCATTGTTTCGGTTTTCTAAACGGTTACCCAAAAATAGCTAGTAGGAAAGTTTATCAATTACTTAATTATGTTGCTCTTAATAGTTCGTTTGAAGTCAATAGAGTTAAAGTACCTACTTTTAAGGAAGGAATATACAAAATTTATATTTAAATTTTTTATTAAAAAAAATAGAATTGTGGCAAAACAACACATACTTTTTTCGATGGCAAAACAACTATGTGGCGAATCTACAACAACCCCTATTTTTTTGTGCTATTGTTGAACAGATCGGGTTCCAAAAATATATACATATTGGTATCACTTTTATTTTTAATAAAAAATCAATCGCGTTTACGTAAAACACGAACATTCATAAACATGCATTAAATCTACATAATCTCTTTTTTTTATTAGTTGTGGTAACAGACCAGTAACCGCCTCCTTAGGATTTAACTAGTTGCAACTAAAGGTTTAGGCTTTTACTGTTCTTAAGAACATTGGAACACTAAGTTACTTAGATAATGTTGTATGTTGAAATAGTCCATGGGCTTGCCATCAAGCGTAACGTATAATTGATTCATTACTTATCTGTACAATGTGAAGTTAACCATAAATTTACTGGCCTTTCTTATAAAATTACATTGCGTAAAATTAGAAAGAAAGAAAGAAAATACATTTATTTTGCTATCAAAACAACATAAAATGTCAACTAAAATTAGGTGAGAGACAAAAATGGTCTAAGCTCTGCTTCTTGCTACCTCCTTATAGAAAACAGGTAACGCTGATATTCTGCTAAAACCAACCTACTTACTTATTGCAGTCATGTACACGGACAGTAAATTGTCAGTATACTTACATTGTTGCTATCACATAAGAAGGTAAAGGTTTGCACATAATTAGTACCTATTTAAAATGCAATATAAACCTAGCATATTACAATTATAACACACATTAATATAACAGTGCAAAAAAAGATACTTAGGCATGTATCAATAAATAGTAATTGTTCTAATTTTATTTGTGTAACATGAGTGACGTACGAAGATATAAAAATATAAAATAAATAGAAGAAAAAGACCAAATGTAACAGATGATATAAAAATAAAATAAATAGTGCCACCCGAATGCGGTTTGTATTTAATCGCATGATTACAAGTTTATTATTTATATCTTTTATTATAAACGAGTATATTAAGTACCTAACTAAAGTGCCTAAGAGTTCAAGCTAGGTTACCTCACCATGTTTTCTCATTATACGCTCGCTAGGTGACACAATGGTATTAGGTATTAGGTATTATGGTATTATGGTCCTGAGTCTACAGCTTTAATCTTAGAATGGGTTAGTCAAAGGAATGCTTAGTCTTCTAGTCAAGTAAAACAGGTATTAGTCAGACAACAGTGGTAGTAGCAAGTATCAGCGTATGTTATACATATGTTTATAAAGTACCATGAAAAATAATTGTTACCTGAAACTAAACTATAATAAAGTATGATTATATAGAGCCTCATTTTCTTTCCTTCATTAGAAGATAGCGAGGGCCTGGTCTTCGCAGAATGATATCCGTCTGTGTTCGCTCGTAAACTGCGTCTCACCTTATCTAAAAAATATTAATTATGCGATTCTAAATTTGTCGCTTAAAGCTGTGCCTAATTGCAATGATTTATGCTCAAATCCGAGAAAGAGATTAAATGAATGATTACTTTGTAGCTATAAATAGAATTTATGAGTGCCTTGTTCAATGTTGTACGATACGTTTGAAGGATTTTTATTGATGAATGAGTTTCAAGCAGAACGATTTGCCGGTGCACAATTTCTTAAGAAATGTTTTTTAAAACGGACTAATTTTAATGTAGATATAAGCTGTCATCAAAGACTAAGTCGCGGTTAAACCTTTTGATTAACTGCTAAGGTTCAAATAACTTGAGCTTTATGTTTTAATTGATCGTTGTGGCCGACGGCATTTGCTGAATTCAGATATAAATGGAGGACGTAGTACACTAGTATTTATAAATGGCTGCGAGTGAATTGCTGGTTGAAATAAATTTAATGGCTGCTTGTAGTATTCCTTTACATTTTTCGTTTAGCCGTTACTTTAGTACAGTTTTATTTGGGCACGGTATATTTAAGAAAATATTTGTTAAATATCATAAAACTAAACTACAAAATATAATTCATCGTGTGCGTATTTCTCTTTGTTTAACCATAACCTTGAATAGTTTTTGCTTTTATAGGATGCAAATTAAATCAAACGCAACGCGATTGAGGAAATATTTCTACCCTGCAGAAGGTAGCAGCCATTGTAAATCGCAGTTTCGTAGCTTTCACTACTTATTGAGCAACACAATAAATTGTAGCTTATATTGCAAGTAGATGGGTACGTTCTAACATTTTTACATTGTGCCTGACAACGGTGTGCCAAGGGCAATAAAATATCTCAACAACAACGAGATAGACATAAAACTAAGCGAAAGAGATATGAAGAGGAAGTTTAATTTACCTCTACTTTCCTCAAAGTAAGTAGATTTTAGAATAATATTATTTCCTTTTTAATACCAAGATTAATTATTTTGATATATTGGCGATGTTGCTTCCTGAATACCAGACATACTTTTATTGAGATATTGTTAAAAAAAATAAGTAAAGGGTTTTAATAGTTCTACAATTATGGGAAAAATTAAAATATCCCTGACCTGAAATGCCTGATAATTTTAAATAGGACACTAGTGGCCAATAAAGTCTGCCTACATAAAAGTTTCTTACTAATTAACGCCTAGGTAAATATGAATTATTATTTCAAAAATGTCTTAAATTATTGAAAACATATTTGTTTAATAAAAATAATGTAATTCAAAGTTATAATCCACAAAAAATACCTATAAATTAACTTCATAATAGGAAAGAAATATAATCAAACATAATATCATCATATCAGCCGAAAGACGTCTTCTGCGGGTCATTCGTCTTCTCCAATCTTGGCTATCATGAACGGCCGTGAGCCGCCCTCATCCATCGGGTGCTCACCACTTCTATCAGGTCGTTGATTCATCTTGTGAGGGGTCTGCCCCCGCTGAGTTTTCTAGCACGTACGTGGTCGCAACTCTAGAATCTTACTACCCCAAGGGCAATAAGTTCTAAAAGCTATGTGTCACTGCCCATTGCCAGTTCAGTAAGGCAACTCTGTGAGCTATATCAGTTTCTTTAGACCGCATGGTATTTGGTTGGACCGTCTCCGTGCTTACGAGGGCAAAACGGGACAGACTTAAACGTCGTTTAAGTCTGTCCCGGTTGTTATCCTGATAACAGTTATTAGTTCAATTCGGATGCGTTTATAATAATTTATGGGCGATCTGAACAAATCATAACACTAGGTTGACCACTAACAACTCGATAGGAAGAAGAAGAATATAAGCCACTTTGATTGACCTGCGGATTTCTTCGCTTTATATACAAGCGCAAAGAGATTTATCTGAGAGATATATTTGAGCTTTCTAACAAAACCCATAGTTAACAACCATGTCTCTCTTAGCATGTCATCACTGGTAACACACACTGGTCAAATACCTTGGTCTTGAGACACAGCGGTAGTACGGATCAGACGATAAGTTCAATCATCATCAAATAGTTAAGCTTCCCGAACGCTTCCCAGCCTTGTTGGATTCAACGAGTAACTTTTTTTCGTATTCGGACTTATCTAATCGAATCGTTTGTCCCAGGTATATATTACGTGTCAACAAATTCAAGCCTTCAAACGTAATAAAAGTGGGTGTAACATGGACATTTGCCAAGACCTTGGTCTTGCCCATGTTTATTTTTAGGCCTACTTTTGTTGAGAGACCCGACTGAGGTCTGTGTGAGGTGGAAGATCTTAGCGCAATGCTCCATTCAGCATAGCGCTAAGATCTTTCACAATGTCAGCCATGACGACGATATCGTCAGCGAATCGAAGGTAAGTGATGTATTCGCCGTTTGATGTTGATGACAAACTCGTTCCAGTCCAGAAGCCTGAAGGTGTCAGAGATATGATATCTCCCTGGTGCACTCCTTGCTGCAACTATAAAGGGCCCTGAGCTCTGACCATGAAGTCGTACTGACATGGTAACGTTTTCATACAAACAATACAGTTAAAATGCTAATTTTTTTGTATAAAATTATAAAAATAAATCGATGGCCAATTTAGCAGCTGAGGTTTGTGAATTGCGAATGATTGGCTCGAATATAGAATCGTCATCAGAAATGTAATACGTAAAATCATTTTTGCTCTGCTGCTTCTGCAAAAATAATAAAGATATTTGTAGGAAAATAGCCAAATATTTTGCAAAGGACACCGGTTGTCAAACATCCACATTCTTAATTGGCATTATTGTACTATATATACAACATAGATAAAACAAGCAAGGCTACACACAACCCGTTATCATTTAGCCAAAAATAATTGTTTCGTTCAAAATCTAAACTATCGAAAATACAGTCAAAATCAAAATATATACAAGAATAACAATGATGACCATGAAAATAATCAACCATTGCGTGGACCCATGTTTCTTTGTCTGTATTCTGTTCATTGTAGATGAAGTGACGCTTAACAAACGTTAAAATATATTTTTCTTTAAACAAGTTTATAATTTTATAGTTCTAAGTTAATTATTTTGGAGTAGCTGCGCTACACGGCTTTGCCCGCGCCTAAAATGTGTTTTGTCTCCCTCGGGAACCAGACCGATTTTTGGGATAAAGCCTATGTCCGTCTCCGTCACCAAATCTATCTACATACCAACTTTCATCGAAATCAGTTTAGCCGTTTAGGCGTTGAGTGATAACAAACACACACATACACACACACGCACACACATACACACACACAAACTATCGCATTTATAATATTAGTAGGATTACCAGTGTATATACTTCTCAGCTGGAATTTTAAGAAATTAATGTTCTATGTGTAGGATGCAGGCGCACGGTGTTCAGTTCCAGTCCAAAACTTTCTCTCTGCTGTTTATAGAAATAATCGATCAAAGGATGATGACAGATTAATACTCTAAACAGCAGAGGGAAATTTTTTGAATGAAATTGAACACTGTGAGGCGGTCAGGAGGTAATAAGTTTTAAGTCATTCCTTATCCACATCAGTATTTACAAGAAATACGTATTACCTAAAGTAAAACATACTAAAATTATTTACTGACATATTTAAGAACACAAAAAAATAAACCATGCTTTGTTTGTTTAAAAAAAATACAAATGTACAGTACATGGAGGTAACGTCATCGTATTCATCATAGTTCCCAAAACCGACAAATTTTAAAAACCTCTATATTCAATATCAAACGTTATCAAAAATAAGAGGCGTCTATTCAAACTCGGACATGTCAACCCTACACTGGCAAAAGGTGCACCACCCGTAAAATCAATCATTGTGCAAACTGTTTAAACGGTAAACATTTTCCAACACACACATTGAGCTTGAACTAATTCGATACAAGTGCTTTCATTGAACTATTTGCAACAAACCGCCAATGGTTCGAGCATCACAATTGCTCTATTAGGGCAAATACATACTTGTGACATTTCCGAGTAGCAAAATTACCTGAATGTATTTCTTTTATCCTGGCTATTGTTATTTAATCTTAAAGTACCAATTAATATGACAAAAAACAAACAATCACGTCATTACCCCAGAAGAATAAAGAGATGCTGTCACGATTTACTTTATAGATTCACAACTAGCTACAACTCATATTCAGTAACCTATAATTAAAAAGAAAAACAAAGAAACATCTGGCTAGTTACATCTTCTTTGATGAAGGCGGATTAGATTTTAAAATATTACATTCAGAATCATATAGGTTTTGACTATGAAGTCATAGCCATCAAAATATAGCGCCGATGATGTTTCCGTACATTGTTTGTTTACCATCAATCACAGCACGTTGTGTGCGTAATGCCGGCGTCAAACGTACGCGAAGATTCGTGTAAACTTTGGTGTTACCAAACTCGTAAGATTGCGTATTAATTGAGTTGATGTTCGTTTTATGACAAAATATGTTAAATCTGCTTTTTTCTGAGTAAAAATACGAGAGAATCATAGCATAATTATTGGATGTTTATTTATAAGTTTTGTAACAAGCAATTCATATTAAACAGTGGCAGTCTCATACACGTTTGTACTTAATTTTGCCTCAATGGATTTTCCAATTAATAAAAAAAAACTATAAAAATAAAACTATAAAAAAAAAAAAACTATATAAACTATATAACTATAACTATACTTTCTATACTTACATTTTAAATTATGTGACTTAGTTGTAAACCGCTATTTTATAAAGAAGTATTTAATTTTAATATCCAGTAGTGAATCTGATGCCACCTTTATAACCACTGGGGATATTTGGCTAAAGAACTAAGACATTCGACTGCGTGGCCAAGGTGGTGAAAATTGGGGGAGGCCTATTTCCACTAGTGGAAGTCTTTAGGCTGGTATGATGATGGATGTTTAATACTCGGTCACGCAAACACTATTTAATGGATTGCAATAAAACTTTACAGTAATGTAGCTTATATACATCAGATTAAGAAATAGGCTATAATTTAATAAAACACTCGCATTATCATTTTAACGTATTTTAGGAGCTGTTGTCTACACTCGGTACTACTTAATATTTTTATTGGTGATAGACTTTATATCATACAAGGTAGATATCACCTCAATATTATTCTTCAATCAAGACGTGATGTATAAAATTTTCCATCATACATTTACATAAGCGATATGTCTTTCGATATTTTAGTCTTACCTTACTTTACTGTGCTAACACTACGCGCTTTATTTATCAAACAAAGCTATCAAATTCTCAATACAGCCATAGTTATGCAGTGTCGCGGACTATAACTAGTCACACAAATCAACTAGTTCTGGTTGTATATGTTAAGGGTATTTCTGGGAAATCGTGATCAAACAGCAAGGTTATTTATCATACGCGTAGGTAACTTTTCTATAATTCGTACACGTTGTGATTCGTTGATTACGAGGGTCATGTCAAAAGAAATTAGATACTCTTTACTCATTTATTTGGTACTGGCAGGTTATACGCCATCGTAAAAGCGAGCCGTTATTTGCCGAGAAATTTGAATATGCAACACCTCTTGTATCCAATAATTTTTTTTATTTTGTTCGCAATAATGGAATTCACATTACGTGTTTTTGTGACATGATTTACAATGAAAGGATATTTTAAAATTTGAACCACATTACATTTTTTTTATGATTCTGTTCATATTTTTTTTTATCGATGCATGTTCATCACAAACATGACGGACAATTTGCCGCCGGCAAATTCGTTAACACTGGTAGGAGCGCCATGAATTTTCAATCAGTTTATCTGCTTGACCATTTTTAATTGATTGGCAGATCATGAGCTCTCTGAGGCTGTAGGTTAATTTGCTGACATTTTGTAAACTTTGACGGTCTTATGTGTTAATTTAATAAACCTATATGAATAAACATATTTCATTTCATTTCTCATTTTTGTATTCTTGTTCTTTGTTATAATTTTTTTTTCATTTCCATTTTATCCAGAATAAACAGCAATGTAACTCTTGCAAACTCAAACGATATGCTATTCGAGTAGTCTAGTTAAGGTACAGTTGATCTTAGTTTCATAACTAGTTTACATTACCCAGTTTGCAATATCGGTGAGGAAAGCTTTATTAACTTTGTCAATTTTTAAGCCAATGCTTAAAATGGTTGTAAATGAAATAAGTAGTTGTGACAGATAAACTGCCGGACTAAGTTTACTTTTAAGCTAAGCTCTCTGTGTTGTGGTGGACTTTACAAACATACAATTTACGGACACAAGGGTATAACGGCTAGGTACCACAGGTAAAGGTATACCTTACCTGATAGATAAAACTGTTCTATAATGTAATTATTGTATACTTATACTCGTATACACCCACTGAAAAATTTGATATCAAAACCAAATATCTCTGTGTGTTTGTTTTTCTTGTTTTGTTGTCACTTTTTCGTAGTTAATTTAATCTTGCGCACATTAAGACAAAGCTTAATTTTTTTTATCTTATTTATCTTGACTCTTGCCACTGAGCGTACAATATAGGGTAAGGAGGCAACCCATACTAAAAGTGAGACCGCGGTGTCAGTTACCCAATTGAATATTCTTATTGATATTCTTTGGGCGACTGGGACCACTTAAAATGTGATTAAAAAATGTATTGTTGAAATTCAATCCTTGTGCAGTCAGCAGCAAAAGCATTCGAAATTAAACTCAAAGATTGGTATTAAAATTATTAATTTTTTCGTATCATTCATCATATTAAGTATCGCATAGAGCGAGACCGGTACTAAGGCCAGATTCACAGACCGCACTTGAACTTTACCTTAAAAATCTGTGGATGTGGGCCTATAGCTTTATAAGCATAATTATTCTATTATGAAACATAATATTTTTGGTTTAAAGTAGTTTTTTTCATCAAAGTAAAGCCAATATGCGCTCTGTGGATCTGGGAATATTCGACAGAAGCTAAAGAAGTGCCACGTGCGATATCCACTTATATAAATAAGTGGGTACCGCACGTAATAGATCATATTTACTGATCAATATAATAATAGCAAGAAATTAAACTATTTGAACAAAATATATTACTCTATCCTTTTAATTTAGATTTGCATATATATATAGTATAATATATAATTAACGCAAAATATTTTTTAAACTATGAGAAGAATATTAATGTATTCCAGCTAGCAGCCTTAAAGATCACTAATAATATAAATTAAACCACAATACATAATAATATTGCGTTTTTACACACGTCGCAAACTATGATTCAAGTATCGCTAATACTAATGGCTCTCTGGATATTCATCCCCGTCTGATAAGCTTCTGAACAGTGATTGGTCGAGTTATCAGGCGATTCAACTACCTGTTCTGAAACAAAAGACCCCTTGACCATAAAATTCGCGCAGGCTCTCTATATTTTCGTAATTGCGATGCGATTTGCGTAATTTTGGTATTTTCGTATGTACTACTTAAAATGGTACGTACGTATTTAACTGTTACTAAATATAAGTAATTACTATAAAGATTAATTTTATTTTGCACCAGTTTTTTCTGGCGATGGTACATTTTACGTCACATGGTTGGTGGTCCCAGTCGACACATTCAAAAATGTTATTGGGCGAATAGGACCGAGGTCCCAGTTCCTTGTAGTCCCAGTCGCCCAATTACCCCAATATAATGCACCAAACAAAATTTAGAATAGATTACCAATAAGAAATATTGTTATTGTATTGTTGTACTATTGAAAATATTCAATTTTAAGTAAAGGATTAAGAAAATTGTTTAAAAAGTAATATATTCGTGTGACAATAGTGTACTCTAGAAAGCACGGCTTGAAGAAAAACACGAGAAAGCTCTCTGTTGCCTTAACGTCTAACTGAAAAGTGAAATCGAATTGTGAAACCTATTGAAACCGTTTCCTTTTTTTTATTCAAACACATAGCAGATGGTACCTCTGACCTTATTATTTTATAATAACAAAGTTAAAATAATTAATAAGCTCAAAGAGAAAATATAAAAGTTAAGTATAAGTATAACGTTTTGAACATGATACTTCAGAGCTGCATAGACAGGAAAACTTAAAAGTGGATAAGTACAGTTTTTAGTTTTCCTTATGTCTTATTTTTGCATTGCGATTCCAATATTTGCCAAAAAGGGGTGCTGGTATGTTAAGATACGAATAAATAAGTATTATAGCCTGCAAAAGGTGCTGAATAACGAAGGAAAAATCAGAGGCGGCGCGCGTCGCGATAAATAGTTCTGGGAACAATAAATCATTCTGCGAAATTGTTGTAAAAAAGGTTTATTTGCATTTTTCTTTTCTTAGTACGTAACATGCTAAATCTACGTGAAACACATTAATTACTCTTTCTGCGTGACTTACCTAATTGTTATTTAATAAATGCGATTTAAGTTAAAACGGCGGTAAGGTTATTTTCAACTTCTTTTAGGTAATTTAGAGATGCTCAGATGTTGCGATAATTAGTTAACGAGGCGGCGCGGTCAGTTGTATAAAATGTAGAACTTACAGCAGTAACGATATATTACAGTCAACAACAGTCGATAACGAAGTGCCCCCGACACGGGCTTACAAGAGATTTTATACTATCTTTGACAAACTAATTCCCTGTATATAATATTACAATATTATCAAATCAATATAACAACTTTAACAGTATTATAATTCTATATTTATATGAAGTTTATGCAACCTGAAACACACATTGTATCAAATTATTAGATCTATCAAAGGTATGAGTGTGATACACTTCTGTCTATATATATATCTATATTCTGAAGGCCATGATGCCTTGATTTTATAATTATACTAGCTGCTTCCCACGGCTTCGCCCGCGCGTAAAATATATTTTGTTGTATCTCTCGAGAACCAGACCCGCTTGGGATAAAAATAGCCTATGTCTAAATTTATGTACATACCAATTTCCATCGAAATGGGTTTAGCCGTTTAGGCGCTGAGTGGTAACAAGCACACACACACACAGACACACACACAAACTTTCGCATATATATTATATTAATAGGATTATAATGCGATATACGAGATTGTATTAGGGGATCCGTAGCCAGATTAAAGTTACCGGAATAGCCTAGCTGATTAGCAAGTTGTAGTGGCAGTACTTGGAGCACGTAGGTCGATGGACAATAGAGGAGTCGAAGTTTTTGCATGGAAACTATGCTATGAAATGTTGATGCAGGTAACTGATTGATTGGTTCGGTCCTCACACGGTTGGACGGGCGATGGCTCTTTGACGAGCACTACCGCCAACTAGCGTCGAGGCTGGAGAGGGCTGCGTCCGCTCTGGGACGGCTGTTGCCAAACCTGGGCGGATCCAGCGTCACCTGTCGTCGGATTTACTTTACGGTGCACCGGTGTGGGCAGATGGTCGGCTCGACTGGAGGCGCCGCGCGCCGGTTTTAGAACCGTGAAGGCTCTTCAGCCGTTCCTGTACCTGTAGGTTGGTAGGCAGCACGGGACCCTTTCTTTTCGGCTGGTGCAGGTCTTGACCGGGCATGGTTGCTTCGGTCATTTCCTGCACAAAGTCGCGAGGAGGGAGAGGAGACCTGCCGGCCACCACTGTGACTGCGACGATCACTCGGCGCAGTATACACTGGAGTATTGTCCGGCGTGGGCGTCTCAGCGTCGGGACCTCGTTGCAGTCATCGTTGATCTCTCGCTGCCGGTCTTGCTACGCTCCATGGCCAGCAGTGACAGATGTTGGAGTGCGTTCGCATACTTTTGTTAGGATGTCATCTCGCAGAAGGAGGTGGCGGAGCGGCTCAAGGAGAAAAGTCTCCCCGCTGATTCGATCCGCCGCCGGCGAACGGAGCGCCGTCGGCGCGTGCGATGCCGCCATAGTGGGGTTGCGAGTGGGAAGCGTAGCCCATCCGCAACCTTCCGCGTAGGGACAGCGTTCCCGGTGCACCCGGACACTGTCACAGGTGTTGGTGCCCGAACGGTCTGGGCTGTCACTGGGTGGGCCGCTGATGTAGTATCAAGTTCCGGCGGCCCAACCATTAAGGCGAGATTAGGTGCACAGGGGGGTTTTAGTCGGTATTTTGGCCATCTACTATCTCAGGCCAGCGAGCACGACATAGCCACCTCCTTTTAACCGACAGAGCGGTATGCATAAACGCATTTCCCATCTACAAAAAAAAGGTAACTGATTGATTGACTGACGTTTATTATTATGCGACTGTTACCACTTACCATGAAGTCATGGCCATGGTCTTCTGCCAGCATTGGCAATGAAAATAATTACTCTTGTCTTCATCTTATAAGGTTTAAAATTGCTAAGTAGTGTGTTTCATCTTGCACTTTTTCTACTGTCAAAAACTGTAAATATTTATATTGCAGTAAGCAGTGGCGTGCACAGAGATTTTTGACAGGGTAGGCATTATAGATTTTTGATAGGGTAGGCATTATTTAATTACGTTACTAAAATTGTGATTTCACGCAATTATTAAGGTAGGCAGTGCCTTTCTGCTTATATGAAGTGCACGCCACTGGCAGTAAGTTATTTAATATAACCTCCACGGTACGCGTTGATAAAAGACGTCATTTTCCTATCTTTCTATCTCTGTCGCTCTATGCAGAAGCAACGTTATCGGTTCCAGCTTTTGTTGTGGTGACGTGACAGGAAAATCAGAATACAATTTTACATTGAATGTTTCGATGTTTTGCTATAGTTCTTATCAGCTTCCTTTTTAGAATTAATGGACCGAGGGTATTCCCAAATCGTAAAGTCGTAACTATATGTAACAATAAAAATTATCTCGTGTAACAACTGGTATATATATGTAGTGTATTAGTATACAAAATAATATTGCTTAATAACAATCTATATTTTAATAATAGGTATATAATGCAAACGTTGTAAATAATAAACAAATATGCTAATTGACAGAATTTGGTCTCGTAACATTTATTGGGTTTACAAAATAAAAATTTTAACCTTGTTTACTTTGTTTGTTCTCTATTATGTCTTGTTAGGGTTCCGTATCCAAAGAGTAAAACGTGGCCCTATTACTAAGACTTTGCTGTCTGTCTGTACAAAAAATGCAAGTATAACCACGTGTGGGGTCGCTGACGTTTCGGACACAATATGTTCGGACACAGTGGCCGAATTGACACTTTTAAATTTTGTTTTATTTTCTCTGTCGTTTCGGACACTGCCTATTTATAGTAGCTGCTTAGTACAGCCAGAAAAAAAGGTTTAAATAAAATGTGCATAAAAATCTTTTTAAAGCGGCGTTTAAGCTGTAATAGGTATAGTAGTATATATCTATCGAGCGAGATAGACCTATGCGAATAAAAGAGATAGTGACTTTGCTATGAGTCTATTACCGCATTTGGGTTAGCTACTGCATTTGAGCAAATCATTATTCAGACCCGATTGCTAAGGCGCGTGCCTTCTTAAAGAAAAAATATTTGTATTTTGTAGTTTTCGGTAAAATGACAACTTTTTAAAACTGCACTGACATTAATTTGACTTTGTCTTGTCACTTGTCATTCTGATTCTTGTCACTAGAGATGATTTAGACTACAGGTTAATAAGCAGTGACTAGTCCAAGGAAAGTTCTTCATTTCTTCCATAATTGTCACGTCACAACGCGTTTTTCGGTTTTATTTTTTTCTACAAAAATACTGAAATATGTTATAATCAGGACAGGAAAATAAAGAAATGTATTTTTTTGTTTTAGGCACTTTAAAATTTTGAAAGTTGTCAATTGTTTTTTTTTTAATTTCTTTTTACCTGTATAAAATATGTCTCATGCTTTAAAATATATTAGGCGGAAGAAAAAGATTTCAACATTAAGGTATCGCTGGATGTTTTTGTCTAACCGTACAAAACAGGATATTTTATTAGTGTCCGAAACGTCAGTAAAAACATTTAAAAAAAAAATATTTGTCGATTGGGTCAAAGTGTCCGAACCACAGAACAAGTACTAAAGCATAGAAGTACTATTAGGAGAATAAAGCACAGAACAAGTACTAAGCATAGAAGTACTATTAGGAGAATAAAGCGTACACACTCAGAGACAAATAGAAGTTTAATAGTGCTACGATACCTTCTGACAGTTTATCGATATCGATAGATGAAATTTGTCTATGGGCTATGGTAAATTAACAGACATGCTAATATCAAATGAGGTCTGGTTGCATAAAAGCTCTCGTAAACAAACTACAAGAAACAAACGGCCGTTTTACACCTCACCGGAATGGCATAGGCCAGCAGCGGCGCCAGGAGCACTTTCAATGTGAAATAATTTTGAAGTTTATATTCATGTTTCATGCTGTAAGTTCAAACACAATGTAAACTGTATATGAATAAATTAAATAAATTGAAAATTGAAATATATATGATCGATCCACACACTGCCTCGCATCAAGGAGCGTAGTGCGAGCGTGCGTGTTCTTGTATTGTTTGTAATTGTAAGTATCTCTCTTTGTATAGAAATCACGCGTGGTGCAACACACTGAAAACGCATTTAAGCGCTGTGTTACTGATCACACGCTGACATGCAGAGGAACACGTACTCACGCGCGTGGGTTCGGGGCCAGACGGTATGGACACCGAGTTCTGCAGTAACGTGCTTGATTGATGATGCAGACCAGTACTCTCGCATCGGCACCGTCGCCGCGTCGTCGCCACGCTCCCGCAGCGTAGTGCGGTGCAGTGTGTGGATCGCCAAAATACCAGTATCTCAGTTCTTTTCTGACTTTCTTAGTATAGCATCGAAACAGATACCCCAAGGTAAAAATAAAACACAGCTGTAAGATTAATGTCACAAATGTATGATTATATTTCCAATAATATTGAAACACATTATTACTGCCCCTTAAAATTGCAGTTTTGTTTAAGAATGTCCTGATTATTTGTGCATAAGCAGAAATATTTTTTGTAATGTTATCAATTGGTACTTTTAGAAATATTTCCCCATCAATTTTATCAATAAATTTCTGTAGTCATCTAGAACCTTTATTTCTCTATTTATTATTAGTTATTGAAAAAGTATTTACAATATCATTACAGATAAAAAATCCAATACGATATCATAAATAAAAACCTAAAATTTAAAACAATTACTAAATAAATATACCTATTTATCCAATACTATACATTTTTGTGCAACATCTTTGAATTTTGACAAGGTACATTAAAAAATATCAATTTCTATAGAAATAATATTAATAAGTCGTATGGCACGTGACAATGGAGCAAATTTGAGTAGATTCGTCCTCACCGCTGGAACGTTAAACGTGTAACAATATAATATATAACATAATTCTCTCTTAATTTGCTTCATGGATCTTCCGGTCTGATCTTTCGGAAACCTGCAAAAGAACACAATGTATGAAATACTATGAAAGGTACAAAGATAGTTACCACAAAATCGTTAACTACAAAATATAGTAATATTTTTGTCATCGATAAAATATGCAGCACAAGTCACAACACTATTGAACATGACTACACAAATTGGTAAAATGTAAAATACTTAAAAATTACTGAATCGAATGGCAAACAGACGATTATAATATGATTGCAGTATAGTAAAGTATAAATCACTTAGGTATTTTGCACTTATGTATAGGTTTTTAGTATATATTATTGGTTTGTTATCTACTCACCGATGGAAGTTGACGATTTAAACTTGATTTTCTTTGCGAAAATAATGTAATTTACAACCTACAATAACGCAGGACATTGCATATCCAATGGGCTTAATTTTACTTCACAATAGCATTATGTAATTATTAAATAACATATATTATTTCACAAAACAGATAAACAACAATGAAAATTACCAGCGGCGCCGCGGCGGTATAATCCGACAAAATTGTCTAAAGGCCTTGACAAGTTGGAACATTTGACATTAGTTCGCTTCTTCTTCTTCTTCTTATTTTATTCTGGCAACTGAGCCGAGCAAAATCGACTAATTCTGCCAATGACATTGTAGTAGATTAATTAGAACAGTAAATCAATTATTAACTCAATTTTGCACAGGCGACAAACACAAAACAAAAAATAAAAAAAAAACAATAACTCACAATACTGAAATGAGTAGCTAAGAAGAGAGTCAACTTACAATAACGGTTATAAATGATTATTATGAGATATACAATGACATTATTACGCACAAAAACTAAACAGCAACAAGAAACACTGATCTAAACTAAATGTATTATTATAATCTTATATTATTATCGCTAATAAATTTTGAAAGAATGTACAGTAACTTTGGAGAGTTGTAAGTCAAAAGCGAATGAAAATTGATAGGGAGGGGAATATTCAATTTTTGTAGAACGACATTATACAGATTAAAAGACCGATTGTTATTAGGACACTCAAAGAAAATATGGTCCAATGAACCATCATCAAGACCACATTCGCACAGAGAGTTATTGCGAACGTGGATTTTGTTAAGGAACACAGGAGTACAGCAATGACCCAACCTGATCCTACTGATAGTGGAGACGAGATATTTAGCCATTTTTTTAAAATTATAGAACCAAGGTTTAGAAGGAATTTTAGGCTGTATGGCAGCATAAAAACGACCCTTTAGCTTAGAGCTGCTAGCCCAATCTTTCGACCAGTTAATAAGGAATTTAGAATTTGAAGTGTTATATGTAGTGTTATATGTATAATTGTACAAGCCAAAATGTTTTTTGTCAGAAATATGAGAGCAGGCCCACTTAGCTAAAGAGTCAGCGCAGTCATTGCCAACAATACCAGAATGACTTGGTATCCAGACAAGGACAATATCCAAGCCTTTTTTGGAACATAGCAGCAAGTCATGTCTGATGTCCAGCACTATCTTGCTACGTATTTTACTGCTAAGTTGATTTTGAGCTATGGCTTTGATACTGCTAAGAGAATCAGAAAAAATAACTGCTCGTTTAATATTGTGGGCATCAATAAACGATACGGCCTCTGAAATCGCCACACATTCGGCTGTAAAAACTGAAGTTTCTGAAGGGCACTGGAATTGTAGAGCAATTTTTGAATTTTGGTAATAAACTGCCACACCTGTACACTCCGTCAAATTTATTTTAGACGCATCAGTATAGAAATAGTCCCAACCAGGCCAATACCTTAAAAGCAATTCCTTAAAGTCATTTCTGGTCGTTGGCGAATCCTTATGTAGCCCAGAACCCAAGAAAACATTAGGTTTAAAATGAGTATCTTCAAACGGGAAAGAAAATAACGGAAGAATTTTATACTGGTAAATAGGGGATTTAGAAAACTTAAGTTCTCTATACCTATTTACCAATAATGGAAGAGATTTGTAGGTCCAATAGGTCGAATTCGACGAGGAGAGTATTTTGTCTAGAATAGGCAGTAATGGATGAGATGATAAAGAAAACACTTTGGACAGAAAACGATCAGCCAAAAATTGTCGTCTAATTTTAAGAGGAGGTTCTGCACACTCTACTTGCAAGGCATTAATAGGAGTGGATTTCATAGCTCCTACAACGATTCTAAGGCACTTAGCCTGTATGGTGTCCAACTTAGCCAGTGCTTTTTTGTTGCAGGGTTCCCATACAAAGCAACAGTAATCAATAACACTTCTTATTATTGCATTGTACACAAGCTTTAATGCAAAAGGATGAGCTCCCCACCAGACACCAGCTAAAATTCTTATAATAGAAATGTTACGCTCGCATTTTTTGATGATATTCTTGATATTCTGAATGCCAGACAATTTTGAGTCCAAGAAAACTCCAAGAAATTTTGTGCAATTACTAATAGGAACATTTTGGTCATCTATCTTTATTACAGAACGCGGAACAGCACGTTTATGTGAAAAAACCACAGCTGAGCTTTTTGAAGCGGAAAGGGAAAGGCCGTGAATCATAAGCCACTTGCTTAACGAAGTTAGAGTAATATTAATTGATTGCGTAGAAGAGACAACAGAAGGGCCGCATACATACAAGGCGATGTCATCAGCGTATTGAAGGATGTTGCAATCATAATTTAAACAAGAAGGAAGATCAGCTGTATATATGTTATAAAGAATGGGGCTTAGGACAGAGCCTTGGGGGAGACCTCTCCACACCGTTCGTCGATCAGGACTCATATTCCTTAGTTCCAAGGGACGGGAAGAAAGCATAGAACAAATTATCTGGGTAATTTTTGTAGGGATGCAAAGAAGTTTTAGTTTTTGTTTCAAGACTGACAAGAGAACATTATCATATGCCGAAGATACATCTAAAAACACTGCTACTACACTCTCATTTTTAGACAAAGCAAGTCTAATGTCAGAAGTTAGAACACTGACACTGTCAGCAGAACTTAAACCCTTTCTGAAACCAAATTGAGATTTCGGAAGCAATTCACGATTTTCCACTATCCACTCCAAGCGATTTTTAATAAGATGTTCTAAAATTTTTAGCAGTACGGAGGACAATGCAATTGGTCTGAAGCTATTACAATCATACATATCCTTACCTGGTTTCAGTATTGGAATGATTAGTTGAACTTTCCACTCAGGAGGAACGAAACCAAATTTAAAACAATGATTAACCAAACCCAAATAGTATAAATGGCAATTATGTCCGGCCTTAGTAATAAAAGAATACGTAAATCCATCCAGTCCAGGAGCTGAATCTTTAATATGTGATATAGCTATATTAAATTCATCTAAGGTAAAGGAATTATTCATGGGATCATCAGAGAGAGAAGACTCGAAAGAGACACAGCACTCATCCTCATTCGGTACATAAGAAGGAGCAATTTTCTTAAAAAAGCACTCTGCTACCTCATTGGTCATACTGTTTGAGTTAGTTGAGGAGTAGCTCCTTCTGAATCTGTTAAGTCTCTGCCAAACTACAGATAAAGGAGTTGTAGGATTTAAGGAGCTACAAAAAGAAAGCCAACTGGCACGTTTCTTTTTTTTAAACAGCAGTCTGGATTTAGCAACTACTCTTTTAAACGCAATTAGGTTATCAACGGACATGTCAGTATTATAAGTTCGTTCAGCCATATTTCTGGCTCTGATAATATCCGAGCATTCACTGTCCCACCACGGTGGAGAAGCACTCCGTAAAATTTTCTGCATTTAAACTGGGAAGAGCTAAAATTTTGCTATCTAAAGTTCTTTTATATAAATTCCAATCGGCTAAATCAAGGCGGTATTTAAGTAAAGGAGGAGGAAAATTAGCAAGCGGAGGGCTGGAAGGCACACTTACCATAATAGGGAAGTGATCACTTCCATATGACATATCCAGCCGATGCCATGATAAACTGCTTGACAAGCTATTCGAACAAATAGTCAGGTCAACACAGCTCTTGTTTTGTCCTATTAACGATCTGCGAGTAGGATAACCATCATTTAAGACACAGAGATTAAGATCATCTACAATATCAACCAATCCCTGACCAAAATTATCGCAATAATCCGAACCCCATCTATAATGATGACAATTAAAATCACCCATGATTAATAAAGGACCATTGATGTTCATGAGTAGATTTTGAATAACAGCCAAATCGTTTGTATGAGGATGAGATATGTACAATGATATAATCGTTACATCCTCGACCTTAGCGGCAACAATATTAATATTGTCATAAGATGAATAGGAGAGAAGGCTACTCTATTATTAATAACTATAGCACATCCACCATAGCCATCCAGTCTGTCATTTCTCAAACAAGAGAAACCAGACAGTGTGAAATTTCTATTGGGAGTAAGCCATGTTTCTGCAATGCAGAAATTGGATGGTCTATATTTATTAAATAAATAAATCAGCTCTGACTTTTTGTGGGCAGCACTTCTAACGTTCCATTGTATCAGAGTTTGAATTGGGAACATGATGGATTGACTCTAACAATAATGACAACTGGGAAGCAACGTGGTCCGGTATATATTTAATAGGATTAGACAAGACTGAAGATAACAATGAGGAAAGGAGGGAGATAATTTGATCGGAATTATTTGCTTGAGAAGACAATTCGGATGATTTGTTGGAAAGAGCACAACCGTTTCTTGGCGAAGGCATGGTGTCGATGAGAGCATTGTGAGCTTGTCTATCGTATCCGGGCGACAAAGGTAAACGAGATTTGGGATTACGGTAGACAGTCTTTTTATAAGATTTTGGAGGCGGAGATGAAGGAATAGGAGAGGGTGAAAGAACCTTTGTTTTAGTAACTTCCGCAAAAGATCTGGTCACAGGAGGAAAATGCTGGCTGGCTTCTGAATAAGAGATAGATTTATCAGCCATGACGGATTTAATATTTTTTTGGCGACTAAACTCCGGACACGTTGAATTGTTAGCATAGTGCTGACCCGAACATAAAATGCAGAAAGATTCGTCTTCAGTAATCTCACAGCCATCTCCTGGATGCTCATGACCACATCTAAAGCAACGGGGCTTCGATCTGCATTGGACACGAGTATGACCAAATCTACAACACTTAAAACATTGGATCGTTGGATACATATAGCGTTCGACAGCCAATGCAGAAAAACAACAAAAGACTCTTTTTGGAAGCACTTGGCCGTCGAACGTTAAAACGACCGTTTGGGATGGCCTCCATTCCGAAACACCGTCAGTCATAAATTTTCTATTTAATCTTCTAGCCTTTAAAACAGGTCCAGAACCTATGGGAACCTTTACATTCTCTATTATGTCTTCTTCTGTCCATTCAGTGGGTACACCTCGGATGATACCCATGCGGGTGATGTTAAATTGAGGGATATTCGCCAAGTATCCGTTTGAGCTTAAGACTGAATTAAGTAAAAAACTGTTAGCGTCCTGGTGACCTTTAAATTCAACAGAAATACGGTTTCTGCCCATGCGCTTAATACCATCCGGCAGTATATTGCTAATGTTATTTTTCATTAGTAACATGCCGAATTTAACCGGGTGTAATGATGTGCCAGATGATTGATCAATTTCGGTTTTCGAAATATGTACGATGAACGGCGGTAAGTCTTTCTCAGTATATTTTTGCCTACCTATAAGATTTTTTGATAGCTTCGGTGGCGTATCAAGCGACGAGGGTGGCGATACAGCAGGCCGTTTACGTTTGTTATCTTGAGAATCCCCTGCCGCAAGACCTTGCTGATTAAGAGGCATAGAGAGTTTATTCGAGCAGTCAAAAAATCCAGTGTCAGGAGGATCAGGAGGATCAGGCGGTTTAAGAGTATCCATTTCTTAGAGAGAGGAAGAGAAGTTGGAAATATATAAATAGAAAGGACTTACCTACTTTTATATAATATTTACAATCTAATATTTACACCACTTACAAATAAATAACACTAATAAACTATTATCTACAAATTAAAATTGGATGGAAAAAATCTACGTGTTGTCACCTTGACAGCCGAAACTATTCCTCCAGTTCGCTTCTTAATTCGGCATCCAAAGGTAACCAAATTGACGTTTCTACAGTGTACACCAGCCGTCCTTAGCAAAATTATGTCTCTTTCTTTTCAATGTATCCGGCGTATTTGGAAAAATAGGACAACTATACTCCTTCTATGCTTTAGTACTTGTTCTGTGGTCCGAACATTTTGTGTCCGAAACGTCACCCACTCCACGTGTGTACGGTAGCATTGGAACGGACCTATGCACAGGTAATTCAAAACCAGATCACGAAACGAGCAAGCAAAATGAAGAGATATTGTTCTTGGTGAGAAAACAATAAGCGTCGCAACAAAAGTTGTTTAAATATTGCAGACAGCAAATTTTGTTATTTGTAAAATAGGTATTGATCCGACACGGCTCCGTATCGATATGTCTTTACAATGTGATTACAGATAGTTAAATTTCTAGGCTTTTATGTACTATGCATGGTGTTATACATAAAACCCGCACGTAATTCTGTGAACGATAGTAAATAAACCGATCCCCTAGGGTATCAAATTCAGGGGATCTGACCGGAATAACTACTAAAACCGCATCAAGATCCGTTGCGTGGTTTTAAAGCCGAAGTCGAAACAAAGTATGTGGTATTATTAAATTTAACACCTCCCTCCCCCACAAGTTTTTCTGTTTCCTTGGGCAACACCTATATAATAAACTTAATAAGGTACTAAACGTCTATCCTAAAACTAAATCAGGGTGTTGTATGTTATTAAAAACACATCTAAAATCTTTAAACTACCAAACAACTGAGGCTCTTCTTACAGTTCCAAAATAATCCCAATTACATTATAAATATCGTCCACAGGTGTTTCACTCTTCATTTTCGCTTTATCACATGCTCACCATACAACTCTCCCTTTCTTAAACTCAAACCACACGCACACACTCAACACATTTCAGTCACACTCATACACATACCTTTTACTACTGACACTCTAAACTTACCCCTGCAATCACCATGGTTGGCATCCCTATCATTTTTTGTTAGTTTTTAGTTATATTTTATATAAAATTTTTGTTAAGTATCTTAGTTTTAGTTCATGGTCTAGTACTGTGTGACCGCGGATGGAGCACTGGTGACCTGTGTCACAGGTTTATTTTAAACCTATTTCAGGCACCAGTCCCTCACAATGTGGAAGCTAATAACACGGCCATACCTCAGTGTTAAATAATGTAAAGATAACATTGTGTTGGAAAATAAAGTTTATTTCATTCAATTCAAAAAAGCGAAGAAACAGATAGATGAAAATGCGACTTTGTGTCATACTATAGACAAGAGATAATGTTACTTAAGAGACTTAATTTCATCAATCAACATTCTATAATTTAAATAGACCTGGTATCTAAATATACGACCTATAATTGAATTTATTGGCTGATGAACTATTCAAAAAGTTTTTCATTAAGGCGAGGGTTTCCTGGAGATAGGCACTCGAAGGTAGTATAAACGCTAGCCAAGCCTTCGCCAATACAGTACGACGTATTTATTTACGATGACAGTAACGGGCCCGGCTCGACGTTACGCGTTGACAGTTTGAGCACCGCAAGCTCTGTACTGTAATGCTCGTGTCGCACCACAATACAGACATGTCATACAGTAGGTCTATTTTTGAACATGGTTCACAAAAATCAATATTTTGCTACAGTGTTGTGTGCAATTTAATGTAGGTTTATTAAACCTAAAATAAAGGTATAGTGGTGGTATTAAATAATCGTATCGAAGTTAAAATAAAATGTTGGTTATACGTTACATAGGTACTAAAGTATTTTTTTTTATTGAATGCACGAAATAACAACGGCGGACTTCATGCTCAAAGCATTCTCTACCAGTCAGTTTAGGGTTAAGTTTAGGAATCAAAATCTGAGATGGAAGCCAAAAGAGATGAATCCTTGGAGATCACGTACTAGATTTCAAAAGATGCGTACGTAAATTGTTCAATATAGTTTAGGGCTTGTTTTGCAATTTAAATCATTTATCAATTGACAGTCAAATGGTTGATGATTTAGAAATAATAAAATAAACCAAATAACAAACACTTGTTTTAATAACCATTGACAAAGTAACAACTAAATGTCGGGTCTAATACAAAAATTATGAAACAGTGTCACATCTTGACCTATATAAACGTAGATATCGATACAATCTACTTCAAAATTCATCCTTTAACCCCTTTAAAGGATGAATTTTGATAAAATACGGAACACATCTACCATCGATTCTGTTTATAGAATATGTTATTAGAAAGTGGAAAGAAAGTTAATTTTGGGGGATGATTTGCTTTGAAGTTGATATCAATACTTCTTAGTGCTTTTGATTTAAAATATTTTATTTTGACACATGTTTGAATACTCAATCAACATATGTCAAATGATGTTGCTATAGTTATTGTTGAATAGCAATTTTCTAAGCGAGATTTTGTAATGAGGGTGTTTAGGATATAATATATTATTTTACAAAAATGGATAATTCACATGCTTAAAGACAAAAGAAAATTGCTGAGAGGGTTTTCCAAAATGGTGCCCACAAGGTGGCAGCACTGATGCGTCAGGTCTAGCTGTCAAGCGCTTTTTGAAAATAAACCCCTGATTGGCCCAATGTGACAGTTGAAGTAGTGCCAACTGGTGGCGAAATTGCCTAAACACCCTCATTGAGTACTATGATAACAAAATCATTGCTAGCAGTACCCACTTATATTTTCCTAGAGGATGGATATGCCCCAGTAATATAAACATAGTGGTATCTACTAGTAAGTAGCTAGTAGTAAGTTTTTATTCTACCGTGTATTGATTAGCAACCGGTTATTTTCGAGGGGATTCTGTAGATATTTATTCTTAGGATGCCCCATACCCCTTCTAATTCAAAAGAGTGCAGTTTCCCATCAAAGTTTGTTTCAGAATGTCCATAGACAAGGCTTAAGATCAATCTCTTAAGGTAACGGGCGTAGACTTAAATTTTGCATGGGGGTTCCTTTTAGAACATATGTACATACTAAGACGAGATTTTGTGAAGGGGGTTTAAAAGGATGACAAAGTTTGTATGAAACTTCTATAGTTTTTTTATTAGGATTTCCAAATTACTAGAAAATTCTCATTTTTATTTTATTAAGTTAGTTTTATTAAGTAGAAATTACCTTTATTAAGTCGGAAAATAGGAGTCACAAGTTGGTATAAAATTTCGTCAGTTTTACTGCTAGCGGTTAAATAGATGGTAGTAGATCCACGCTGATTTCAGCATGAATGGGCCGGATCGTCCGGGGAAGGATCGTCCGGGGAAGTATTACCCTCTCTTAGAAGATCGACTTAAGAGTAGTAGTATCCGTACTACTGCGTTTCGCTTGGTGAGTGAGAGCGCCGCAGGCCCAATTTTTTCCCCCTTTCCTCTTTCCTCACCTCCCTTATTCCCTTCCCCTAACCCCATTCCCAGCCGCCATAGTGGAGGCCACCATGCCAGCAGTTTAAGACGATGGGTTTTGGTATAGTGGCCGTTCCACTGACTGCTTACCATCAGGCGGGGTGGAGTCACTTTGGTAGACTATAATATAAAAAAAAAATAGATTTAAATGGGATTCGCCATAGAGACGGATTATATTGATATTTATTACTGATACATTGTACGAATGCCGTAAGATCTGTAAACATACATGAAGCGTGATGCCTATAACCTTCCTCGAGAAATGAGCTGTCATACGCAAAAAAAAAATCCAGAGATTAGCGTGTTTCTTCCGCTTTATATAAAAGTATAGATTTAGGATTTTATTAACAGTGATTGTACTCGTACCAACTTGTCCAAACGTGACGTCATAATTACATGTAATTAACTTACTGCAACATTTCTATATTTTGACACCAATGAAACGTCAGTCCTACCTATTCTATTACTATTATTTGTTAAGCCTTCGTAAAGCTATTATTTTTTTAAATCACGCGCTTTTTTCCGGATAGCAAAAAATTGACACAGGTCCGACCTCTGACGCTGTCCCAGCGGGACTGAACGAGGAGCGCGGACGCATCAGCAAGAATAAAAGCTCATTATCTTAGGAAACGAAAGAGAAGACGATATAAATTTTACTTTTTGATTACCGAAAGGACCTAAATTTTCAACGACAATTCATTTGATATAAGTTTCATTACACAAAAAATAATATACACTGAATGAAATGGGTTTGAAAATTAGTTGAGACTTATCCGAGCCAAATTGCAAACATTGCGTATTGAATTACCGAAATTTATAGATTAAAGAATGAATAATGTTATATATGATTTTCAGATTGTAATTCCATCTCATTTAGGAATAAAACGCTAAACTAAGAACCTGTTTTTGAGCTTTAGTGGGACAAGCTCGCCTTTTTAAACTCTAGTAAATTAGTATAAAGTTTTATTCGTCATCCGAACTTTATATCAATTGATATTTAATAAGTAGGTTATAAGTTATACATTTAATAAAATTCAATAATGTTAAAATAATATTCATTTTTACATAATTATAAATCCCTTAAAAGCGAGTTTTACATAATGACACTCACTTTGATGAGAAGCAATGAATTAGATTAAATCACACATTAAGGGACAAACTAATGTATACGTATACAGCTATAGATATATATTTTTATGCAAACTATCATACTTGATGAGGTATATAGTTGGTACGAGTTTGCATGAATTGTTAATAAGTAAGCTTATAAGTACAAGTTTCCATATGCTACACTGTGTAAGTAAGCCGCAATGACGCCAGTTTTCATTTTACCTATAGCTGACGATAATAAGGTTTGTTACATTAAAACCTTCTTTAAACTTTTAGGTTCTTACGTTTTCCAAATGTCGAGGATGTTTAAATGTAGTCTAATTATACATCAACAATTGTATATTATTCAGATTAAGGTGGTTGTGTAACTTTGCAGTCGCGTAATTTAAGATGAATAAGTTGATTGGTAAAGCAAAACTAATATATAATGTGCAAATACATATTATGCAAATGATTTTACACAAAGTCAGTGACTCGGTGGCGCAATAGGAGTACGTCAAGTTCGTTTAATTTCTGTGCAAGAGATTGTGGATTCGAGTCCCACATGAGCCAGTCTTTGTGTGATTCATAACATCTCTATTGAGACTAAATGTTCCAATCTAGTGCGATATCTCAGCGTTGCGTTTAGTAGTAGTTTAATAAAATTATTTTGGGGTTGCGCTCTAATAAGGAAGTGGACAATTTTGGAAGTGGTCAAGGTGACCCTGGTGGGCTATATTATTCTTTGAAGCAGATTTTTTAACTTCTGGGATTAAAGCGCTATTTTTGCAACAATGCAGCTTTGGCTGAGAAAAGTTAATGCTCTGTTTATTTTAATCGTCGAGAAGAGAAATAAAATACCGCTTATTTTATTTTTGAAAATTCTATTTTTTTTATATTGTAATACTTTACGTAAGAAGTTACAGCGTAACTAATAGATGAAAATGGAAATGTGTGTTTTTATGAACATGTGTGCAGTCTTTAGTATTGTTTAATGTCCTAGAGATCGCACAAGAACGTGCGAGTGTTCTTACTTGTCTCGTTAATGATGATCAATTTTAATAATACCTTATTCTGGTTACTTTAATTTTGCATAAAAATGTAAAACTATTGCAGCCTTTTACAATTAATAAGTATCTATTGATTATTTTAAGCACATACAAAGTTTGACACTTTCCGGGACAGTAAACGGATATAACCCTGATGAAAATAAAATATCTATTGTGCCTACAGTAATGTCCATGAAAGGGTTAATTGAGAGGTTCTTGTAGTTTAGAGGCTGTCAATTGGTACGATAAATGTTATACCTATTATGTTGATATTAATATCTAGGTGTATTTTTATGCAATATGAAGGTTCAAGAAATAAGATAATGACGCCGAATCTACAGACGATTAGATGTTAGTAGGTATTGCTTTTTTTATTAAAACACAGATTCACTTATGAGACTGTTATTTAGGAGAGTAATAATATTTTTGGCACCATTGATGACAGGCATTGAACTATTTTTGTCTACATATTTCTTAAGAATGACATTATTTGAATTAGTTTATTCAGTGGCTATAAATATGAGATAATGAACTTTGTCTTGTCGTCGGTGGCAACGTACCGGTAGCAGGTATGGTGTTTGCTTTCATAACTAAATTTTCTCATGCAAATATTTTACGCTGAGATCTGCTGTAACCGCGCGTAAATTCACGGTAAGGCTATTGTTTTTAGTTTGTAAAGGGGGTGGTTCAAATAGTTTTATATACTCGCGGGTAGGTTGAAATATAAACTTCTGTCAAAAATAAAAAGTTCTGTCAAAAAAAAATTAAGGTTTCGGTGCATATTGACTATATATAATATAAGTGTTTGGCTGCCTCTGTGGTTCGGTGTTACTACTACGCAGAGGTCGCGAGTTCGATCTATTTTCATTGGTCTGGGTGTTTCTATGTATAATATGTGTGTATTTACAAAAAAATAAAAGTTGTTAAGTATGTATATCCGCATTCTAAAACCTATAACACAAGCTATAGTACGGACACATATTTAGCGAAATACAAAGAAAGAAACAGATTTTTTAAAATTATAGCTTTATTTCAAAAATAAATATAGGTATATAAATATTTTATTGTTTAAAAATTATACCTTTTAAAATCAAAATAAGATCACTCGTGGTCCACATTTTGTAATTAAAATCATCTTTAGTAAAAATGTACATTTCAAGGTTACTGAAGGTAATTAATGAAAATGGAAAAAGTAAGTTGAAAACTGTTTTTAAGGTAAAATAACTAAATTTTAATAACGTGTGTTTCCTCCACGTGCCCTAATTAAAGTTTCGACTCGCCTAGGCATGCTAAGAATAATGTTATCTAAAGTCTCCTGAGGCAGTCTTTGCCATTCTTCGACTACGGCGATTTGCAGATCATTGATGTTGTCTGAAGCTGGAACTCTGGATTTAACTCTTCTTTTTAACAAGTCCCACACATGCTCAATCGGATTCATATCCGGTGATTTCGCCGGCCACTCCATGACTCTGATAGTCACATTATTTAGGTATGAACGAGTTGATTGGGCAGAATGTGGTCGAGCATTATCTTGCATCAAAGTGAAGTCGTCCCCAATAAAGGGGGCAAATGGCATAACATTCTCTTCTAAAATGTCTTTTATATAGCGATCTGCTGTTAGATTCCCTCCAATGATCACAACCAAGTCCGCACGAGCTCCCAAACATATCCCTCCCCACACCATTATCCTCCTCCATATACCACAGTTGTTTCAAAATTTGCTCGATTATCGTTACCATTGGCGTCTGTATATTCTTTACCTTGCATCAACTTGGTTTAAAAGAATTCTGCACTTAGCAGTAAACAATACCTTACCCCATGGGTCAAACTCAAAGCATTTATTTCATTTTGATCATAAAGTATGATGCTTATAAAAAGTCAACATTACATGAAGTCAGCCAATTGACCTACAGCCAGTTCGCTGACGAGGTAGAGCTGTAAGAAGAACTGGCAAGAAACTCACGCCACTCTTTTCAATCGCCAGATAATTACAGTTATTTGTATGAGTTACAATTTAAACACTCAACGCAACCAAAGAACAATACAAAGTAATTATTATAAAGTAACCAAATAATACAACTAGGTACTAAGATTAAAGAAAGAAAAGAGGGGATTTCAATTATTTAGTTTCATCTAGTATGGTAATTTGACTACGTATTTTAATTTAAATGGTAAACTCCTGGTCACATAGAACGACAAGATTATACTGGATTGAATATTAAATGTATGCCATGCCAAGATTGACCAGTCATCCCATTCACGAGCATGACGCACGGGCCAGCCATCATTACCCTCGCCATATTAGAGGGAAGGTGATGACCCAGCCAATACGACACCACAAGCAATGACATTTTAGTGAGCATGACAATGCAGGGAATGGGTGGTAAAAGAACCATAATAAAATGTAGTATGCCTTACGAATTCATAATGATCATGATGTGCATCCACTTCACATTAAACTTTTACTACAATAGTCAACAATAATAGTCAACACAATTACTATAATAATATTCAATATAAGTACAATAATAATAATATTCAATATAACTACAACAATAACAATCAATAACATTAAACAATAAAAAAAAACATTGCAAAGTTGATGTTCCCGGGCGAAAATGAGTCTGTTCCTACAATGGTGTACCTGAAGTCTTGGAGCTTTGGCGGGCACGAACGAACCAAATTCAGCTTCTTTGAGCCTTCTTCGTACTGTTCGCTCACTCACTGCTACACCTCGAACTTTCTCAAGCTCATTTCTGGCTTGGACTGCAGTCAGGTATTTATTTATAGGTATTCCTACGTATACGAAGCTGTATAAAACGATCATCTCTGTCCGAAGTACGCCTTTTTTGGCCTTGTCCTGGTCTTCTCACATAAGTATTAGTCTCCTGAAATCTCATCTCAAGTGCCCTGGAAATCTCAGTAGGGGTCAAATCCGGCATTATGATGTCCTTGATGTTAGTACAGAAATACAACTTAGAAAAATAACAAACAAAACCGTATTTTAATGCAAATTTTATAACGATATAGAAAATTAGCTCAATTTAGTGCAAGTTCAAATAAAACATATAACTATAAAATACGTTGTTCTAAATTTAAATTAAATAAAACCAGCCAGCAATGTGGCACAAAACGAATATTCGGTCTTTTTTTTGTGTTCCGCTCAATGCTGGTGTGTATATGCTTACTTTGGTGGTAAAAATTATTGATGTCCGAAACGAACGATTTACAATAGGTATGAGTGATATCGGATTAGTACGAAAAACGTTTGATTTTCTGCCCGCATGTTTTAACTTGACTGGTTAGCAAAAGTTGCAATCGTGATCATATCGCATAATAATATACCTACTATTTTCACAACATCTAATTTACAGTAGGTATAGGTATTTTACAAGCATTTACATCTTAATTTTTATTTTTATTAGTTACTTATGCTATTTTTATAATGTTATAATCACCTGAACACTTAAAATTACTTGATAGTAAAATATTGTCAAATTCTTGTCACTAAAAAAAAAAATAACGTTTTAAAAACTTCATTAGTAGGTATCTATCATCACAATGAGCCATCAACGCACTGAACTCACCGACTTATAGGTATACCGCCCTAAAAATTACGTTAAGACACAATTAACGTTACTGTACAATAACAATAAAACCCTTCATAAATACGTTAAATCTATTAAGATTATCTTGATAATTGCCTCTAATTCTGTTTAGAGGTAATGTTACTACTTTTTTAATCACTTGTATAAAATAAGTATTAAAGGCTTACAAAATTTAAATTTAGTAGGATTATTTTCATGTTATTTTTGTCGTTAGAAAATGGTTATAATTTACTAAAAACGGATTATTATAGAATTTTCTTTGTTATAGAAGGTTACAACGAAAATAAAACCTAGGTATCGCATCGCGAATATAACAAATACATCGACAAATAGATATTTTTTGTTATTTCTATTAATGACAGATGAAGAAGCTACCACTGCGTAAGAAAATACAGAAACACGATTCTGAAATTGAAGCTAATGACCTATCTCTGCTGCTGGTAATGCTTGCTGCTTTTTGTAATCGGAAATTGCTTCATCATCATCATCATCATATCAGCCAAAAGACGTCCACTGCTGGACATAGGCCTACCCCAATTTTCGCCATCGTAGCCGGTCGTTCGCCGCCCTCATCCATCGGTTGCCCGCCACCCTTATAAGGTCGTCGGTCCACCTTGTGAGGGGAGGGGTCTGCCCATTGCTTACAACGGTATAATAGTGTTGTTGTTCTTCTGTAAGATGTTGGTACTTTCCTAGTAGTCATATTAGAAGGAACTATTGCTTTAAACTACGTCTCTTCAAATAGGATTTATATTTATCTTTACTAATATATAAATTTGCAGCTGCATTTTTTTAGTTTGAACGGGCTAATCTCTAAAACTACTAGGCCGATTTAAAAATTCAATTTGCATTTAATAACCCAATTCTTGGGAAAAGTAGGAGCGGCGTAGGAACCAAAGATGTAAACGCTGGTAAAACAGCGCTGCGGGCGGCTAGCTTAAAATAAAACCCGGGTGTATCTGGAATTGGACACTAATTAGCCAAGACCACAGTAAACAATTATTTGTGTAATTTTCGTGGTAATATTCTGATAAAATTATTATGTTAATTAAATCAAATTGCTTTCAGCAATTTGGCCGCCCATTTCCCTGTTACCGTACTGTTATTATGTAGGTATATATTGAAGAAAATTTTTATATAATTCTTTTTTCATATTATTACGTACGTTATGTAATGTTAGAAAGTACATAAATAATAATTATTGAAGCGGGTTTAGAAACAAGTGGCAATCAGTCGTAGTCGTTGACTCGCCACCCAACATGGGACCTCACATAATAAAATATAAAAAAAAATATTCTACCACATTCACACAGCGCCATCTAGTCGCAAATTAAGCAATTGTATTTGCTTGTGTTCTGGGTAATAAACAACTGATATACTACTTATATATATTTTTTTTTGTAAATACATACATATTATAGATAAATTACACCCAGACACAGAACAAACAATCATGCTTATCACAAAAAGATTTGTCCTGGGTGGGAATCGAACCCACGACCTCCGCCTTAGCAGTCAGGGTCACTAACCACTAGGCCAACAGGCCAGTCATAATTATGTAACTGTCGAAATTGGGTGCAATATATCTATTCATATTGTGAAAGCAGACATGTTAAAATGTGATAAAGCTCATTTGGGTTTCTGATAAGTGTCATAATACAAAATGTATTACGTGAATACGAACACAAACTCAAGCAATGTAGGGAACTTTACGAGTTTGTTGGTTTGTAAACTATTTTAACTTTATGTACTGATTATGTACATGAGAGGGCTTAATGCCAGGTGGCATTTTCTAGCTATTAGTATCTAGTATTGTTAAATTTTTTTACATTGTGATTTGTGAAATAGAGGTACATTGTGAACTCCTGTGGTAAATTAAGTTCATCTTACTTTATACTTATACCAAAAATTAACAGTTTATATAATATCTACATAGAAACATTTATCACAGTTCACATGTTGCCTTTACCTTTTGTAGCAATATGCAAATTGAGGCAGCCTGTAAAGCACACATTTTACTTTTTAATTTTTCTTTACAACATAGAAAGCTGTAAGTAATTAAGTATCTATAGAGTTAAGTGTATTGCCTGCGTCACTTTGCATGCTACTTGAAACTGTAACTTACAACAATTGTAATAACCTGGCGATTAAAAAGAGTGGCCTGAGTTTCTTGCCAGTTCTTCTCATGGCTCTACTTCGTCAGCGAACTGGCTGTAGGTTAATTTGCTGACATTTTGTAAACTTTGACGTTCATAAGTGTTAATTTAATTAACTTAAATGAATAAACATATATTTCATTTCATTTCTTCTTTGAATGTAAATAAAGATTTAATTAAATTTAATCTTAATTTACATATAAGTAAGTGGCAAGAGTAAGACATGTAGTCAATTGTTGATATATTATAATATTATTATGACAAGTAAAGAAAAGCGAGATTTCTCTTAGATGATTTTTATTAGAGTTTTGAAAGAACCTTCACTTTATACAGGACAGTATTTTATTGATAATACCTACATAGGTATTGCGTTTCAAATAAGTGCTACTTGCTGGTGCTTGTATAGAAAGGTTTGTGCTGTTCCGTATAGTTCAGCTGTGTTACTGATGCGGTCGAGCATGTATAGGGCCAATCTGGAAAGCACACCGCGTGATGCCAGCTGTGGTTTAAGCTTGTATATAACAAAGTTTGTATTAACATTATTTACTATGTAACACCGACCGTGCGTTTCTATATGGCACTGTTGCTACGCACGTCATGCCGTTGAATACAGGGAAGGGACGCATTCCAGTGTGATATACAGACGACCGCATAATATTATGTTGTGGGCTATGGCCACACCATCGTGTTGGCTGGGCTATTAATACCTGAAATTTGAATTATTCCTTAAGACTACAATATCGGTTAAAGATAATCTATTAATTCAAAATTTATATTATTTATGCCAAATTACAACAAAAATCTTTAAAAGTTTACGCGTAACGGAGTAAAAAGCCCTCAAATATGTAAAAATCTTAACAAATTTTCACAATAACATCTGTAACAGAGAAAGTAGGATCAGAGTAATTGAATCATGTACCAGTTGAAACATTTGTTTACTGAAACTTACAATATGTCAGCAAGAACAGGCACAGTAAATAACAAACCGCCAAGCTAAGCTCGTTGTAAAATAGATAATAAAGTTCGTGTAAATAAGTTACATTCTGAGCTGACACAAATTTGTAATTGGAACAATATAGAAGTGAAATTTTCAATTTATCTAAAATTGGTGGTTATTTTCAATTTATCTAAAATTGGTGGTTAAGTATTCAATATTTGGTAGAGTCATAATTTTTAATTTAAATTAAACAAAAACAGTTGTGATGTATTGTATCTTAATAAAGCACCTGAGTTCACAGCTAATGAACGGTGGTTGATCCCTTAAACCTGATGGTCAGTTTTTTTTATTACTGACAGTGAGCCGATGGTGTATCTGTTGCTCGTGGACTTTCTAAACGCCAGGGATAAAGCCTTATTATTAGATAAAGATTAATCTCAAAGAAAGATATTTGATTGGATTATTTAGTCATGATGATACACGAAGACTGCATTTTTTAAATTGTAAATAAATTGGATCGTATCTATCTTTACCTTTTTAGCACTATCACCAGTTTTCACCTAATAATATTTATCTTATGAGTTGAGTTTTTCTTACAAAAAAGTTTTCTGACAATGTTTGCTTTCACTACTTGCAAGATAAACTTGGAAAGCACCATATTACAAGTACTTTCTAAGTTTATCCTAGAAACTTTTCAAAGTCACATTAATAGCTGTCTTGTTTCGAGTTGCCAAATGACTTTTTATTTAATTTATCTAGTACTTGGATACCTTTATTTAGTGTTTAATTTAATTCTAAAAAATGTTATTGTTTAACAAGTATTAAATCAGTAATTTGACATACGATGAATCCATACCAACATTATCATTTTAGCCTTCTACTTGTGGTCAAATATACCCTCAAAGCATCAAATTAGGGGAGTCATGTCATTGTTTTTACGCTAGGTAAGCAGAGTTGCTATCGCAGTGGCGAGCGGTCCTAAAAAAACAAAGTACATTTTTTATAATAATAGAAAAAATTTCATTTTCTGTTGCTATGTATTTGTATTCCAAGAATATATATTTGTTCTACGTTTTAGAATTTTATTCCCTTCACAACGCAAATTCGTGGGCGGCTACGGCCATAAATTCAATTTAAACCATTATTGTAGTACATATTTGTGTTCGATTCATAGTTGGCTTGCTATGTGTTTATCTTGTGGGCACTTTCGCTAACGTTTTGCCTGAAAGTCGATACAGTGGAGCAACGCGATGACGTCAATGTTGCTTTATGATTCAATCTGCTGTTAACTGAGCTCTCGCCCAGCTGAGTGCAGCCGGCTCTAAATATAATCTTAATAATTTTACTTACACGTATTTCATCTTCAGACAATTTTTTCTGATATATTTACCTGCGCTTACATTACTCTGGGTACGGTACATCTAAAACCTTTATTTAATGTACTTACCAACTTACGTCATAATTCACAACTAATGTAAAAGAAAAGCAATTAAAACTTTGCTGAAATTGAAATTCTATAATAACCAGAATAGCTCACAGCTACCTTTTTATTCCGTTGCCTATTCAAATGTTAAAGGTTTTTTAACCGACCTATTTTTATTCAACTTTACTGTTTCTTTTGCGAAAAGTGCGAAAGTTTGTATGTGTGTGTGTGTGTATTTGTGTAGCGCCTAAACGGCTGAACCTATTTCGATTAAAATTGGTATGTAGATAGATTCGGTGCCGGAGCCGACATAGGCTATTTTATCCCGAAAATCGGTCTAGTTCCCGAGGGATACAACAAACCATATTATGCGCGGGTGAAACCACGCCGCAGAAAGCTAGTCTAATATGGTTTAAATCGATTCCTGACGATTCGATTTTCAATAGTCGTCTATAGAATCCTGAATAAATTGTTTACTATTTTACTGATCTCTCTTTCTACTTATAACAAAATAACGCAATGGAAGATGAGATAAGATGAGATCTTCGAAAGTGACACACGTCTATCAGCTAATTGACAAATTTAAGTCGATTAAAGTGTATGTACCTATGTCTATCAACAATCAGTTCTATTGCAGTATAGCTTACGGTAGTAGGTCCATGTTGGTTGAGCATGAATGGGCTGGATCGACTAGGGAAGTACTACCCTCTCATAGAAGATCGACGTAAGAGTAGTAGTATCCGTACTACTGCGTTTCGTTCGGTGAGTGAGAGTGCCGGAGGCCCAATTTCCCCCCTTTTCTCTTTCCTCACTTCCCTCATTCCCTTCCCCTTACCTCATTCCCAGCTGCCATAGTGGAGGCCACCATACCAGTAGTTTAAGACGATGGCTTTTGGTATAGTGGCCACCACTTCTGGATTCCACTGACTGCTTACCATTAGGCGGGTGGAGTCACTTTGGTGGGCTAATATAAAAAAAGTGCATTGCTGAATAATTGGTTTCTCCCGCGGCCAGTTCTACGGTTGCCGTGTCTAAACTATTCCAGCAATCTGATTTAGGTCAGGCCAGTCCATCTGTGTCGCTATAGACATCCCAAAATACCAACCTGTGTTTAAATCATCTAGTCTATACCAGAAATCTTCCTATTTCTGGTCTTTGATCGATCGAAGCTACCTAAAATATCATACCTATATACTGGCCAAGGAGTCAAAAATGTCTGTTAGTCAAATGTAGTTATAAATAAACATTTCTACGGCTAACTCTAATGCCGTGTACCTACCCGATGAATGGAATACCCAATTCTTATATCTTTTAATATCATTGGTTGTAGGTACAAAGCCTACATTGTTGTTATTGATTTGTCACGAGTACGGTCATTATTTCCCGAACTTTTACCAGTAATGAGTGTACACACTTGTCAAGCACGCTTGGCGGTGACACACACACACACACACACATATATATATATATATACACAAATATGTATAGTATGTTCTATTTGCTTACCACTAAAGCCGTCATGTAGCTGAATTATGAACGATTTGGCGTTTGCTAACTACTAGTAGCAGTAACCGCAGCACGCGTACCATGTGGAGTAAGTCCTATTAATATTATAAATGCGAAAGTTTGTGTGTGTGTATGTGTGTCCTAAACGGCTGCCCCGATTTCAATGAAAATTGGTACATAGATAGATTCGGAGCCGGAGACGGACATAGGTTACTTTTCATCCCGAAAATCAGTCTGGTTCTCGAGGGATACAACAAAACATATTTTACATGCGGGCGAAGCCGTGGGGCGCAGCTAGTGTACATATAAATAAAATACATTTATTTATGTACTTTATGATACAGAAATGAGGGTCTCAATAGACATTTAAATCACTAAACTTTTGATATGTGCCTTCGGTTTTGCAACTTTTAATGAATTATTGTCCTGTTCTAGGGTCATTTGGTTATATCTTATATTGCTCAAATCGCAATAATTGTGTTCAATATCTCTGTTAAATCACACTAATTTTATAAAAGGAAACCTTTATTTGTGTTTGGGCCTCAAGCTAAAAATAGAGCCACCCGTTGTAACTCTGATTGAAATAAAAATAAAATAAAATTAATCGGCATTCTACAACCCATATCACAACCTATTAATATATGCTTAACTGGGCCTAGATGGCGTTGTGTGGTTGTTGTGTTATTATTATTAGTATTATTAAATACTTACAGAAAATTTTAATCAAATTCAAGACAAATCCGTCTGAAGCCGTGACTGAAGACAGCCTCTCTTCTCACCCTCCACCTTCAGCATTAGACTGGCAGTAGTAAGTCTAAAATTAAAAGTGCAAATGGCGTTGGGTGTTACCATAACTAGTATCCGCCAGAGAAACAGAATAAAAATGTATGAGAATATTTTATGGAAAGAATAATAAGAGATACCTTAATTTTCCTTTTGTTACGCTGCTTACGCCATTAACTCCCCGTCTATGTGTTTGTATTGTGCTGTCACGCTTTGTCCCATAAATACTATCATAATTTTACGTGGCTTTATTTAAATGAATTTACGCTTATGAAAAAGAATATTAATACAATGGATCAGTTACTATATTGTGTATTCGTATTTTCCACTGCATTTTTAAAATTTTACAGAGTATTATTATGGCCGTAGCGTCTCGTGACAAGACGAATCAGCCTCGGAAAACATTATTACTTTGTAATATCCTCATAAAGAAAAAGGATACATTTCTTTTGTATATATTGTATCCGTATTTGAACTCCTCATTAGGGTTGATAATATGGTTATGTTAAACGGTAAGAACCACCAACGGTAGAAGACTAGTTAGAAGCATGTGGATAGACGTAACTATAACCCAGTTACCTACGCTTATAAGCACCTTATAATACAATATATAAAATCGATTTCAATTTTGATTTCAATGGCGTTCTTAAGTTATATTTGAAATCGCTGTGTAATTAGAGCATTGTCATGCGGTCATCTGTATAGTGAAGACATTTATGCAATGCGACTTTTTCTAATTGGAACGAAATACATCCCAAAAAATCTCATTTTTCTTAACACGTAAAACCTTTCTTTGTTCTTAATCTTTTACTTTATCTACAAGGGTTGTTGGATTGTATAGCATAGGATGCACATAAAAAATTCTTCAACAAAAGCATCTGACCTGGATTTTAAACAATTCGATCCTATCTCATATCTTTACATTGAAATGACATCTTGGTTTTTCGTATTGTGAGAAGGTCATCATCTGATTTTCTTTACATAATTTGTAACACAACAAACCTCTGCTTTCATTAATATTTTCGTAACTAAAGTACAAATTAAATATCTGTTATGATTATACCTATGTAGAAACGTTTCTATAATGCTTAGATAATAAACAACGGCATACCTCACTTGATAATAACTGGTTACTAAACATGTATACTTAAAAATAAAACTGAGATGCTACCAAAATGTTTAACGAATGAGCACTAGAGAATAAACCTATGTTATTAGGTAGGTACTTTTACAAATTATGGTCTTAAAATTTAGATTTAGAAAACATATTTGTAAGTAGTTGATATAGATACCATGAGCCTATTGCAGTCCTCCGTCCTACATAGACCTAACTCAATTTTCGCTATAACATTCAGTCGATTTGTATTTTTATAAGAACTCAGTAACAATTTTGATAAATAGAAGACCTTTTTTTACCTTCATTTTCTGACCGTAACAATCGGCCCTAACAATCTTGTAAAGTACTTACGTAATTTATATAATTTAATTATACCATCTGTATAAATTAAAGTCAAAAAGAAGGCTTTCATAACTTTACCTTTGTTATGAATATTCTGTTCCGGATATTAGAATTTCTTTGCTAAATTCAGAAATTAAATTGTGGCAGTATTTAGGGTGGTTATCCAAAATGATGGGTATAACAATTCTCTTAAGATCTTTGTTTCAAATTGTCGAACAGTTTTACATAAAGTTAGTTTGAGATAGAGACTTTGTGGGATTTACTTTGGTAGAAGAAAAGCGCCGTTGTTTCAGCGAAAATATTTGTGTAAAAGCATTTGGTTTTTAGAGTAAATTCTAAGAACATAAAAATATTTTATGCTACTATGTGTGTGTACTAGTGAGATCACGGAACAGAGATTTCTGTGATATAGGTGAGATAAATTTGACGCCATCAATTAATATTCTATCTATAAGTACTACTATTATATAAAGTGGAAGAGTTAGTTTGTTTGTTTGTTTAGACGCGCAAATCTCTGAAACTACCAGTCAGATTTAAATAATTCTTAATTATGATAGCCCAGTTCTTGAGGAAGGTTATAGGCTATGTAACATCACGCTACTGACGACGTGAGCCGAGCAGTAACTAAAGATGCGGGTGAAACCGCACTGCGGGAAGCTATTATAATAATGACTTTTGTCAAACAATGACTTAAATGTCAACTGTAGGCAATAGTTATTAGTCTGTTTGAATATGATTGACCAGGCGTAAACCGATTTGGTTAAAATTTTGCTTACAAATTAGTTGGATATACCCAACATACCTAATAATAGGATACTATTATCAAGAGAATGCATGTATGAGAGAAAATAGTTAAAGTCGGTTTAGCAATACTTTTAGTTCCGAACTCATGCCAAGGTTATGACAAAACAAATAGGAGCTAGTTCAAAACATACCGACAAACCGTCAAATAACTCCGTGTGGTAATCTCTATCTATATCTATCTATACATATAATAAAAATGTAACGGATAGCTTATTTAGATATGGTTTTCACTAATACATTGTGATAAGCTTAACTTAACATTTAGTGTTTGTTTCATGCCAATAGGTTAATAAATAAAATTATGCCAATTTAAAGAATCACGTCGAGCATTTGTTAATTTACAACGAAACTTGATAGAAGCAGAAATTTTAATAGGGTGCGGAATAGGTGATAGTGTTTTCATTCCTCGGATTCCTCTTATTTCAAACACTTTCCGTTTAGTTTTAAACGAATCCAGTTGCCAGTGAGCCTGTTTCGCGATGCCAATTAATAAAGACCTTATTTTCCTTTCCTACACCCTAAAACCTCCGAAACTCCAACCTAAAGTTCTGCACAGGCGCTGTTTTAGTCGTATAGATAGTGAGGCGCTAAGTAAGGACGCCTCGAAGATCAACTGGGACGATTTATACTCGGCTGCCTCAGTGGATGCAAAAGTTGATCATCTGAAAAACAAAATTATAGAGCTTTTCGATAAGCATGCTCCGATAAAGAAAGTGAGACAAAAGCGCCTACCTGCACCTTGGATTACAGCAGGAGTTCAAATGGCCATGAGGCGTAGAAATCGGGCTTTTCGGAGATACAAAAGGGACCGTAGTGACGAAAACTGGTCACTTTTCAAGTCTGCAAGAAATCGCTGCAATCAGATGATACGTAACGCCAAACGCCGACATATTCTTAGTAACATAGATTCCTCGTCCCCTGTCGATATTTGGAAGTTTCTTGGGACTCTAGGTATCGGCAAACAGCGTCGTGTTGATTTGCAGATGACACTTGGTTTGGAGGATATTAATCGTTATTTCATCACTACTACTCCGCTAGATCACCAAACCAAGTGCCAAACTGTTGATTACTTAGCTGGTCTACCTCATCCTAATATTGAATCCTTTTATTTTTCTCCAGTAGCATCGGATGAGATCAAAAAAGTCATCCTTTCCATTAAATCGAATGCCGTGGGCTGTGATGATGTCAGTCGTCGCATGGTCATGGCAATCCTTGAGCACCTCCTTTTTCCTATTACCCATATTATTAATTTTTCCCTTTTCTCTGGAATCTTTCCATCCTCGTGGCGTAACGCATACGTTATCCCATTACCCAAAACTCAAAATCCCACACTACCCAATCATTTCCGTCCTATATCCATTCTTCCCTTCTTATCCAAAGTGCTTGAGGCCTGCGTGCACAAGCAACTCTCCCATTTTGTGTACCGCAATCAGCTACTTAGTCCCATGCAGTCTGGGTTTAGACCCGGACATAGCACTGTATCCGCGCTCCTTAAAGTGACTGGCGATATTAGGGAGGGCATGGAGAGTACCAAAGTCACAGTCCTGGCTTTGGTCGATTTCTCGAATGCCTTCAATACCGTCAGTCACGATATCCTTCTGTCTATCCTTTCCCACTATAAGGTCTCCTCCGAAGCTCTGGAATGGTTCTCAAGTTACATTCGAGGTCGTCAGCAGTCTGTCCGCTTCGAAGATTCATCTTCAAGTTGGGGTGACATTGACTCTGGCGTCCCTCAAGGCGGTATTTTATCTCCTTTGTTATTTTCAATTTTTATTAATCTTTTAACACCTAATCTTCAGTGTGCGTATCATCTGTATGCTGATGACTTGCAGATTTATTCTCAAGCAAGTGTTGACTGCATCTCAACTGCGGTTGACATGGTGAACCGGGATCTGGTGCACATTAAAAACTGGTCTGACAGATTTGGTTTGATTATAAACCCTTCAAAGTGCCAAGCCACCATCGTTGGCAGCCAACGCCTTATAAGCAGACTAAACTGGACTACTCTTCCGTCAATCATATTTAACGGGGCTATCATAGATTTGTGTCCAAGTATTAAAGATCTAGGGCTACACATCGACACTACATTGAATTGGAGAGCCCAAGTTACGCAAGTCAGCCAGAAAGTCACCGGTACCCTGCGTACTCTGTATAGGCTAAAGAATTTTCTACCTTGTGAGACTAAGGCAATGCTTGTGCAGACTTTAGTCTTTCCTTTGATTGACTATGGTGACGTGTGTTATTTTGACCTAAATGCAGATCTTCTCAACAAATTGGACCGTCTTCTCAATAACTGCATTCGATTCGTTTTTTGTCTTCGCAAGTATGACCATGTGTCTACCTATAGATCCCAATTGAACTGGCTTCCCATTCGTCAGCGTCGTAATCTGCGCGCACTCTCTACACTTTATTCCATCCTTGCTAATCCTAATGCTCCCACATATTTGTCCTCCCAATTTAAATACCTCTGCTCTTTACACGAAAGGCCTCTTCGCTCCTCCAACAATCTCCTCCTTGCCTGTCCTTCTCATAAAACCGGTTTCATCCACTCCTCTTTTCCTGTCCAATCAATATTACTCTGGAATGCCCTCCCTCTGGAAATCAGGATGGCAACTAACCGAAGCACGTTTAAGATAAAGGTTCGGACACTTCTCATTGATAAATTGGCAAAATCAACCCAATAGTTTACATTTATTGTTTTATATATATATATATATATATATACATATATATTTATGTGTAATAATGTAGTACTAGTACTATATGTATGATTTTTATGTATGTTTATCATTATATTTATACGTACGTATGTGTATTGTTATGGTCTTATTTAGTAAAATATTCAACATTAGTATTAACAATTTTACTACATTTACTATCTGCTATCATGCACCTACTGTGGTTCAACTCTGCATTACCCGGTTGACTGGTAGAGAATGCCGTTGGCATTAAGTCCGCCGTTATACATTCTGTGTGTAAGAAGCTTAAATAAATAAATAAATAAATAAAGACCAAGGTCAAACACTAAAAGTTGTGGGTGTGGATCTAAGTATTAGCTGTTTTTCGCATGGTCAGCTTTAAGTGGCTCTGTCACGTGATTCATGTGTTGTGTGTATGCTTTGATCCCCTATGGCTATACGTCTAATATCGTATATAGAGAAGTATTACTGTGAAGTAATTTTTTTTAAATACCCAAACGAGGTTTTTTATACTCCAAAATAAACCAAAAGATAATTATCCATAATTTCAACTTCCACGAGGACGAAGTCGCGGGCACTGCTAGTAAATATATAAAGCTATATAAAATTACCGCTGTGAACACGTTGACATAATCGTTACATTATTATACCTTAGTAAATAATGTACTTGTCATTTTAAAATCTTTTCTTGTCTTCAAATGGGCATTGGTCAGAGGTAAGGCATTCTCCGAATACACAACATCGCACAGAGCGAGTACCTATCTACATTTTTTATTTATTTAGTACGAGCTGCCCTATACGATTAGCAGATCTCGTTTTCAAGGTGCCAGACCTCAAAAGAAAAATAAAAATACTTTAATAAAATGTAATATAATAGGTAAATCCGTGTCGGTAGTACCGTTATCAAGTGCCGTCAATCATGTCGATGAAACCGCTTATTGTATCAACATAATATGTCCCACATGTCTATATTTTATCCGAGCACTATCCATTTTAGGATTTATAACTCATTGCACCATTTATTTTATTTAACCCTTATCTTAGGGCTTAAATATTGTTTTAAAAGAAATAGATAATGTTTTAAGATGCTGATTTTGTTTTTTTTAAACATTTTACAGAAATTAGACGTAATGTTCTTAGAAGTATCTTTCAATGTATCATGGGCATCGTAGTACTATAGCCAATTGAATGATTTAAGGAGTTTCGTTGTAAGCTTATTTGATTCTTAGGTATGTTAATAAAATTCAGTTTTAATCAGAATGTCAGCTAGAAAAATAATTATAATTTATTTATTTCCGTAAGAAGTGGTACACAAACTTAATACAAAGAAATACAATATTGTTTTAGTTTTTTTATTTATTCATTTATTTGTACAATAGAATAATTTGTTACAATGTACATAACAATTACCTATCAAAAACTCTTATGGTGATAAAGACAGCCGGCTTATGTGGCCTGTTACGGCAGGCTGCCGGTGTCATTGCAGATCTCCATGAGCGATAGTTAGCACTTAGCACTTACTTACCATCAGGTAAGCCGTAAACAGGCCTGCTGCTGAAGCCAATTTAAATGTGTAGCTTCGTAATAATGAAGAGAATACACAGGTAATACACTGGGAAAGTTGGTAAAGGTCGCCCTAGACGAACATACGTGGACCAAATAGGTGATGTGTTGGCAAAGTGCACAATTACAAGCACCGTAAACGACGTGTGTGTATTTTATAAGATTAATGAATACTGAAGAAGCAAAGAAGGTATGTTTGGATCGCAGCAAATGGCGTTCTATAGTCTCTGCTTAACCTATTAATGGTAGACAGGCGTGAAGTAATTAATGTATGTCTGTATACACAGGTAGCATGTTAGTGGGTCGCGTCATATTCCATGCACGGCCTTGATCAATTATTAAGTCGTACCGCTGCCTACACGTGTCAAGACTTAGGTATATATGTTGTACAAATACAAATCCTTCGTATAGCCTTGAGCTTTATGTTTTTGAAAATTTAATTAATGTAGGCAGTGTATTCATGAGTAGATACACTGCCTACATTAGTATAATCTTTTGTGACCCAATCTCTCAATACTTTTGATATCTTTTAAGTTATAGAGAGCACGGCTCTTTAAGGAATTGCTATGCTAATAGACCAATTTCATCACCCATTCTGGCTCTACAACTACCTACTTAATTTGAAATCTTGATACTTCTGTTATCAATATTCCGCAGGAAAGGCCTGCAAAAAGTAATCGTTCAATATCTATATAATAATTTTATTGTAGGTTGAATAAAAGAAATGTGATTGTATTGAAGCTACAGAAAAAACTTTTCTCAAATTTTGTAAAAATCATTTTGATTGTACTTTGCTTTAAGCATAATTCAGCAAAATAATGACTTGATTTTCAACCATCTATCTAAACATATCAATTAAAACCTTAATACCTAAAGAAACTCAAGTTCAAAATGTTTCCCTCAGTTTCTTTAAATTAATATTCTCGAACAATGAAATAATATACTATGAAGAACCTGGTATTATGTATAAAAATAAAAACACTTATAATAAATAATATTTTCAATTTGTAACAGAGATGCAATTTCAAAAAAAAAAAATAATAGAATTAATATACCTCATCAGCCGTAATGTGGCAGTACCTAAATACGTCCCACTGAGAAATGACAGGCCGGCAGACATAACAAGTTTAAAATAAACGCGTTGTTATTATTATTTTTATACTGGATTATTTATATAACAAACAATATTTTCATCTATTTTAAATAGATTTTACGATAATGTGAGTATTCTACAAATGCCGGTATTTATAGTTAGCGCCTAATTTTTTTATACCATGAACCTGTAGGTACGAAAAGTATTGAACTTGATCGTTTAAACACGATATTCTTTACTTGCAAATTTTATGAATAGTTCATTTTTGTTTTACTTTACATAAGTCAAACATCACTTCTATTGTTTGATTTTTAAATAGATGCTTTATTAATTTCTTGCCCAATTTATTCCTTAAATAATAAGATAGTACCTAATGTTACTCAGTAATACGAACTAAATATTGTTATACTTGTTATAATAAACATTACTAAAATGTTTTATGGATGTTACACAAGTCAGAAGCTAATATCAACGTAGGTGGTCTGTCGTTGGCGATGATCAAAGCATCGTCGACTTCGCGACCGCACGCACACGCACTGCCATTCCATATCTTAACGATTTATATGATTTGCGTGAATCACTTTTTGATTTCATATCAATCAGATATCACATATACTCGTACCAATTATTAAAAATAAATTGAAACATCAAGTAATTGTAACAATTGAACTATAAAAGCCGAATAGATTGCTTTTATAGAATTCTTGACTTGGCATATTGGTCGATTGAAAATTTGTTCAAAGAACGGTTCTTAGTTTAATATAAGTATTATAAACCTTAAATCTATGAATCGTGAAGGTACTAAAAACTGAGTTCTAAAATAAAAAGTATACTGGATGGGAGGTATTCAGCCAGCCCGACAGATAGTCTTCTGGGGATGGAACTTTTTGTTCCCTACTTTCCTGCTAAACTGGTAATTGCATTTTCTACGTCATCAGCAAAAATACCAAATAAAAACTGGACAAACGTGAAGCAGTTTACGTGAACAAGCATCATGGATTTATTCATGTTTGGTGAATTTGTAGAGCTGTGCGATCAACTTTACTATTCTGATTGCGTATGCATTTATAGTCAATGCATATAGTGGAAAACTGTTAAAGGTCTTAAGAATGTATGCACGAAGAACATTTTACTTTGTAAAGGTTTACTATAGGGAATACGAACGGAAGCTACTGATTCAAAAGTTACACGCCTTGGTCTTTTCTATGATATGGGTCTTACCAACTGTCTTAAGATAGTACATTAAGTATGTTCTAGTCCTATACTACTGTGAGTACAAGGCGCTTTTAGGATTAATACCTTTCATCCATAAATTTAAGAATTAGACTCTTGTCGGTGGAACAGATGCAATACCCGCCACTTCTCTCGGTCTAGAACTAAGTATCTCTTTAATCTCCTTATACGATCTGGCATCAACACTTTTCTTTATTTGACTTATATAGCTTTTCCGTGGTCTTTCCCTACCTCGCCTTCCTTCAATCTTTCCCTCAATTATATTTTTAATAAAGATGCCATGTCGTATACTTACCAAAGTAAATATCAGATTGTATTATTTAGACATGTAAGCATCTTCTAAAGTAAATATTCAATTCTTAAGTAATATGATTTGGTCTTATTATTTGATATTTAGTTTAAAATAGGCTCTTACCATAAAAGCTTGTCTTATATTTCTTCTCCGCAGTGAAAATTTAACTAAGTCATAAATAGGCTTACTGCATTAGGCTAAGCATTATTTATGAGTACCCTATCAATATAGGGCTAAGTCTATAACTAAAATTTTACTATGCATGTTTAAGAGCGTTATTTTTTAAAATTAAGAAAGATTAAATGATAAAAATTGGAAATCACGAAAATATGACACTAAATTGCGACGTTGCCACTCTTATGTGTAAATGCTTATAATATTCTAAAGGCATTTTAAAATATATATTGTTCGGCAAAAACTCTGTGGTTTTCCATTTTTTTGAAAGGATGCCTTGTTTTTGATACTTAATAGGTATTTTCGTGAGTATTTACGCTCTTACTCAGCATAGGAAACGCAAAGGTACTAATACCACTACTTCATTATCGAATGAATTGGAAGAAAATACATTCTATGAGAAGATAGACACCGATATAATTTAATCCATTAAAACTGCATTCAATAAGCTTTTACTACCGCAAAAGTATGTCCTATCTCTTTTAAAGATATAACAGATATACGAGTAAGTTCAGTGAGTAAGTCATATCTACATTTTACCGAGTTTTATGCAATAAGAAGCGAACTTCACAGGTTAATTTTAAACATTTGTTGACAGAATAATAAAGAAATAATTATAATATCTCAACAACTAGGTACACACAATGCCAGCTAGACCCAAAGTAAGCAAGGTATTATAGCTTGTGTTATGACTTCTAGAATGAGAATATACATACTTATATACTTTTTTTTGGAAATACATACATAATTATACATTAAAAAACTTATGATATACTGATTTTAACCTCAGCAAAACAGTCGTACGTATTCCACTACGCCTACAAGGTTAGCGACAGTCGACTGTATTGATGCCAATAAATTTACTTTACCTGAAAAGAAAACATATAAAAATAATTTCTATGTAGTATTTTTCCACATTTAATTTGAATGAGTTCATATTGAAATTAATCTCCGTTTAAGAATTTTGTCGCTTTTTATTCGCTCTGTAATTTTATTTACACTTAGCTCAATGTTGGCATTAGATACTGCCTGACAATTTTTTTAATATTTTTATTGTAATAATAATATAATAATACCGGCCTGTTTACTGTCCCACTGCAGGGCAAAGGCCTCTTCTCTAGAGAAGGTATGAGCATTAATCACCACGCTTGCTCAAGGCGGATTGGCAATTTCTGACTTTTTAAGTCCAGGTTTCCTCACGATGTTTTCCTTCACCGTCAGTCAGAAATGTCCAAGATAAACTTAGAAAGTACATATGATTTGAAAAATTACATTGGTACTTGCCCGGATTTGAACCCACTACCTCGTGTTTACGAAGCGGGTGCCTTATTCACTGGACCATTTTGACCTATTTATTGTATTCTTATATAAAACAAATGTAAATTCACCTCAAGAGATATGTGGCCCTCTTCACTTGTATGACTGTACGCGCCATTCACTTGAAGATTGTGGAATCTGTCTTCACTAATTCAGCGCTAATGGCCCTTCGTCGCTTTATTGCACGCCGAGAATGTCCAACTGACATATATTCTGACAACGGTACTGCTTTTGATGGGGCTGCCCGTCAATTGCAAGAACTAAAAGACTTCGCGGCGAACCAGAAGATTTCGTGGCACTTTATCCCATTGGCTCTCTTCATGAGCGGTTGCTGGGAACGATTGGTGAAAAACGTTAAGACGGCACTTCGAATTACCCTAAAGGAGCGTTCACCAAAAGAAGAGGTCCTTCAAACGCTTCTTCTCGAAGCCAAGGCTACCATCAACAGTCGTCCTTTGACTCATGTGGCTGTTTCTATTTTGAAATAATTTCTTTTATATTTTTATTGTATTCTTATATAAAACAAAGTTTAATTTTATTTCAAATGTAAATTGTATTTGAAAATCAGTATTACAGACATTAAGAATCCAAACGGTTGTTTTTCTTGGTCTCAAACACTCAATGTTTTGGGTAATTTTCAGTATGGATGGGCGTGAGAAGGCTCAGGTGTGACGAGTTGAATATATTACATTAATGATTCCATGCTCGTTTCTGTTTAGTATTTACGTAATATATTTTCATAATTTTAAGTTGGGTAGTAACGAATGAAGTTAATGTATTTATACGTCGCTGATCTTGTATTCGGTATAGGTACATTTCTTTTGAAAATTATTTTAATCAAATTATTTTATAGAAAACTGTTCAGCCAAACGTAAGTTTTTCAGTCAAGGCATTAAATATTTTCATTTAGGTACTCGAAATAAGTTTAAAGAAAAACTACATAAAGTCGCGTTTTTTTACTCCCATACTGAACATATGAACACGGTTATGATTTTTGATGTTCATATGCAAAAAAAGTCAGCTTGCGAGCAGGCGCTCACAGCCAGTGGTTTAAAGGAGGCCAATAACGTGTATAACATACCTAAATACAGATGAATTAAAGGTAAACCAGTACTACTTATATACTACACACGAATACAATATATTTACAGTCCTTTTCTAAAGTTTTGTTAGTAAAACTACTAGCATAAAGAAAGAAGTGGGTATATCTCTTTTGTCAAGAGTAGAAATAAATAGACCGTACAATTTTCTGTAAATATCAAGAAGTCATGAACGTAAGGCGCGTTAATGGCTGGTAGAAGTGTTTGCATACATGCCTTAATGGCTACATTCACGACGATTAAGAATGTTGACTTAAACTTGTGAAAGTTTGAAGTCCCTTGGCGAATGGCAAAAATAGAGTCAGTGTTTTCCGCATTGATGGCTTGTATGTGTCAATGTGAATCGTAAGACAAACCGGGGTATAACGAGACGGCAAACAGCCGACATAAAAGAGTAAACGACTTGTTTGTCCTCTCGACACATTGGCCATGGCTCTTTAGCACCCATGCCCCGCAGTTTCAACCTGTGATAACGACGCAACTTTAACACTTGCTCTGGATTTTGTACACCAATTTATTCTTTAACTTTTACCGTCTTTAACGTCGGGTAGATAGTTAAATTTTAGTGATTGAAAAGTTGAATTTCATCTTCATCTAGATGGCAAGTGAAGAATATATTTTGGGAAAATTGGGGGAATAGTGTTTTTAATCGACTTCAAAAAGGAGAAGGTTATCAATTCGGGCCAAATTTTTTTTTATGTTTGTTACCTCATATCTCGGTCATTTATGAACCGATTTGAAAAATTCTTTTTTTATTTGAATGGGTATACTCTGGAATTGGTTCCTATATATTTTTTATTAAAAAATGGTTCAGTAGTTTGGAATTAATTATATTTTTTATTTTTGTATGCAAGGAGTGAAGACGTGTAAAGCAACATGTCGATATCTTTTACAACGAATTTTCTAACATTGACAGGTCCATGCTAAAATTGTGAATTAATTTCCAAAACTCTTTTTTTGTTAGAAACAACGTAGCCATGGATGGGTGACCATTTGTGTCATTTCATTTTGAGCATCTTCATGCTTTAGAAGCAGTGGACTCTTTAGAAGCTTTGGTAGTCGTTAAGCCAAGTTAGAGGCCTTACGATCGTAAGAAATTCAAACAGCAGCGGGCGAAAATAAACCTGCCTTCACAGCACCACTGTTTATCTTTTGTATATCTGTTACGCGATTGCTCCGTCAGTTAAATTATGATTTTTCATGATTCTTTATTGTTCGTAGGTCATCACTTTTTTGTTTTGGTTTGTGGTTGCCGGGATTCAGGGTTCAGCAATCAGCAAAAGTGTTGATAAGGACTTTATATCTCTATATGTACATCTTCTCTCTCGTCACTACTTTCTTCCAAACGGCGCTGTCTCATTTGCGCAGCACGTTTAGTAGATCTACCTATATCAAATATATTAACAATATACAATTACTTTCCACTAAAAGTTTAAAAAAAAAATATTTTAAGAAAAAAAACGAAAACCGACCTCAAAATAGTACCTACGTGTTCAATCCATAACTAAAAAGTAGAAAATAATATTTTAATTACTTCATACCTAAGAACATTAAAGGGGAATCAACGCAATCATAGATACCTATAATACTTACTTTACTATTTACAATTTATAACCAGTTATTTTGGAGTCGGTGCCAGCCAAGAAGGATCGTAATGACCTTAATAAATATATAACCTACCTACTAGCAAAAATAACCTACTTGATTAATCTATTAATATATGAATGTAAAATATAGATTTGATACAAGAAATCGAACGGAATCTGATAAGTACGCGTCAAATTTTATATGTGTCTAAACACAACTATATGACGTCTGCCTTCGCGCGTTCGGGTAGTCCACTCAGGCATATTCCCCGCGCGTGCCAATACCGCCCCGTGCATTTAAAAAGTTTGTTAAAGATCCTTCTTGGCTGGCACCGACTCCAAAATAACTGGTGATTCTATTTATTTTTTTTATTTTTTTTTATATATATATATTTTTTTTTTTTTTGTTTAGGAAACAAACAGTCATTATACAATAATTATTACAAAATGAGTATTAAATATAGACTTTGAGTTCCATATAAGTAACAAATTCTTATTAATAGAACTGAAAGAAAAATACTATTAATAGTCACAAGAGATTACATTTTGTACAAAATTAAATGATAATTTTAGAAAATTATTGTAATTATTGTATTAAAGAGACAGATATGAAACGATCATTACAAGAGCGCTTTTTCAGCCGCATTAAAAGAGTATTAAAAAGTCACTTAACAGGCGGCATACTTCGGCATACTCAAGTGGACACAGACTGAATTGGATGCCCTGGATAGACGAGTCCGAACATTGTTAACAGCATTCCGTATGCACCCATCCACGTTTTAAAGTAACGTTTAAAACTACGCAACGGATTTTGATGCGGTTTTTTTAATAGATTGAGTGATTCAAGAGGAAGGTTTATATGTACAATACGTGCAAAATATAGTAGAGAAACACTGGTATTTTTAGAGGTTTCTAATGTAATGCAGGGACATAGCGGTTGCGGCGGTATATACCGGCTGGGAGCCGCTGGCCTTTAAAGAAAACATGTTTGTATTGTCTAATGACAAAAAAGCTTTGAACGTTGTTTAAAAAGACATTCTGTAGTATATTTAGTATCAGCATAATAAAGCTGGGGCGGGTCGCTAGTTGATAATATAATATCCAGTTGGCTTACCTTCTGTTAAAACTACTTAAAACTAAGCCAGCTGGAAACAATAGTACAACGTCAATAGCGTCTATATTATTAATTTACGTGTCACCTGACATTTGTGTTTGTCATTCAAACCTATTTAAACAGAGCCATTTGAAATCAGACTAGTGTAGACAATCTATGTTTACTCTTATAATAACACGGATCTTACTACTGGGTCTTTTCCACTAACAATTATAGTGACGGCATTCGCAGAAGCAAAAATTCGCACTTAAATTTCGGCCGGTCAGTGAAAAACGTTTCATACATTTTTACATGATATTTGTTTGACTATCTTACCGTTGGCCTTGTTTTCGCCGAAACTAGCGCCATTACTGCTACGGATACCTACGAAAAATGGTCCAATTCGGCATAAAATATCTTTTGTTTTTAGGTGTTTCTTGACTAGGTTGCGTATTATTTATGGTGTATAAATCAGGTGCTTATTTCAAGATGAGCTACAAGCTTCTCGCCAAATTTTCTTGCAAAATGAGACGTATAATTTATCACTTAGTGTATACAGTACCCCGGCATGAATTCCATAATAATAAAGAATACTACTACTAATATTATAAGTGCGAAAGTTTGTCTGTATGTATGTGTGTGTGTTTGTTACCACTGAGCGCCTAAACGGCTGAACCGATTTCGATGAAAATTGCTATGTAAATAAATTCGGTGCTGGAGACGGACATAGGGTACTTTTTATCCTTTAAAGGGATACAAAACATATTATACGCGCGGGTGAGACCGTGAGGCGCAGCTAGTATTTAATAATATTATTGATAATATAATATTAGGTATTATCATTATAGAAATCAATTTTAATTGTAATGTAGATGACAACCCATTTTAAGGTTTATTGTAGATTCGCCACATTTTTCATTAACATTTTGCAAAATGTAAATCGGCAGGTAGATCTTGATGTATTAAATTGGAAGTGTTTATAAATGAACATTAGAATGTAGCCTATATTTTTTATAAGCATCATCATAATATAAATTTAAATGATCTGAATGAAATGAATTTGACTTTGACGCAAACTACTTGTAGGTCACAATAACAATTATGATCTACAAATAGATAGTTCGTGCGGTTTCTAACACACGTAGGACAGCTGATTGAAGATTCGAAGCCACGTGGACTGTATTCACAATAGTCGCAATAGACGCAATCAGTACCGTATCAACATGTTGCGGTGAATCAATTACATCCATCACTATCTATCAATCACTGCTGCCAGTAAGTAATTGACATTGAACTGTTCTAATACGAAATGTTTTATGTAAAATATAGCTACACTTCTGATTAGCTAATGAAAGCGTTGTATAGGTATACGTCGCTGTACAAATATGTTAATTGTGAACACATTTTTGTCAATTATTTACTGTGGTCTATCTACTCTTGACAGCAAGCGCTTTAGTATAAATTTCACTGTATCTATTATATTAATTTATTTTGATATTTCATACTATCCGATTATTAGGACGGCTTTAGACCAAAATAATCCAAATTTTAATCTGCTGAAAGTTGAATTATTATTACTAATTGGGCAGCATATCCTCTGCTTATAGTTTCAGGTTATGTAAAGTGTAACTGCGGATTAAATAAATAAATTGATAATTAAATTTGGCATCAATATGAGAAAATTATTAACAATAAAATGTGTCATGGTTATCACGTGTGACTGGCGAGTTGATTCTGTATAAGGTGATATAGACACATGATCATATAATATACCATAGTAGAACCCTTTCTCAAGCGTCCTTTAAATACGCAACATGTAGGGAAATGTTTGTTATGAGGTTTTGTTCAAGACATTTGCTACAGAGAGACTGGTGCTTACTTCTATTCTGTGTAGTAGGTATTGAAGCAACTTTCTTAAAAAAAAGGCAATATAAATTCTGTATCGGCTGACTTATCGTTGTATAACTAGAACTATTGTACCAAATAAATAAATATATAGTTCAATGACTTTCTTTCAACGACTGGACATGAATTACCTCGGGAATGAAAATTGGTAGCACAATCCTTACAAGATACTTACCTACTTAAAGCGATGAAGTTTAAGGATGGCAGTCAATTTATTAACTACCTATCGATAGATCACAATAATGACATTATATCGTCTGGTGTATTGTTTAATGATATTAAATATATACGATAGTAGATAGTAGGTATGTTGGTACCCCTAGCTATAAATCTAATAGCAGAACACGAGATAACGATTTCATTCAATCCGAGAGTATGAAAGTTATATCAGAAACGCTCGTTAGATTCAAATTACACCAACTCCGTTGATTTTTGTTCGGGACAAATTGATGGCCTTATCACAACAGTGCGGGGCTCAGTCCTAATCATGGTTGGAATTTGTAAAAAGAGAATTCTTGATCTTACAAAGCCGATTGTTACAAGTATAATGAACAAAACGCAGGCGCGTTTAAATTTTACGTAGCCATATATCTTTTCTTTGTCTGGAACGGTTTATAGCTAAGACAGATTGGGGTCGTCTGTACTATCTCAAGTTCTTTCATTCTATTCGATACGTAGTCGTAAAAATGCAATGTATATCGGTACTTGCAATATATACCAGATAATTACAACCAAATAGTCTAAATAACTACATATCCTACTAATATTATAAATGCGAAAGTTTGTGTTTGTGTGTGTGTTTGTTACATCCCAGCACCTGAACGGCTGAACCGATTTCGATAAAAAATTGGTAGCAATTTATAGAGTCGGTGTCTGTCGGAGACGGACATAGGATACTCTTTATCGCGAAAATCGATCTGGTTCCCGAGTTACAGTAATTAAACATATACCAATTTTCGCGAGGGCGGAGCCACAGGGCGCAGCTAGTTCGTTCATATATGAACGTTAGATAATATCTAAATATATTGATATTGTTTACTCTGTTCTTCCATGGGTGTGTAATAAGGGTCGTAAGAGGGATTTAAAGGAACACGCATAATGGGCCGAATAGGTAACTGGTAGTTACTCTTCCTAGTCGGATATGATGTCGTCGATTAAATACCTAATGCATGATCGCGTGAATTTCCGTATGTTTATAAATTATATCATGAGCTTTGTTTTTTAGTAGCAATCTATAAGAAAATCCGCAACGTAAAACTTTAACAAACATTTATTACCCGTAGATTTTCTCATTCAACCATGTATTTCTTCCTTATCTGTGAAAAATAGCACTTGTAATAACAAATAATAAAATATAACCAAATAAAAGTATCATCTAAATACAGTGATTCATTGATATGATCCTATTTTCAATCACATAAGAATGAGGGAGAACGTTATAAATATACTAAATAATTCTATTTGGTATGGATAGCCATTCTTTCGGTTCGTAACGTGGCATCAACTGGTATATATCTGGTGCTCAATATTTATGTCAAATTATATTAACATAAGAACGTACAAAGATTTTTTCTACTTTTTAAACAAAGACAGATCGTAACTTACGCATAAACGTAACGTAGATAGGTATGTTGGACACAGGCAAATTCTTTGCGGTTAATTTGATAAATATACCATCAACATCATCAGTACAGAAAGTTTTATATTTTATTTTATGCGGTGACAAACTAGAGGTTCAGTAAAGCTGGCTGTCGGTTAATCAATGGTATTTTGAAATCTTTAAAATCCTTTTAAGATGTCGAAAAAAATCATCAAACCCAAGGTGTCCATTATGATAAATGAGCGTCGCCACTGCGATCATCCAACTAGCAGTGGACGGCTATCGGTTGTGAAGTGGATCGAGCTGGTGTTTGAAGTCTCCTTCGTAAAACTTCAGATGCGGTCTCACTTGCGCTTTGTACATCATTAAAACGTCTTGAATTGCCCGTTTATGTCTACTTAACACGCACTTCTTTTTGCTCGTCAGCTCTAAGTGCTTACACTTTGGCCCTCGAAATAAATAATTATATAAAACATTTTTGTGTCTTGTAGTCAGGAGGTGTGTGCAGTACAGCTAACCAATTAAATTAGATTAATTTAGAAAACCGAAAAAACTATGATAGGTAGTTCTTCTTCTTCTCCTTTTTTTTTTGGCAACAGAGCCGACGATTGTGTCAGCTATTTCTGCCAGCGTCAAGTTTAGAATAATATTCTTGTTGATGATATTAATGGTATATTACAATGATAAAAAATAGAAAAATATGGTTGAAATTAAATGACAACCATCTTCCGTGAAAACAAAAGATGGACTCGATAGGTAGTTAGGTACGATAAATTGGACGCTTGTGACATATTAAAAGTGACTTGTCAACTAACTTGTCTAACTGTCACAACGATGACTAATTGCGGCAGGTTGAATGACATAAAATCGATTCACTAAAAGTACCGACTTATAAAACCATTATTGATACAAAGACCCTTTCGGTATTAAGTTACAATGTTGTTTTGACACTCATATTGACTGACTGAACAATATTTGATCTGTATGATATCAACATAATATATTATATTAAAACTAAATGAATCTCCTAGCTCATTCATTGTAGTAATTATAATCGCCTATTGCTTTATTTTTTCTTTCCATTACTTACATACTATTTGTAAAGTTTCTGAGTTGTAAACTTATATCGGCAATATAATGTGTTCATTGTAATGCCGATGTACGATTTGATAGATTCGAAAACATTGCACAGATTCTGTCAGAAACTCACAAGGTTAATAAAATACTTTGCAAATTGCAAGCTTTCGGACACACGAATTACAACAAAAGATTGATTTCCTACTCGGGATCACCGCAGTCGCATTCAGTACCTAAAACTAAGGACCGTGTATCCCTATTCATGAATTTGCGCTATAAATACATCCCGCGCCCAACTTAAGTATGAAATTTATTTTAAGTTGTCTAGTACTTTCAGCGTATTTTAATTGTTTAACTTAAAGATTTCAAAACCGATTGTTGATCCCTTCACAATAATAATTTAAATATCTATACTAATATTATACAACCATCTTCCGTGAAAACAAAAGATGGACTCGATAGGTAGTTAGGTACGATAAATTGGACGCTTGTGACATATTAAAAGTGACTTGTCAACTAACTTGTCTAACTGTCACAACGATGACTAATTGCGGCAGGTTGAATGACATAAAATCGATTCACTAAAAGTACCGACTTATAAAACCATTATTGATACAAAGACCCTTTCGGTATTAAGTTACAATGTTGTTTTGACACTCATATTGACTGACTGAACAATATTTGATCTGTATGATATCAACATAATATATTATATTAAAACTAAATGAATCTCCTAGCTCATTCATTGTAGTAATTATAATCGCCTATTGCTTTATTTTTTCTTTCCATTACTTACATACTATTTGTAAAGTTTCTGAGTTGTAAACTTATATCGGCAATATAATGTGTTCATTGTAATGCCGATGTCTGATTTGATAGATTCGAAAACATTGCACAGATTCTGTCAGAAACTCACAAGGTTAATAAAATACTTTGCAAATTGCAAGCTTTCGGACACACGAATTACAACAAAAGATTGATTTCCTACTCGGGATCACCGCAGTCGCATTCAGTACCTAAAACTAAGGACCGTGTATCCCTATTCATGAATTTGCGCTATAAATACATCCCGCGCCCAACTTAAGTATGAAATTTATTTTAAGTTGTCTAGTACTTTCAGCGTATTTTAATTGTTTAACTTAAAGATTTCAAAACCGATTGTTGATCCCTTCACAATAATAATTTAAATATCTATACTAATATTATACAGAGTTTGTACTTGATTTGTATTTTTGTATGCAACGAAACTCAAAGACTAACGGTCTGATTTTAAAAATGTTTGTGCCATTAGAAAGCTACTTTATCACTGAGTAACATAGGCTAAGTATATTTTATTCCGTACTCCTACGGGAACGTGAACCACGCGGATGAAACAGCGTGACGTCCGCTAGTATTTAATAAAGCTAAGTACCTACTCGATCGTCTATATTAAATTTCACGCCGTTTTCAAGTAAGTAAGTACGTCTTTCGTTTTACGTTCATTCATTATTAATATACCTACTTTCGACATACGAGTAGGTATAGATAGGTATAGATCTTTACTTATCGGCTGTATTGTGGATGTTTATCGGTTTTTCCATCATTGCAATTCGAAAGGTTTCAGGGCAATAATTGCCAAATCGGCTGTTACCCGAAATAAAAGGAATGTTCTGAAAACAACAAATAAGTAAATCTATTTATTATTAAGAACTTAGAAATAGATCGCTTAGAAAAAGAAAGAGCTTAACCTATCACTGGTCACCAATACCCATAACACACGGCTGATGACCGCTGGTAAATTTAATGTTCCCAGAGTAACAAATTACTACGGTGACAGAACATTGAAGAAACATATACCATATCTGTTGAACAGTTTGCCTGCGGACATCAGACATGAAAAAGATGAAATAAAATTTAATCAGAAACTTAGAAAATATTTGTTAAATTTTTGTTAAAACTTGTTTTAAAATTAGTAATGTAGGTACATAGTTTATTTTCTAACTAATATAAGTGAAGTTACAGTTGTTTAATTGCGATCCATCCACAGTCAAACCGCTTAACCGGTTTAGTGGAGCACTTTTTTATTAACATACTTATTGTAAAACTGTAATAAATAAATAAAACAAAAATAGGGCGGGGACGTCATATGATGCGCGGGCCATGTAGTGTTTACTAATAATAATGTTTTTGCGGAACAACATTATATTGCACTCTTGTAAATATTTTGAGGGCGTTAGTTTCAATATTATAGAATTGGCATTATAGTGTAATAATAATATTTGCCATATCAATTTATTCGTATTCACTAAAAGAACTTGTGAAGCAACAAGTAAGCAAATTAAAATATAACCTAAGTAGGTACCTACTTAGGTCTATTTTGTCTTTTCAGAATTGCACTTTACATTTCAGCTCTAGAACGTCTACACAAACGGAATGGGCAAATAAATGGCATAAAATCCACCTAAAACTACGAAATTTCTCTTAGATTGTGCACCATAGAGATACTTTTTTACCATTTACCGTTAAATTCTCTGTTATTACAAACCAATAAAATTATTTTTAATTTACCTAGTTTATTGACTATTGCATAACAATTTTAATATTCTTATGCAGACAAACATAATAATATATTTTTTGTTGTGTGAAGAGTGTACCTAATTACATAAAGTAATTCCGATCACCACGATCTCGTCTTTATTATAATTTCCAACGTAATAATATTTCACGTCTGATTTGAGTACTCATATTTTAATCGTGAGTATATGAAATTATGTTTATTAGACATACAAAGTTGAAAACGAGCATGGTAAATTAAATTGTGTTGTGCTAGGCTCGCACCGGTGTTTATCGAGCCGTAGCAATGCGTAGCGAAGTTTTGTACACAAGATGTTTTAGCATTTTCGCAAACGAATCATTTTGTAAATTAGCAGAATAAAAACATTAGAACAATTTAATTAAATACATAAATACACATTCCACGATAATTTATAAAATAATAAGTTTTATAAATCTTTTATTTTAATCAAATTTAACAACAAGGTGTCGTTTTACATTAAATGTATTTTGTCATAAATATAGGTATACCTACGTGATCGTCATGATCATATCCACTGTCCGACATACTTACATAGATCTGTTGTTACCTTTTAGATATTCCATCATTTACATCTGATTAATCCGACAATACAGTCAAAATTAACAATTGAATAGCGTAGTTCATGTAGTACTATTGAGTACGAGCACACCGCAATTAACATTATTTATCGGGCTAAAAGACTTTAATGCAACACGCTGTTGGAACATTCTCGATTGCTGCTAAAGATTAGTTATATCGTTATGTTTAGTCTGAGTGTTATATTATACCTTTGTTATACCGTGGTCTTCACACACCTGTTCTTATGGTTACTAGTTTATCGACATGTTTGTGGCTCTACACTGGCGCTTTAATATTGATAGAGGTACTTACATTCTTATACATAGTTATTGTGTTTATGTCATTATCTTAAATTAAAATTTAAGCTCTTGTTGTCAGAGCAAATTCAGTTTTCTTTAACTACTAGGTACTTCTTATTTTCTATATTACACATTGTTTTTTATGACTTTAAAAATAACGTTTTATAAGGCGGCACAGTGCAATTTTTCTCTCTATCAGAAGACAGTTTATAAGAAGGGTTACTAGAGCTTTTTCTACTTTTTTTTTTAAATAAACGCGACGTTTGCATTATAAACAAACATACGTAGGTTATCTATACATATATATACTCTGTACTAATATTATAAAGAGGAAAGATTTGTATTTTTGTATGCAACGAATAAATTCGAAAACTACTGCACCGATTTCAAAAAATATTTTATCATTAGATAGCTACATTATCAGTGAGTAGCATAGGCTATATATATTACTAGAAAAATTAGAGATCCTTATAAATCTCTACTAAAACCAACCCAAGGTGTAAAAAAGTTGCCAAAAAATGTCTTTTAACGCATGCGGGGTTATTCACCAACTCGACACGAGAGACTGGACATGCGTGTGCGCAGTTGGTGAAATTCAAAATTAGTATTACTTATTATTTCGCCATCTAGGCACGCCAAGATTTTAACGTGTTACCACTTAGTGAAATTTTAATTAAATTATTTTTATGTTTTCGTCAACTGGACACACCTAGTTACCTTGCAAAGAAAAGGTACGGTCAGGTTAATAATCGCTCATGAATAGTTTTGAAATAAAACACTTTAATTCAAACAGAACATATCAATATCTACAAAAGACTTTGCGAGACCGTCCAACTATTGTAGTTACGTCACTATAACTACGTTTTTACATTTTAAAAGTTGATAGAAATGCCGATCAAAATCAGTCCATGTTATACTACTACCTACCATTTTAATAATTCTTATTCAAATAAATTATAGATATTGTAGTCAAGACTGACAATACTTTGACTTTGACTTTGACTTTCAATACCTGTTGACTAATTTTTGAATTATTGACATCGGACAATTCAAAAAAAAGATATTACGAAATTAAAAATGACAATATTAACAAAAAATACACGCCGCCGCGCGCCGGGTGGCTCCACGCAGGCACGGTAATACTATAAACAGTAATCCATCTTCATACAAACGGACAAAGCGCGAGCTATGCCTACGCGCCTCGGTCTCGGTATGCGCTCGGTGTGTAGACAGTCGCGACTGTGCCGCAGTGACGAACGGACGGTGTGTTGTTTTTTTAACAATAAGCGCGCGATTTTTTTGCTAAAAATAAGTTCAAGCACATATTTAATATGAAGAGTAGGATATATTGTGCTGTTTTTGGTTGCATGAATTCGTCAATAACGCATCCAGAGATAACTTTTTTTAGATTACCTGGAAACTTTGAAATGTAAGACTATAAAATAATTTTATTTACTAGTAGGTAGGTACATAATGTGTGTCTTTTTAATGGATAAGTATTTCCTTTTATCTCCCGAAAAAAAAGATGTCTGGATTAATAAATAAAGTGAATAGAGTAAAAGAAAGTGATTGACACGAGTGAAATAGGTAGTTATAAGCGGTTTATGAATCATGATACGGTAGATACGCTTGTGTTAAAACCTCGAGGCATGTTTGTTTTTTTTTGTTAGTTTGTATAATTAAAGTAAAGACGTGGTATTTTATTATTAATAATAGTTGTTTATTGTACTGTGTGTATGGATAATACAAGAAAAAATACATTTCCAATAAAAAAACAACACGCATTTTTATTGAACACTTCCTATTAAATTCACAAAGCATGTTATTTGTTTATATAAAAAAGTATATTTACAACCACAAAACTAAATGGTAACACAAAGTAGGCAAATGCAATTAAAGTGCTGGAGGCGGGCAACCCTATCGCATGTTTACGTACCGCGCGGCTGTAGGCATTTATTTATAAAATACGGCCGAGTCACAATACTGATAGATAGTATTACCGTGACGCAGGCGAGCATCGCGGCGAGAGACAGGGGGCATCGAAGTGCGAGGCAGGGACGTGCAAGTCTATGAAAGTCATGGAAATTTTAATTAGCATACCTATAAGTTAAATTTTCTTTATTTATCCCAAAATGTAAAAAAAATGTCCAGCCGTGCGAAGCCGCGGATGGCCGCTGGTTCAATATAAATATGTCTAAGAATCTACAATTTTATGCACAGCATTCAAACAATTTCACTGTTACATAGGCAGTCAAGTTATTATCAAAGTTGGTAATTTAGCCTGAGATCACCTCACACCTGCCTATTTTATAATTTTCTTTTTTAATAATCGACTTTTAATAAATCCATACATTTTACTTTCGCATATTTATGTATTCCTATAAAGCATTTGAGTGTGTTGATATAAATTTATATAGTAGTACAAGCCAGAGTAACTTCGCCCGCATATTGTATTTAAAGCAACACGATGGTACTTCAACTGTGAAGCTCGTGAGTCTTATTTCATTGAGACAGATACGTATAAAAGCGTCTGTGATATGACTGATATGATAATACGAGTACAAGGCGTTTTTCAAAGAACATATTTAATACTATTTATAATAAATAGGTACGTATTCTTTTGTGATGCGTGAAGATGGGAGCGTATACGTGTACCTATATGATCGAAATCATAAATATGTAAACAACATTCAGCACGCGAAATCTTGATATTCAAAAATATGTGCAATTTGACTGTAACGATAATGTTTTCTTCCATTTCTTGATATTGGAATTTTTCGATTTGCCAATAATACCTACACAGAGTACATAGAGAGACAAAATACATATGTACTTGTTTAATTGAAGCACCTTGTCTGGAAAAATTGCTACAGAGTCGCAGCCATAATGTGTGCCTAGCAATTGCAATTTTAAGACTAGCTGAATCATTCTTTACCTTTGCCATTTCAATTGACTTTGAAGTTTGACAAAGTAAAGACTTTGTTGAAATTATTTCGTTCCCTAAGTTTTAATTTGTATGAATTCCTCATGGAAATTAAAAGTAATAGTATTCCAGTGCTGTCGTACATACCTACTTAGAAATCGATGACGGACTGAGCTGGTACAATCATATAGAATACGTTTCGTCAAAGGTAAGAAAATTGATCTATATTTTTAAAACATTAAGACACAGTGCAGATCCTGACATGCTTAAAATGATTTACCTAACCCTCTGTCAGTCCGTTATCGCTTACTGCATCCCGGTATGGGGAGGAGCAGCAAAGACTAAGTTTCTTCAGTTAGAGCGTGCTCAGAGAGCTGTTCTTAAGGTGATGTGCTTTAAACTATTTAGATATCCGACCACTGACTTATATAAAGATTGTAAATTTCTCACTGTGACAGCGTATAGCCTTATAAGCTATCCCTAGCCGGACACCAATTCTACGTAATGAGTTCGCTGCTGTACAGAAATGTTAGCAAGCATTTTCATATAGGCCCTCTGAACTGTTACGAACTAAAACATAACATTCAAAACTGGCTGCTGACTTTAGATTATTCTCGCACAGAAGCTCATTAGCATTACAAGACAACAGCAGATCACTGACTCTTGAGTCACAGGTTCCACCTAGTTTGGGAGTCAGGGTTTATCCTATTTGTACAACCTACATTACCTATCGTGTTAATGTATAATGTTGTGGCAAAACTTGGCACTCTTCTCGTAAATGTGATTTTATACCAACGTTCGTCTTTTCGGCGAATAAAGTAGAATGCTAACCGCTACAGGTTGAACACATAATGCTCGCACAAGGAGGAAATTAGATAAACTGTTTACTGATCTTGATTGTACTTTCAAATATGAAAATGTGTTTCGTTCTTATTTCCTTCTTTTTGATATTGCGAATATTTATTTCTTCAGAAAGGCAAAATAATGCTTATTGGTTTTGATAGGTTCTGCTGTATCTTAGGAGTAAACTTCGCATTATGCTTAGTCGTAAATTATATTAAATATTGTTCTAAATGAGCCGTTTGATACGTATATTTCTTATAATCTGCTATTCTCTCCTACCAAAACTAGATAAAAGAGAACTAGTTCAAAAAGACTGCCTTAGTGGTTCAGTGGTACTGTGTTCTGAATACCACACAAAGGTCTTAGGCTCGATCCTTGGATCAGGCAAAGTGATGTTGGGTTTTCGAGAAATGGTAGTGTTAGGAATCTGGAGTTGTGCCTGAGGATTGCTTCTTATTACATGACACCCAATATAGCTAGTGAAACGTATAATATAGGATACAATAACCACCTAAGTACCATCAGGTAGACCAGTAAACTTCCTTGCCAGCTTTGTTAGTTATTTATTGAAAAATAATAATTAGTACATTTAGATAGGATTATACGACACATTAACTACCCAGAAAGAGCATTTGCAAAAAGAAACCAACCAAGCATTTTATAAAGCATTCAAATTAGCTGACGACTGATGCAGGTAATCGTCTTATCGTGCAGTTCGAATAAAACTATATTCACGGTAAAGAGATTTGAGAACAGCATTGCGAACTTATGGAAAATTTGAATAATTCTATTCGAGTGTAATTTATTGGAAATACACCTAGAAGTATAAAAAAATACTATTTCGTTGTTTCTCTACAGAACCAATTGCAAGTGTATGTAGATATAAAAAATATTTAGAGAACTCGATATCACTTTGGTAGACAGATGACTTCTTCACTAAAATACTAGTTGCGATGCTCGAATCAAAATGATATATCCATTTTTCTGTCGAAAATGCTTAAAATTCGCAGTTTAAAATTGCGCTCGAGGACAAAGGCTTAAAAAAAGTACCCTTGTCCGAATCTCAATTACGGCTTCACACGGATAAGTTAGTTAGCAACGTGAGGGACATGAGTGTCAGCAAAATGAACTCTATTAGTATTCTCGTATACAAACCTAAAGCTGTTGTAACTGCCATAGTCCGATGAGATGGCAATATAAAACTGCATCTTAACTTTACAAAACTTTACTGCTATAGATAATATTAATAACAGTTTTTGATTCGACCTCTTGATTAACAGTCTTGCTTTTCACGCATAAAAGCGCATTTAAATTAGAGGCGTTGCGGTGACGCCACTGTGGTGCGCTAGCCCGCCACTACTAGTTTTTATACAATTTCTTCGCAGTGCCACTGTCTGTGGCGCTACTGGCGATGTCTACGATAGTGGCGCTGCGACTGTGGTGTTCTAGGTCAAGTAGTTCTTTGTGGTACCTAACACTACTAGAGCAACCTCATAGCTCTGTGACATTTAGGACGCCTGTACTGAGCGTTCATAAAATTTATTAGGCACTTGCCGTATATTGTAGGAGTATATATATAGTCAAAGCGTCGTCGGTAAGTACTTAGCAAAGACATATATTTTACTAACTCTATCAGTTAATCAAATTATACCAGTTAAACCATCACATGGCAAGAGGCAAGATAGTTATACAACACAATTCTACTACTATTGACTGTGGCTACTGCGTTCATTAAACTGCCTGCCAAGTGTAGCAATTATGGCAAAATTACAAGAAAGTAGTATTTCTGTCCGACTGCTGGATGTGCTGTGTATTTTAATCTGTCCCGCGATAATTCAGTTTATAGAACTATTCAAAGATTTGCCTCTCTTATTTGATAATCAAAAGATTCTAAATATATTTTTATATTTTCATTTTGTTTTCGTTTCAAAGGTAAATTGAATTTAATTTATCTATAAGAATCGGAAAAGCCAGCGTCAACGTTATTTAAATTAGTGTATTTTTGTCCAACTGCCGCAGCCAAAGAGGGCAATGTTTTCCGAGCATATGTATGTATTTATGTATGTATGTGAGTATGTATGTCTATTTCTTTGGTACGCTCCATAGCCTAAATGTCATAATAGATTTTAACATAGGTATGAGGTGTCATTAGATTCGTATTAGTTGTGGGAGTGACATAGGGTAAGTACATAATTAATATTTCAATGTAGCGTCAGTACGAGAAAACAATGGATGTATTTTTTTTCACTTTGTTTGAAGCAGGCGGGCTTTTCGTTTTTTAATAATATATATAGCTTGTTCCTTTCAATGTCGTATCCGCACTAAGTAACTACATTAATATATTTACATTAGCATATAAAATGAATTGACATACTACTCGTATATCTAGGCTTATAAATATAATATTTTTGTTTTGCATAAGATTTTGTAGGGATAGAAATCGAAAGAGTTGTACTCGGCGTGATATTTAACGACACAAAAACAACACTTGCAATAGAATATATTCAACATCATCTCCATAACGCACTACGCAATACCTAGTGCACATGATAGGCCATTGCCCTGCCAACTTTGCTTTGGCGAACCATTCGTGTTGCGTCCGTTCAGCGCAGCCTTAAGTCTTAAGGTGAACATGTTCGTGAACACTACTTAAATTACAAAAACCCTGAAAGAAATTGCTTTTAGCGATAAGGATGCCAATTGTACATTCCTTTGTAAACATGTAGGTAAATAAAGTAAAAATGATTGGTGTAAGTACAATAAAGAATTTTGTATTCTATTCTATATTTCCAAGTCGCGCGTCATTGTTAATATCTAGTAAACCCTTGTTCAAGTGTTGTAGGTTGTAGGTATCTCCTGTAATAAAAAATGTGTGCTATTCTTTGGCAAGTTTAGGTGTTTGTTATTGATTTGAATATTCTTGCAACTCTTACCTTTATCTCAAAAAAATCTCATTAGAAATATTTCACGCTAAACTTTTAGACCAATTAAAAATGAAAAGGAAAAAAATAAACCTGTCCAAGTTTAGTAGTGTAAGACTGATCATAGATCCTCTAATATTAATATGTCTTCCAGATAAAACTGCAGGAAAACTTACGTGAAATCATTAAGATTTCAAACTTCAGTTTTATGGATGTGTGCATGCGGGTATGCATATGTATGGGTATTAGCGCAATCGTACTATAGACAGCTTTCATCATTACGCATTCACTCTGTAAGCTTTAAGTGTATATTTCCACGACACATCGTTTCGTAGAATGAACTTTAAGTCATGTCTGTATTTAACAAACTGAAAATCTTGGTGATTAAAACGGGCGGTTTTCTTTGGTCAGCTCTTGCTCTCATCGGCTGCCAGATGTGAAGCCTTTTACGAGAATTATCGGCTAATAACTTTACTTGAACACGTAATGTTAATTTTGTTTAAGTGCCGAACTTTAAATTTCGTCTTGTTTCTGAAGATGGCAGGCATGTTTATGCTGTTAACGGCGAGGAACTGAAAATAGGTATTAATTTAATATAAGGAATATTCCTAGAAATCATTCACGATAAGTGCTCTTGGTTTTCTGTCTCAAGAACTATTAAATAAAATATATAGTCCGAGATCAAATTTCTAAAGATTACTTTAACTTTTACAGTAAATAATACCAGATATTCCTTAAAACTTACTTACGTATACATGTCATTGTGATTCTATGAGCTTGAAATAATAATATAGGTACGGTATATAAAGCCGTACCTTTATTATTATTTCAAACTCAAAGAATGAAAAAATAAATAAAGTATGGTTTTATAGTTATTCGTTTTATTCCGAAATTAAAATTTCATTTGGCTATGGAATTAATTAAGAATGAGAACTGTTTTTTAAAAAAGTTGAAATATACTTAACTAAACTTAACTTACATAAGTACTTTTATTTTTTTATTTAATTTTATTCTTTCTAATACACTTACCCGACATCACAAAAAGTAATGTACGCTGTGTGTAAGGTGTAATTTTACCAAAACTGCCCCGGCTCACAAAAAAAATATTAAAATAAAAAACTACGGCACCTGAAATATTCTGGTTAGACCAAAACAAAGCTAAAAGACCACAGATTCAAAAAATAAAAGAAAAATGGTTTCCAATCCTTTCAGGTCCCTTTTTGGTCAACCACTCACATCTATTTTAGGTTTATATTATGGTAATAAAGAATTTCAATTTTGATTAGGTAGGTACCTACCTACTGCACCTAGGTGAAATACATGCAGTTCATATTTTGAGAAGTTTAATTAGGTATTATAAATTTTCTGTATACTATTTAAATGATAGTACAGTAACGTATGTAATAGTATGGATTTAAAGCGTAACGCGTACGCCTTAAATCCATACTTGTATATCCGTACTTTCTTACTAATATTATAAAGGCGAAAGTAACTCTGTCTGTCTATCTGTCTGTTACGCTTTCATGCCGAAACCACTGAACCGATTTTGATGAAATTTGGTATTAGATAAAACAGACCTTAAGGAACAACAGGTTCTTCAGTATCTTTTATCGCGAAATAAAGCTTGAAGAGGTTGAAATAGGGGATACAATTTTGTATTGAAAATTCAATCATCGAAATTCACGCGGGTGGAGCTGAGGGCAACAGCTAGTGCACTATAATTATATTTGCATGTACAATAAAAAGATCCAGGTGAATTGTGCTCCTAATACTAACGAGTTCCTATTACGATTGTATTTTGTTTTCTTTTTTCTAACTTCAATGCTTAGTGTCCTATTTATTTGTTAAACTGTTTTTCAAAGCAAACGTACGTTGGATAGTCGTAAATAAAATACTACGAGAACAAGCGTACTTTAAAATAAATAAACGTGCACTCTTTAAACTAAAAATAGCTTGTTTTGTTTTTAACTCGTTTGTATTAACGAGTAGAAGGTTTAATAATTACGTTTGTGTTAAACGTAGTTCCAACAGTTGTGCAGATCTGCAGTTAATAAATGAACTGTCGTTTTCGAAAGCATATACCTAATTGTATTCCTTGAGTGTCTTCACTTGGTACCCCGCCCTTCAGAGCGTAGGAGAGGTAGTAAGAGATGATTATATATTAGATAAATCCCTATTTCCCTTGGTCACGGCATCACGCGTGAACGACTGGACCGATTACGTTAATTCTTTTTTTGTTGTGTTTGTTATTGTCAGGAGAAGGTTCTGCGAAAAAATAGATAATAATTAAGACAGGACAACGTCTGACGGGTCCGCTAGTATTTTATTAATTTTCGTATATATTTTTTCCGGATACGGAAAATTATATAGGTCTTGACCAATATGGATTCAGACAAAAAAAGGGTACAAGGGATGCTATATTAGCTCTGAGATTAGACAGACGCATGGACTTAAGACTTGATACTTATATAGCATTCATTGATCTCGAAAAAGCGTTCAATAAGGTAAACTGGAGACAGATGTTGAAAATTTTGAAAGTAATAGGATTAGACTACAGGGACAGGAGAATTATTTACCAACTTTACAAAAATCAAGAGACAATTATAGAAATTGGGGAGATGATAGAGAGACAGCAGTGATTAAACAAGGAGTAAGACAAGGATGTCCTCTATCACCTTTAATATTCAATATTTTTATTGAAAGCGCAATTCAAAAGTAATAGTCGCAAATAAAGGCGGCGTAAATTTTAATGGAGAGAGCATACGATTTGTAAGATTTGCAGATGACATAGCAGCGTTGGCTGACAGTATAAATATTTTGAGGTGCTTTTAGAAGTTATGAACAATACATTTATCGATTTCGGACTGAAAATAAATTTAAATAAAACCAAAACATTAACGACTTCAAAATTTCCATCATACAATAGACCTATCCAAATTGAAAACACAACTATAGAGCAAGTTATAATTTTTAAATATCTAGGTAGCCTAATAACACACGACTTCAGATGTATGCCAGACATTACAGCTAGAATATCCATTGCTAAACAGGCCTTTAACAGAAAAAAACAACTTTTTAAAGTTTCTATAAATAAAAACACAAAGAAGCATCTTATAAAGACTTATATATGGAGTACAGCATTATACGGATGTGAAACGTGGACGCTAAACCAAAGAGAGATAGAGAGAAAAGCTGGAGGCATCTGAGATGTGATGTTAGAGAAGGATGGAAAATATCAGTTGGACAGAGAAAATAAGAAAAGAGAAAGTACTAGAACTAGTTAAAGAGAAAAGACAGTTGTTAAGAACTGTAGTTAATAGAAGAGGAAAGCTGATTGGCCACTTGATACGAAACGATAATTTACTTAAGACCATTATAGACGGAAAAATTGAAGGTAAACGAGGAAGAGGAAGACCAAGACGGAGTTTTATAAAACAAATTAAAGAAAACCTAAAAGTCGAGTCGTACCAAGAGATTAAAATTAAAGCAAAAGACAGAGAACAATGGCGGATGCTCCATCGACAAGAACTAAGCTCTTAAATCAAGAAGAAGATATTTTATAATTTATTTTTTTAGTAGGTATATGCGAACTTTCATTTCCAATGTCTCTTCAGGTAACGATTTTATTTATGCCGTGGTAAAATACGTACAGCTTGTCTGATAATAAAGGGTTATCATTTATCGTAGTCTACAGACATACAGACTAATAGTAAAAAATAATAAAATTATTTTTAGAAAAAAAAATGAAAACCGACTTCAAACAACACCTACATGTTCAATCCTTAACTAAAAAGTAAAAAATAATATTTTAATTACTTCATAGCAAAGAACATTAAAAGGGAATCAACGCAATCCTTGATACCTATAATACTTTACTATTTATAGTTTTTAATCAGTTATTTTGGAGTCGGTGCCAGCCAAGAAAGATCACTTGGTAATGACCGAGATATGAGGTAACAAACATACAAAAAACATACGACCCGAATTAATAACCTCCTCCTTTTTGAAGTCGGTTAAAAAATAGCAGTTACTTAATAATTTTATAAAATCCAAAAATCACTCAATAACAATACAAAATTGCTCAGAAAGACTATATTTTCCCTTTAAGTCCCTAACAAATTGAGCTTTATATGACTAAATACAAAGTGGGATATAGAGTTAGTTAAATGAAAAGAGGATCGGTAAAATCGATAGCATGCTTATCGACAACGTATGCAGTCATTTCAAATCAGTCGGCGCACGGTATACAAATTCTACCTAAGCAGGTTAAATATGCTATTTACACTAATCCACAATTTACGAGCTTTTCTTTTTTGACGAACAATATTTTGTTCTGATTGTTTTGTGATATGTTTTGTTTAAGTTTAATAAAAACTATTTCCACTATTTTAAATTGTCGACTTCTGAGTAGTACATTTTAATTCTATAATAGGAGTTCAAAAAAAAATGCTCGCACAGCATTCGCCGTGTTTGTCTGGAATTTACACCAAATCAGACCAATTCAACAAATTAAACACATTACTACTAGTACCTAATTACTAGTTAAAAAAAGTGACAATAGCCATTAGTTGCAAATCAAATAATAACTAATTCTTTAAAGCACATTATCTGACAAAGATGGAGAGGAAATGAGCAAAAATTTCAAGCCATTTGTTTAAGACTAAATCGGAGCACTCTCGGAGGAGTCACACAAAGCTGTGTCACACGGCTTTGTGTGACTTTGTGTAAAAAGTCTAATTAAAAGTTGCGCTACGCGTCGGTTGATGCCACGTTAATCTGTCGATGTACACATCTACATATTATTCTACTAACTTATCATACATCGCTTATTTTGTGGCAAAGTGGTATAAAACAAAAAATGCAATTTAGTTATTTTAAACTTTAAGGTAATCAGAACACGATGCACATTTCCGAAGACGTATATTTTGTCTTATGCCTCTTTTCGACTGATGGTGCGATTATTATGTATAATTTTGATATAGTACTATCAGATGCTGGTTGTAATAAGAAATGAGCATAGTCAGGCATGGACAGAAAATGTCAATCATTTGTGAGGCAGTTTATAGGGGAAAGTAATCGTAAATCGCGTCTGTCAGTCTAACCACGGTAATATAGTATTCTATGATACGATAGTATTCTGTGGTCTAACTATTGTTATTAATACAAAAGGGTGAGTTTTATTTATTTTCCTTATATGTGGGAGTGACATATTGACTTAATTTTGTGAACAAATTTTATTGTTCTTAAAAAAGCGAAACAAAAGTTATAAAGAATGCAAATTAATGAATTCGGTAGGAGCAAAAAGCTTTACCCCTGTACGGCTTATCTACCGTACTTATAGTTCCTTTAAGTAAAGATTGTTTGGAATATACATAAAGTTATATTTTTGTCTAAAATCTGGTTTGCAATAAATAAATTTGTATGACAATAGGTATCTTCGTCAACAAAATATTTACGTATGGTTATGCCCGGAATAAACATCAGTTATAGACATACAATGAAGAAGCGTCATGTATCTTTACCCAATATAATTCAAAACAAATATTTAAGGTACTTGACTTATTTGTGTAATTATTTGTTGAATAAATTATAATGTTTATTCAGGTTGACGACGTTTCTAAATAGCTGAAAGTTTATGTACTTGTAGCTTTCGTGTTCTTAGTCACTCAAGGAAATTTAAATAAACATATTATTGTTAAATGTAAAAGTATTTGCTTGTTTGGAACCTAACCGGGTAAATAACCTTCTATGTCCATATAAGATTTTCGTTTCATTATGCCGTCTTTCGAAGTACCGAATTTTGAAACTTTCTTATACCAACTGGTAAACAGGCATATTGGCTACCTATCTGATAATCGGAATTATGATTGATGTCTCTTAGGATTGTGAATTTCAATGCTAACAAAACACCCTCAAACTGTGTGTAAATTTAAGAGAAAATATAATGCGATCAATGTGCTAATTCAGCTACTCTTCGGTGCTCTCAATTGCTGAACGTTACACAAAAGAATAGATTCTAATTTAGAAGAAGAATTAGAATTAGAAATGACGAAGATAGATGTTTGCCCGATGGATTCGAATCTAAAAAAATCATTTACAAATGCAGGCTGTAGTGTGATCGTGTATTTTATATACTAAACATTTACATGAGTTATCTATAGTCAGTAATACATTAATTAATCATTTATTCATCTCCAAATAAAATGTGTCGATTCTGCTGACTGTCTCTGCTGGTATCCCACTACATTGCCTCTTTGAACGGCCTTAAGCCCCTCTTATCTCTCAGTCGATGTCCAGCAGAACCTTTATGATAAAATGTTTAAAATATATTGCCTATTTCTAGTTTTCACTGTACTTACATAAGCGAAATAGCACTTGTGGCAACTAAAAGCAAGTGGACCATTAAAGATACAAAGTAAGCTAAAACGAAGATCAGGTTGAGTACGTCGTGTCGGCTTAAAGTTCTACTTTTACTGCTTCACATTTTATCAAGGGATTTAATAGCTAACCTTTGTAGATATAAAACAATTCTAAATACTGTAAATCTTTTTGGATGAAAGAATATGTTTGCAATAGAGAAAAGGCTGAACACATGACTTTACACGACTAAGGTAGGTACTTTACTTAAGATATTTGCAGCGCTCACGGCTGAATCTTGTTAGAGACGAATACCGTACGAATACCGAGTTACGTCGCTGGCCAGTTGTCAGCCGTAAAATTCTAAAAGATTTTTTTCAGATGATCGGATTTTTACATGTAGCTAAATCGTAGATAATGTTACATAACTCGTTTATTTGTTATTACTTAGTGTTTATATTTAGTATTGTTTAGTCATAGTATTTAGTGAAAATCTTTTAGGAAGAAGTTGTTGTAACTTCGAAGTTGCAATCTGTGCATAAATAAGCTCTAGCTAAATGATCACTGAGCATTACAACGACTGTATTGTTTTAGATTATCATCACGCACACTCTCTATCTTTCTCTCTTTATCTCACATAATATATAGAAAGAAAAGAAACGTTTATTCGGTACATAAAACTAGACATACTAAATAACAATATAGGTATAGACAGGACAAGTAACAAGATACAAATAAACAGCAGTCCTACGACTGTACCAAATAGGCATCATTTCAGCTTAATGCCGAGCATGCGTGCACGGCGCTGGTTTTAAAATGGGCCTGATGTGACATACGAATGTCTTAAATTAATTCTAAAAGCTTACACTAATAAAATTATGCCATATACAATAATAGAATATGAACATAAACTTACATAGTGCAATAATTACGTCTGTATTCTATGGTGATCATGTCTCATCGGTCTGGACTCGACAGACCTAACTGTCACTTTGCTGTCATCTGTCAAAAAAGACAAAAAGCTTAAAACATGACATGGACGAAATGGACGCTAAACTTACTTTGACTGCTAAACTAAAAAAAATATTTCCAAAAGTAAGTAGGTAATAAATGTTTTATATAAAACATGCAATAAACGTGAAAGTGATGTGGAATAGAAAGTGTGTAGTACATACTATACAACATTCTATTCTATTTTATATACATAGAAGCGTATTGTGCGAGAAAGAAAGAGAAAGGGGGAGAGAGGGAGAGAGAGAAAGAGAGAGAGAGAGGGAGGGAGAGGAAGCGGAGAGAGAGAGAGAGAGAGAGAGCTAAAACTGATCTTAGGCTCGTTAATACTGAAAAAAATACTATCTATAATATAAAAATGAATCGCTAAATGTGTTGCTAAGCGCAAATCTCGAGAGCAGCTCAACCAATTTCGCTAATTCTTTTTTTATAATATTCCTTAATGCTCGAGGGTGGTTCTTTCAAATTGCCTGGAAAAAAAAAAACACTTTTCTATATTACCATACAAAAGTATCTTTATTTATCCCAAAATGTTAAAAAAAAATGTCCATCCGTGCGAAGCCGGGGCGGGCCGCTAGTAAATAAATAAAGTAAGATGTAATTATCAAATACAAGCTTAACTAAAATTACAAATTTTAGTTTAATGTGTTTAATCCAAGTAGTCTCGTAGTTGACAATAGGTACTACCACAGAAACTGAAAAGAGCTTTTAACACTACTTTGCTTTATACGAAGTTTTTAAAAATATTCCTACCCAATTTGCTTAATAAAGGTCTCCGTCACAGCTACTCAATATTATAAGTACCGATTTTTGATACATCGCAGAAGTAATAATGCTTAGAAAACACAACCAAGCCGTTGCTGACCACGGAAAAGGGGGTGAGGAAGGAAAAGCGAAATGGAAGAGGACCGAGGGGGTATTTGGACTGCCGGCGCTCTCACTCACCGAGCGAAACACATTAGTATGAATACTAATATTCTTACGTCGATCTTCTATGAGAGGGTAGTACTTCCCGGTCAATCCAGCCCATTCATGCTGAAACCAGCGTGGATCTACTACACGTATCACTTATGTATATACGGTTGTAGATCGACGCTGGTTGAAAAAAGTTGGAATTGAAGTATAAACTTCAATTCCAACTTTTAATATTTTTCCATTATATTGCTTAAATCTTATAACAGTCACAGTAGTTTCGCTCAGGAATAATAAATTATGGTTAAAGCGATTATTTCAAAAATATATTGCTCACAAATAGCTACCTGTGAAAGTTAAGCTTCTCAATAAACATGAACAGCGTATGATCTTCAGCAGATATTGGAGTAATCTCTCCGTCGACTTTTGGTAATATCCAAGGTGCTAGGTGGCACAGATGTTCGTAATATATTAGTGTTCGTCTATTTCTGATCGAAATCGTAAAGTCGGAATTACTTTTACAGCTACATTTCCGTCCTAAATAAGGAATACATGAACACACAGTCTGCTGTTTGATATGATGACTTAGATATAGAACTCTATTAACGGCTGTAGTAAATGTTGTCTAGTGGTATTTTTATAGCGAAACTACTCTTAGATCATCATTTAATATTTTGCCCGACTGCCGAAATCAAGGAGGGTAATGTTTTTCGAGCGTATGTATGTATTTAATATTTATATTTAAATGGGTATTAATACAAGCAAATATAATTGCTTAATTTGGGGCTAAATGGCGCTGTGTGCATGTGGTAGAATATTATTATTATTATTATTATTATGGGTATGTATGTTTATTTCTTTAGCACGCTCTACAGCCTAAATGGCTTATTGGATTCTAACATATTTAATATAAAGTGTCATTAGATTTATATTGATTGTAGGATAGACATAGGTTACATAAGTTCTCAATGCAGCGTCGCGACGTCGGCACAAAATTTTTTTTGTTGGTTTCTCCTTCTTTTCAGTTTGTTTTGCTTTATAATAATATGTTTTGCTTGTTGCTAAAGCGGTAAATTTCGAATGAAGACCACGCCACAGACTGGAAAGTGTGCAATGCTAGACAGACGGGCGTTTTGCAAATCGAACCGTTTTATTTCGGTTTTTTACACTTCAGAAGTATAGCAGTGCTCTGTGGAAGCATATCGCTGTTTATTTAGTCATTTCTTGAATTTGATATTCATAATTCTAAGAATCTCAAATTCGCTTGCATGGAAGTATATTTAAATACTAGCTTTTCGCGGCGCGGTTTTACCCGCGTATTTGCTTACTGCTCTGCTTCCGTCACCAGTAGCGTAATGTCACATAACCTTTATATAACCTTTCTCGATAGCTGGGCTATCATATGCATAAATAATTTTTCAAATCCAACTGGTAGTTCAAGAGATTAGCGCGTTCAAACAAGCAAACAAACGCTTTATGTTATAAGTATAGACTATAAAATGCGTTTTTTAGAATTGTAACATATAATTATGTTCACTATATCAATTCAATAGTATCTGGCAGTATTCAATTTCAATTTGTTGGTGAACATTTCTGCCTTTTTTTATTTCGATTGAACAGTAAAGTAATAATAGCGAGAGTATTTTCATCTGGTGCACCCATAATCTAGAGCACGCTTTACAATAAATAGGACAAGTCGTGACGACTACGACTGGTATGTGAAACACGCTGCCGCTGGCACACAATGGTCTTGAGCCTGATACAAAGGCATACCGAACGCTTCAATGTTTGCTTACTATTTGTTCATACAATGCTATATTAGACGCAGTATATTAGGTATACTTCGTGATCCATTCGTGACTGCTAGAAAATGTGAAAATGAAACCACGGTATAAACCTCCTGAGCGTAGTAGGTAAACTGTATACAAAGATTTTGATTCAACGAGTGACATGTATGACTGAAAAGAAAATATGAGATATGCAAGCAGGATTTAGAAAACGAATGGGGTCTACGGGTTTAGTCTTTTTTCTGGGGGGTATACCGGAAAAGACCTTAGAGGCTGATTGCGGATTAATGATTAATGAGTCGTAGTTTAAAACCCTTTTTATGTCGACGATCAAGTATTCCTTGCGTCTTCGGCATATGAATCGTAAAAATGGTGACTGATACATTAGAGCGAAAGGGCATGCAAGTGAATTTTAACGAAACTAAAGAGATGGTAATCGAGAGGGATGAAACTATGACAGTGCCAGGTAATGATAGCAGGTGAAAGAGTCGAGCAAGTAAAAGAGTTTGTTTATAGGTTCAATGTTTACGATGATATTGATAGGAGAGTAAAATAGGGTAATAAGGTGAATGGCGTTTTATATTCGAGTATGGCTAGCAAAATACTACCGAACAAAGCTCGCGTAGCCATAGTACAGGCAGTACTAGCGCCAACAATTATATATGGTATGAATCTTGAAGAATCGGAAAAAGCATGCAAGCTAAATAAATGCAGTAGAAATGAGGGCACTGATAAGCATGTGTGAAATCAAGCTTACATATAGAGTAAGGAATAAGAAAAGAATGTGGATTGAATGATGGTATAGTGATAAAAATTTAAAGATGGTTTGAACACGTGGAAACGTAGGATGGAGATAGGATAACGAAAGAGACTTATGGAGCGGAAATGCTTGGGAAAGTTGGTAGGGGTCGCCCTTAATGGACATACGCGGACCAAAAAGGATATGTGTTGACAAAGGGAACAATTACAAGCACCCGTAACCGACGTGTGTGTATGAAAATATTAATGAATATTGAAGAGGCAAAGGAGCTATGTTTGGATGGTAGCAAATGGCGTCCTAAAATCTTTACTTACCCCATTAAGGCCCGGTTTCCACCAAAGCGGAGAGGAGCGGAGACGAGAAAAGATAATCAATCAGATTTCGTTATTACCACATCTCTTCTCCGCTTAGCTTCGATGGAAATGGATCAAGCGGGGAAGAGAGGAGATGTCTCATTTTTCTATAGAATTTTGTGCGGCGAGCGAGCCAGCGGCGGCGTGGCGGAGCGGAGAAGGTAGACAGTTCTCCGATCCGCCACGCGCCGGTCGGGCGACCGGGCGGCGCACGCGCCCGCCCACCCCGCACCCCGCTGTCTTGTCTCCGCGTCTCGCACACTCGATATAGTCATTCGATTGACTTGTGTTGAAAACAACCGTACGTTGCGTCGCTCGTCCGTATTTTTGTTATTAGTTTGCAAAATGGATGACGAACATTTCATTGAAGTGGTTAAAAAATATCCGTGTGTTTGGAATACACTTTTAAGCACCTATAAATGCACTGATGTTAAAGATGCAGCTTGGGAAGAAATTGTGAAAGAAACTCATATATCAGACGGTAAGTGCAATTTATTTTTCTAATAATTCCGATTAATTAATGATGCTATACGTGTGTCTTGCCAAGGTACATTGCCTTGATTATTAAAATAGGCACAATATCTTTCTCGAACATTATATCCTTCATTTATACCGATATTTTGTGTTTCTTGTTCAATGTTTGTATCGGCGAACATATTCGTGTCACTACCTGTCGCACAAGTATCTATATAACTGGGCTGTTTGTCAATCAAATAGTTATGTAGTACGCAGGTGGCCTTTATTATCCTGTCCACTGTTTGTAGTTTACATTCGAACTCTCTACGATATACGTACCACTTTCTTGCTAATATCCCAAAAGTAGCTTCGACATTGCGACGAGCTCTTGAAAGCCTGTAATTGAAAATTCGTTTTTGGGAATTCAGGTTATCCCGTGGGTATGGCCGCATTAAGTTAGTCATTAATGGAAAAGCTTCGTCTCCGATAAACACAAATGGTACTGGTTCTCCACCTTCGTACAAAGGTTGTGGCGTTGGCAAATTTAGTTTATTTTCCTTGAGACGTATGCCAAACACATGATCGCTAAGAATACCTCCATCGCTGAACCTCCCCATAGATCCGACATCCAACATAATAATTCTTCGCTTGGCGTCAGCTACACACATCATCACAGTTGAAAATCTGTGTTTATAATTAAAAAATGACGACCCAGACCGTGGAGGTGCAAACATGTACACGTGTTTACCATCTATAGCACCAACACAGTTTTTAAATTGACAAATTTCTTCAAATTCTCTAGCTATTCTTTGCCAATCTTCCGTGTTACATTCTGGCATAACTAGAGGCTGCAGCTTAGTCCATAAAACATCACAAACATCAGTCACAATTCTTGAAACAGTTGCTGTACCAATTCTGAAATTTTCTGCTATGCTTGAAAATTTTGCTCCTGTTGACATGTACCTATGACAAAACAATATAGATTAAATAAAAAAGGGTTATGCGTTAGTATCACAATGGCTAGTTGCCTACGGGCCTTAGCGCATATACTTTCAGAGTCGCTAGCCATAGGCAGCCAGTCAGTGGCGATGATACAAATATTTTGATATATATTGTTTCCCTAGAAATTGGTTAGAAACCCCTCACATCCTTACACACAGATTCACACATTCGCACCTACACACTAGTACATCCCCACATTTTTATGTATTAAATTAAATTAAGGCTTTGTTTTCAGTTAAAACTGCTAAGTCTAAATGGAAAAGGCTACGGGATAATCACCGAGATGCACTAAAGAGAAAAAATGCGACCAGAAGTCTGCAGGCTACAAAGCAGAATAGAGAGTGGAAATATGAAAAGATAATGGAGTTCTTGTTACCTTATATGACTAACAGAGAGCGGTCTACAAATTTTAGTTTATCAAGTTGTCAGTCTTCCCCAACTATGCAACAATCCACCGATGATGAAAATAGCGGTTGCAGTTCGCGTTATACACAGCAACATAGCGACAGTGATCTCAGTACACAACACTTGAATGCCTCACAACGTTCGGAGATGTCAAGTTTATCACCTGCATCCCAAACAAATAAAAGAAAATCAAATGAAATCACAGATCTACTTCAACTCAACCAAGAAAATCGCGAGAGATTGCAAAGAGAACGAGAAGAATTAAAAACATTGATACTATCGAAAAACAATGAAGGAAGCTTAGATGATGTGGATCATTTTTTTCTGTCGATGGCACGAAATTTAAAAAAGCGGTCACCTCTTCTTCAACTTCAAGCAAAGCGTAAAATTATTAATATAGTTTTGGAAGCTGAAGAATTTGAAATACAGAACACGTGGTATGAGAACTACGGTTATTCTTCAGCACCAAGTACAAGTAATCAAAATAATAATGAAAGTAGTGCTGCACTGAGTATACATTCAGCCTTTGAGAGCGGTTATATTTCAGCACCGAGTACAAGTGCTCAAGGAAATAATGATAGTGCTACATTGGATAAAAATTCGACCCCTGAGGATACTCATACTTCAACAACACCAGAAAATTTAAGTTATATGACTACATTGAATTAAAATAATTAATATGATTTGATACGTTGATTTGGTATTTCTGTATATTATAATAATAAAGATGGGCGTAGTGCCAGCGTCCAGGAATCAGTTAGCAGGTCAAGATTATAAGAACTCTGCCCAAACTTTGCTCAATTAGTCGTACGATTTATTCGTTTAGAGCACATGTTTATTGACGACGCGAGATTTTTTATTATTATAAATAAATAATTTGATAAAAAATTGTTTTACTTACTTCAAGCAAACTGCTAGCTTCTCTTCTGTTCCGATAGCTCTTCTGTAATTAGTGTCTTGCTTTTGGATATACGGTTTAATCAAATCATGTAACTCGTAGAAATTATTCCTTGTTACCCTGTAAGATCTTTCAAAACTTTCATCACCAAACTCTTGAAAAAGTGTGGCATATTCGCCATGACTGCGACATTTTATATGGTTTTTTATCCAGAATCTATGTTGCCGTCGATAATTTAAATATCGAAGAATTAATTGTGTTTCTTCAATCTCTAATTCCTCTTCCTCAAGCAAATTAAGATATAACTTTTGTAACGACATGACGTCTTCCTTTCGTAGATAGAACTTGACTGGTTTCGATCCCTCACAGCTCACGTCTCCGCTACACTTCTCCTCTCTGCTTTGGTGGAAACAACCTACCAGCTTTGCAGGACATCTCTTCTCTTCTCCTCTCCTCTCCGCTTTGGTGGAAACCGGGCCTAATGGGAGACAGGCGTGACATTATGTATGTATGTAAAAAAGTATTTCGTATATTTAATTCTAGTTATAGTAGGTACTAGGCGAGTTCTTGAAGTGAAGTGACGAAATTCTGCTCTCAAGAGAATTATGTACAATCTGGCGGTCTTATATACTTTGGTATACTCATAGTGTATTATCGCAATCATTTAACAAAATTATTGCGGTCGCTAAATGATAATATTTATAATAAAAATACTAAGCTCCTGTCTGTTTTTAATTACTAGAAAGTCCTACAAAAACATATATATACATTGTTTTCTAACCGTGTAACCAACAGTATTTATAACATGTTTTTATAATTATTAACGGCGGCTAGTTTTATAAAATTGTTCACTGAGACGGTTAAGTAAACGAAAGGTACCTAAATTGAAATTAATCATAAATTTAGTGCAACCATTGAATAAATTAAACCCAATTAACTGAGGCTACTCAATCTGAGGGCCTAGACAAGTGATATAGATTTCTATTCTATTCATAGAATAAATTATAAAATGTAAGGGATTAATATAAGCTAACGCCAACATGGTCGTTGCTTATGTCAATCCCATACATTTTATAATCTATACTATGAATAAAATAAAAATGTATGTCACTTGTCTAGGGCCTCTGTTTACGGTCGGAACATGAGCTGCATATTTTATTTATGGCCGTCTGATGTTCTGGCTAGATAAAACAATCACTCTATGTCTTCCTTTGTTCGTGTCATTAGAGACAACTAAGGGTACCTGCGTATTAAATACTATCTTACTTTGGCCACCGGAACGAACGAACGGAACGAATCGAACGGAATGTTTAGTATTGGACGTCCTCAAACTGATCAGTTAATTATGTTTTTTTTAATAGCTGTTAGCCTACCAAAGTGACCCCACTCTGCCTGATGGTAAACAGTCAGTGGAATCCATAAGTGGTGTACACCATTCCAAAAGCCAATCTACTGGTACAGTGGCCTCCACTATGGCGGCTTAGTGAGATGCTTTTCACGCTCCGTTAAAAGAAAGAGTTCCAGACTTTAATTGAGCGAAAAAAGTATGAAGTGCTGAACCGTTTGGTTCGAGACCCTTTAGATTCCACTGTGAAAGGGTGGCACTTCAGTCCCGCACGTGTCTATCTGGTTAAAAAGGGATATGGATAATGAAATTGTAATCGAACTGTAAAACCAATAATTCAAATATGGTCTGAGTTTGCATACCAGTTATTCGTGACTCCATGTACCTATTTTTGATTATATTTTTTATCATCATTATTATTTTAATCCTTATTTATAATATTTACTCATTATTCCACAAGGGAAGGTGTCTACTCATACAGAGAAGGCATGAGCCTTAATGGATATGCTTGCTCAAAGCCGATTTGTAATAGCAGATTACTTTTTTGCCCGACTGACGCAGTCAAGCAGGGTAATGTTTTTCGAGCGTATGTTTGTATGTATGTATATATGTATGTATGTATGTATGTATATATGTATGTATGTGAGTATGTTTATTTCTTTGGCACGCTCTACATCTTATATAGCTTTATGGATTTTAATGTATGATGTGTCATTAGATTCGTATTGATTGTGGGAGTGACATAGGATATATATAAAATTATTTTTAGAAAAAAAATGAAAACCGACTTCAAACAACACCTACATGTTCAATCCTTAACTAAAAAGTAGAAAATAATATTTTAATTACTTCATAGCAAAGAACATTAAAGGGGAATCAACGCAATCCTTGATACCTATAATACTTTACTATTTATAGTTTTTAATCAGTTATTTTGGAGTCGGTGCCAGCCAAGAAGGATCTTTAATTCTGCCTTTGCAATAAACTTTTGTAATGCACGGGGCGGTAATGGCACGCGTGGGGGATATGTCTGAGTGCACTACCCGAACGCGGTCATACTCGTGAACGCAGACGTCATTGATAGTTGTGTTCAGATATACATAAAAAATTTGACGCGCACTTCTTGTATTAAATCTATATTTTTCATTCATATATTAATAGATTAATCAAGAAGATTTTTTTTTGCTAGTAGGTAGGTTATTTTTATGAAGGTCATTATGATCCTCCTTGGCTGGCACCGACTCCAAAATAAGTAAGCCGCCATAGTGGAGGCCACCATACCAGTAGTTTGGCTTTTGGAATGGTGTCTGCCACTTCTGGATTCCACTTACTGCTTACCATCAGGCAAAGTGGAGTCACTTTGGTAGGCTAATATAAAAAAAAAAAAAAAAAAAAAAACTGATTAAAAACTATAAATAGTAAAGTATTATAGGTATCAAGGATTGCGTTGATTCCCCTTTAATGTTCTTTGCTATGAAGTAATTAAAATATTATTTTCTACTTTTTAGGTATGGATTGAACATGTAGGTGTTGTTTGAAGTCGGTTTTCATTTTTTTTCTAAAAATAATTTTATTTTTAAACTTTTAGTGGGAATTAATTGTGTATAAATATATTCAATATGGGTAGACCTACTAAACGTGCTGCGCAAATGAGACAGCGCCGCGCCGTTTGAAAGAAAGTAGAGACGAGAGGTAAGATTGTAAATAGAGATATAAGGTCCTTATCAACACTTTCTCGATCGCTAAACCCTGAATCCCAGAAACCACAAATCAAAACAAAAAAGTGATGATCTACCAACAATAAAGAATCATCGAAAATCATAATTTAACTAACCGAGCAATCGCTTAACAGATATACAAAAAATAAACAGTGGTGCTGTAAAGGCAGATTTAAGGCCGCCCGTTGCTGTTGTAATTTCGCACGACCATAAGGCCCTCCAACTTGGTTTAACGACAACCAAATTATAGTGATAATCATAGTCTACTGCTTCTAAAGAATGAAGACGTTGAAAATGGAATGACACAAATGCTCACTCGTCCAGGGCCACTTCGTTTCTAACAAAAAATTAATTTTGAAAATCACTTCGCACTTGTAGCATGGACATGTCAATGTCAGATAATTCGTCGCAAAAGACATCGACGTGTTGCTTTACACGTCTTCACTTCTTGCATACGTTTTGCTACAAAATATACAATTGAAGCCAAACCACTACATCATTCTTTATAAAAAAAACATGGGACCCCATTTCGGAGTATACCCTTTCAAATAAAAGAAGAATTTTCTAAATTGGTTTATAAATGACCGAATTCTGTCGTAACAAACATACAACCACTGAACCAATTCTTATAATAAAAAAATGGGACCAATTTCAGAGTATACCCTCTCAAATAAAAAAATAAAATTTCAAATCGGTTCATAAATGACCGAGATATGAGGTAACAAACATACAAAAAAAAAACATACGACCGGAATTGATAACCTCCTCCTTTTTGAAGTCGGTTAAAAAAATAGAAGTTTGTTTTGTTTCTTATAGTAACGCAGCATGATTATTTAAAATTACTGCCACACACCGCACCATGCCACACAACAAAACCGCGAAACAAAAAGATGGACTGAACAAAAGCGCTAAAGACTTATTCGTTGCCTATAAAGTATAAACATAGGTAAGAGTATTGCAATTATTATTGTGGAAATAGAATTCCGAGGAACATTAACAATATACAGACGAAGTTGGGAGGTTTTCATTATATATACACAAGCCTTAAACATCACTTTCCTATTCTATTACGCATAGTTAAATATGTATGGTTTGGTGTTCAGCCATTATTGTGCCATAAAACAATTATCCTTTGATATATTTGCTGTGGTTTTACTGCTATTGATTAGAGAAACATGTTACGGGAAGAGCGTTATTAATTATAATGGATATTAATTAAGTACTTTGGACCTGCAAAATTTTATACAATTATATTTTAAAAAGGTAAAGGAAACGCGAATTGGACATTCTGCGCCTAAACGACATTTATTAAATGCTACGTGTTATATAATAATAAAATATAAATTTATTTTTTATGACTGCTTCTTTGGTTCGGTGGTACTGTGTACGGATTGCCACGCAGAGGTCTCGGGTGCGATCTCCGGGTCGGGTAAAGTGATTGGGGTTTTCTGTTGAACATTTTCAGTAATAGCACGGAGTCTGGAATTGTGCCCGATATGGGAATAGCCTCGCCCCCTGTTACATAGGACCTAAAAAAAATTGCTAAAAGTGGGTGGTTAAACACCTCTGCCTACCCCTTCGGGGATAAGAGGCATGAAGCTATATATGTCTGTATGTTATTTTTTATACCTATTATACTCTTTTCAGCAAACCCTTTCATTTGATTCCCATGTAATGGTAATGGAGATGCATAAGAAATCGGTAGTCCGTCATCTATGGGAATCCGTTATATATGACGTCGCTTAGCTATCCATGCATTGTCATCCAAACTAATATGTATGTTTGCAAAATTTCTGCTCAATCGGTTGAGAATAATTGATTTAAAATTCAGTAGCAATATTTGACCCAACAATTTAAATTTTATTTAAATAAATATATAAATATGCCTTGAAAATGCCTTACCTAAACAAGAAATAGATATCTAATATCTAAAAGTAATATCATATCTAATGTTGATAAAACAAATTGGCGTTATTTGATCCATCTTCACTATTTACGTAACAAATAGACAGATTGTATCAGAATGTCGTATTGATAACGTTAGCGTTAAAGTAATGTGTAGCTTACTCGTCTTATCGATAGGGTATTGAACTATCATTATACGACTTTGTATCGACGTTAAGGATATCAATAACTTCCAAGTCATTTCCTTGATTTATAGAAACCTTGAAGACAAGGCCATAGAATACTTATGACAATAATTGACTATAATAACTCCTGTTAGGTATCGAGTATATTTATAAGGTCTTTTGATTTGACTAGTAAAGGATGTGTTTGTAGATTTATAGTTAGCTGTACAGCTTGATGGGTTTTAATGAGAGATATGATTTGCTGCAGTGATATAAATCGATGACAGACATAGGCCTTCCCGAGCAGCTCTCACCCAGCAGTGAAATGATTAAGATGGCTGATGTAGTTGCCATAGTTGGACTAGATACTGGGTTCGATGAACTGAACACGGGATTGATCGTTGAATGACTTTTGGTTGAGGTGGCTATTTATTTGTGTTCTGTAATTGATGAAATTTAATTTATTGTTTGGGAACTTGAAAGTTGAGTTAAGATGTTACCACTATCATTGTGATTGTTGTTGGTTAATTGCGTTAGTTTTATGGATTTGCTATGCAGGATAGCCGAACGGTATACTTTTCCACCTTTTAGTTTCTTCACATCCTACACCCTAGGACGGGTGAACATTAGAATGGCCTTTATAAATGTTTATGACAAAGTCATTATCATTGTCAAGTTAACTTCATAGTACCTACCTATCTAGTCCCATTAACTACATTCACTTTACCTTCGAAATATATTGTAATGCTGAAAGTGTACTGAATGTAATTATAGTTTTACTTAATTCACCTGGGTGCATCAATCCAAGTGCTTTAAGGATACTTCAGGTATGTCTAGTAAGTAATAAAATGTTTTATGTAAACAAAAAAAAAAACATTTTTATGTATGCATGGTCACCCTACACCATTTTCTCGTTTAGAAATAAATAAGGTCGATTACTGTTAAAATAAAACAATTACAAACATTTTAAACGTGTTAAACTTTAGTGATAACATTTTAACAATTTCTAATATGACCTCGGTTGCATAAAAGTTCGGGTTAAGTGAATAAACTCTAAAATATGGAACACTCAAACGGGACGTTGAAAATAAAGTATTTGTTTTATTTCCTCTTTATCTATTATGTTGTTCATCAAGGTTTTTGTTTCACAAATTGACTTTGAATTATACTCGTAAAATAGAGTACTAGTATTATGATTTTATTCAGCCAAATTCGAAGAGTTTGAGAACACTCCGTGTGCACCATAAGAGGATTAAATGTTGTAAATAAACCTTTATAAAATCCAAATAAACAGGTAAAATCATTGAAATATTTGTGGATATTTTTCACAAATTCAGTCCAATTTTCCACATAAAAATAATAAACATATATCTAGTTAATTTTAAGACACGAGTTACAGTATCTTCTCAGGTAAGCAGTTCTAGTTAATTGTGAAAAGTATAGTAAGAAAGTCGTGTTCTTACTATACTTTTCACAATTTTTTTATCTTCACCATTAAGTTTTCACAATTATTTCCTAAACCTTTTCCTGATTTTGTAAAAATATAATAAACTTTTAAAAATGAGCTCTCATACCACACGTACATGTTACACGGCATCTGGTAAAGGTAACGGGTAACCAATGGATTGCTTGCCAGATCGTTGATCCACCCTGTGAGCTTGCCAACGCATTTACGTAGTACGTAGGTATGCCATTTCTACAGTATAGTTACGATTTCTATCACAGATAGGTTTTCTATTTCTATTTCTCAACAATTCTGACGTACGTCGTAAATCTATATTTGCGATAAAAGCAAACACAATACGCTTGCAGTTTGAAATAGCCATCAAAGAGAATTAATTGCAACTCCATCTACCAACATAACACGGGTATCTTGCTACACAACCACTCCACCTTAGGTGTTGTATAATATATACCGATAGCCTAACCAAATATAATATTAAGCTTTTGATTGTAACTGACATTATTGAAAAAGTTTTAAGTTCAGACACGAAGTTAAAACCAAAGTTACTTCACGGTTACTTCTACAGGATTATCATGGAACCGAGGTTTGCTGGCATACATTGCATAAGGCGCTCGTTTTCACGCCCACTCACACTCTCTCTCACACACACACACATATACGTGCGTATATGACGCATGCACATGCACGCATGACTAAAATACTAACTTAAGACTAAACGATATTCTTTGTTATTCTATCGGGGAAGTTAAAATAATTTGTAAAAATGGTGTACTTACTCAAGAGTAAGCAACATCAAATTGTCCATGCGGAAAATAATTATGATATAAAAACCTCTTCGTGATGGATACATTGATGTGTGTTTGTGTATGTGTCTGTATTTCACTCTTTAAGTTAAAACCATTATTTTCCATACTATTTCTGTGCCCACATTCATACAATCCTCTATTTCATTTTGCGTTCAAAATTATACAGTGTTCAAATGCAATTTTTCACACAAAATAAGTACAATAATTAAAAAATAAAGCTTTTCACAATGTTTCATATAGCTGTCCCTGTCAAAATAATAAAAACAACATTTTTAAGTAGGCACCAACTACAAATTTTTAAAATACTTATTTAATCATTTCTGATTAACTAAATCAAAAAACAAATTACCTACTTTGTGCTAAGTAAAAATATTTTTTCACTTTTTAGTTGAAGAGACGAGTGAGTTTATTACTTCTATAACATTATACCCATTTTTGACATTACTAATTTACATATTTTTTTTTTATTTCTATGATGCGGCTGTAATGTCACTGCGACCATGAATGGTCTATTGTGATCGCCGCTTTATCAAGCTAGAGTTCACCACTAAACCCTATGATATACCGCAGGATTTGCTTAGGGGTGAGCTCCTTAATTTCTTCTGGGCCCAGAGTGTGTTTCCCTAGAAGAAACTGACGCTTGTGTATGAGCGGGCCACATTCCCCCAGAAGATGGAGGGGCGTTTCATCTGCCTCTTTACATCGCCTGCAGGTGCGTGTTTCGCTTAGCCTTAGATTATACATGTGCTTGTTTAAGCAACAATGACCTGTCAAGGCTCTTGACACAATGCGTAGATTGTTCCTACTCAGCGCAAGGATAAGGTTATTGTACCTTCTGTTAAAGCCAGGTGATCAGGGCTTTAGAGTGGTTCATTCCTGGCGATTCCGACCAGAGTTTGATGGCTGTTTCGATGCATGAGTTTGTAAGGGCATTTTGAGCTAGGCTTTTTGGTATTCCACAGAAGGGCTCTGGGCCCTGCTGAGTTCCATTAGCTCCCGCTCTCGCAAGTTCATCGGCGCACTCATTACCGATGACACCTGCATGACCTGGTACCCATCTGAGAACTACTCTATTCATATTAACTAGAGAGTTTAAACGATCCATGCACTCTTCAACTAGTTTCGATGTTACTACGTTCGAATCCAGTGCTAGTAGAGCGGCTTGGCTATCAGAATTTATATATATAGTCTGATTGGTGTAGCGCTTTTGCAGATTAGCTGCCGCGCATTCCACAATGGCGTATACTTCTGCTTGGAAGATGGAGGCGTTTTGTCTCAAAAAACGCTTTTATTGAGCTTTGGTCGCTCCCCATATATTCCACAGCCTACTTTTTGTCCTATTTTGGAGCCATCGGTATACCATACTAGGCAACCAGACTCAAAAAGTATCTGATCTTCGAGCCAGTTTTCCCTAGACGGCAATTCTATTGTGTATTGTTTTCCAAATACAAACCGGGGTAGGGTGGCATCCGTAGGCATGCAAAGTATTGGTATTTCCAGTATTGAGTTCTGTATAGTCCTCAACTTCTGGGTGATCCAATTGCTTCTGCCTTGGATATGAGCCCTGTACATGCTAGCTTTCGCCTCTTTTTGTATGAATACATGAAGAGGCGGTAATCCAAGCAAAGCATTTAGCGCCATTCCGGGGCTAGTCGATATAGCTCCCGAGGCCATGAGGCAGACAGTTCTCTGTAAGCTGTCTAATTTCTTTATGGTGGTCGTTTGACGCGTCTTGTTATACCACACAACTGATGCGTACGTAATGATCGGCCTCACAATGGCAGTGTACAGCCAAATAGTTGTTCTAGGGGTTATGCCCCAATTGCTGCCCATCATACGGCTGCTAATTCCCATCGTCATCTTGGCTTTCTTTAGTACATTGTCCAAGTGTGAATTCCAAGTCAACTTTTGGTCGATTATGACGCCCAAGTATTTGACTTCTGTGGAAAACGCAATCGTTTTACCATTAAGCTTTGGCATTGTTAGTTTATCCAATCGCTTCTTTTGTGTAAAAGGTACGATTACTGTTTTGTCAGCATTAACGGAGAGGTCACTTTTGACACACCACCTGCTAACAGTGTTCAGTCCCTTTTGCATAATACATGAGATGGTTGATTGACAAAATCCTCTGACTATAATTACCAAGTCATCTGCATAGGCTTGCGCATCAATCTGAAGTTTTGCCAAATCAACTAGGAGTTCGTCCACAGCAAGGGTCCAGAGTAGTGGCGATAGAACTCCACCTTGTGGGCAACCCCTTGCTGTAGATACTACAATTGCGATTTCATGAAGGGCTATTTTTGCACTCCTATGTGCAAGCATTGAATTCACCCATTTCACCGTTGTAGGGTCGACATCTTTACTTATCAGCCCATTTACCAACAGTGTGGTTGGTGAGTTATCAAAAGCTCCTTCAATGTCGAGGAATGCGCATAGTGCTATTTCCTTGTCCTCTGTCTGCCTTTTCCACCCTGTCGATAGGCTAGTGATGGCAGTCTCTGTCGACTTTCCCTTGCGATAGACGTGTTGGGTGTGGTGGATTGGGTATCTATCCAAAGCTACATCTCTAATATACCTGTCTATAACCTTCTCCATTGTCTTTAGTAAAAATGATGAGAGGCTTATTGGTCTGAAAGACTTTGGCTGGCTATAATCTTTTTTTCCAGTTTTAGGTATAAATATGACTTTGACCAAAGTCCATTGTTCTGGTACGTATCCCCAGGCGAGGCTCGTCCTGTAGATTTTGATCAGATAGGGGTAAGGATGTCAATCCTTTGTTGTAGGAACATAGGTTTTATTCCATCCTCACCACACGCTTTATTTGGTTTAAAGGAGTCAACGGCCCACTGGACTTGCCTGGGTCTTACGACTTTTGCAGCCATGCGCCAGTCCTCATTGCGAGGTTTACTGTGAGGCACTGGCTGCTGACATGTCGAATCCCTTTCACTAGACCCAGGCAAGTGGGTCGTGGCCAGCAACTCTAAGGTCTCCTTCACGTTATTCGTAAAGGAGCCATCGTCCTTTTTAAGGAGCCCAATCTGATTAGGTTTCGTTTTTGAGAGCAGTTTATGAAGTCTTGCTGCTTGTGGGAGACTATTGATCTCTTCACAGAACTTCCTCCAAGATTCTCTCTTCGCTTTCCTAATCTCTTTATTGTATTCCGTCAAGGCTTTACTGTAGATCTCCCACATATGAGTCTGTTTAGCCTTGTTAAATAATTTCCTGGTTTTGTCTCGAAGCTTCGTCAGCTTTGAGTTCCACCAAGGTACCTTCCTTACTGAGGTCTTTGTCTCGAGCGGACAACTCTCTTCATAGGCCTTAAGTATGCCTTCTGTCAAGATTGTCACAGCAATCTCTAGACTCTCAGTTGATCTGATGGCTTTAGAGATGAAGATGAAGCCTGAGTTGACTCCTGAAGTCAACCCAGTCTGTTAATTTAGGATCCCTGTATGTTGTGATTTGGGTGTCTAGAGCAGCCCTAATCTTAAACTTTAAATGCCTATGATCTGACATTGAGTTTTCACTACTGACTTGCCAGTTTTTAATGTGTCTGGCTAAGTTAGTTGTAGCGATCGTGATATCTAATACTTCCTGCCTAGTACGGGTAACAAAGGTTGGTTTACAGCCTACGTTTAGCGTTATTAGATGGTTAGAGATAAGGAAGTCAAAAAGTAACTCACCTCTTGTGTTGATGTCTGTGCTGCCCCAAGATGTGTGGTGGGCGTTGGCATCACATCCGATTAGTAGCTCGGCGTTGTGTTTGGTGGCATAATTTACCACTTTCGCCATATCTTCTGTCGGATTGTCTCTCTCTCCAGATAGATAGGCAGAGCACATTATCACCCTAGCCCCATTTCATCCTTTGAGGTTGACAAAAGCAGCTACCAAGTCGTCATTGCAAACTTCTGTTATCGGTAAAAAGTCAACAAGGTTATTGAATAAAATACAAGCTCTAGGTCTATTGCCATTGTTATGACTAAGAATCTCACCAGCAGCACTAAGTCCTAAAACCTGAGTATTTGCTACCCAAGGTTCCTGGATCAAGGCGAGGCTAGCTTTGCCCTCAACAAGACAACACTCCATTACCGCAGTTGCTGCCACAGCATGGTGGAGGTTGGCTTGCAGGACCCTCACCACTCCCACCTGGGTAGCCGCTAGCAGTTTCCCGCCGGCTTGGTGCGTACAGGCTTAGGACGCGACCGTCCTCGGCTCGTACGCCAAGCGTTGTCTGGTTCGCCTTGGGAAACTGCTACCCTAGGCTTATGTCCGCCTCTACCCCGATGCACTGTCTTTTGAGACCCCCTAGCCACAATTTGGTCTTCGCTCATGGGTTTCAGATTTCTGATACCCACGCGCGTTTGCTCAACGACCAATTTGAAGCTGCGCTTGGTTACGGGCTCCTCCGCACGGAGAGCTTTTTTTCGGCTGCTCCTTTGGAGATTCTTCCTCCGACCTAGGCCTTTTTTTGGCCTCCGGTCTGGAGGTAGGTTGGTGATTGGAATTTCCTTCCAAGGCTTTATAGCCAATGTACGGGCGTCGTCGACCTGCACATTGGCTGCTAATAGCCTTCGGAATCTTTTCCGTGCTGCACCACTTAGCTTGGTATGACGTTTCGGGTTCTCTTCCGTCTTTGGAGCAGAGTCACAGTAGCCTCCTGCCTTAGCCGGACTAGTCCCTTCCAACGTCATGTTGGTACTTTGAGGAGATGCTAATAGAACCTCCTCCATAAGTACTATAGTCTCCTCTAATAGAGGAGAGAACTGTTCTCTAACCGGAGAAGACGGTTTTAATTGGTTTTTAGTGGTTTCATCCATATGAGTCCCACGAGTAGCTAGGGAACTAAAAATGCCCAACAGCAGAGCCCCGCATGCCGAAGGGAGGACTAAAATACTACCCGATTCGTCCTGGTGTCGAGTAGCCACCGTTGGCGACTGAGCACACCCTCAGCCATGCATCTCTCGGCACGGTACGGATCACACCTTAGATTAGTTATATATATAAATACATATATAAATGCGTGATATGAATAGACATACATACATGTAATATATCTAAAAAGCGCTTGGTGGTTTCAGTTATGTCTATTTCAGAGTGAACTAGACCAACAAGAGGGCTGGCAACCTCGAGAAGGTTAGTCCACCGAACTTGCCTTGGGGATCTTAGCTACCTGCGCTACTCCCGAGACCAGCGCCCCCCTACCGTCTCAGAAGGAGATGGTAGGGTAGGCCTGCACCTATGCTACCATGCTAGCATGTCGTATAGGAAACCGTGAAAGCGTAGGCCCAGACCCGCCCCTGATAATTTACATAGCCGAAAGACGTAATAACACGGCGACTACTATTTAGTGTACTAATATTATTACAATTAAAACGATAATCTTCTATTGCTAATTTCAGTAGACACATGTATCAAATAGGTTGTCCTACAATATATACATTCTTATTTTAAGAGTCCTACATTCAGGTAAAGGCTGTGAGTCTGCGGCTGTTTCTTTACAAATTTTCAGTCATAGTATAAATAATAATAGTGCGTAACGATCACGTAAGGGAGAGTTTCAAAGTAGCACCTATAACTGACAAGATTAGAGAGTCCAGGCTAAGGTGGTAAGGACACGTTATAAAGACCCGAATACCATATCGTGAGAAAGTGCCTTTCCATGGCTACAGAGAAGAGAGGGATAGGTAGACTGCAAAGTACCTGGATGACAAATGTCCAGAAGGACATGCAAAAGCTTGACCTAACAAAAGACGATGCTTACCAGTGATGTCAATGGCGCCAAAAGATTAGAAAAGCCGACCCCGTATAACGGGTAAAGGCGAGGGCAATAAAGAAGGAATAAGATAGTATAAAACATAACACATAATGTAAAATAAGCAGATTCTGTCTGTCACAACGTTTTTCTCGAAGTATTAGACACCTCTACGCGATACCAGTAACGGTAACATTGCTTAGGTAGTATGCTAAGTCTGCAATCTTAGAGGCAGAAAGGCTGAGGCTTGAAATGCTGCTTCGTCAGTGAAGCTGCTGCAATTTAGATGAGAAATCACGCCGTACCGTTTTATTCATTCCCTTAAAAGTTAAAGTATCAGTAAAAGTGCGCCTGGTGAGCGATCTACTGGGAATATTGTACGAAATACTGACGGTATGTTCGGCTTCATACAAAATGTATAAATCTTTGTCGGTGATTTTTTAAAATACGATGCACTCTACCTTAATAATGAAGGTGAGCTTGGTGTACTATTATTATATTCGTCCTTTTCGTTGTATGATAAAAAAATAATATTTTTTTATATATTATGTACGGTAGTACACACTGGTTAATCAGTTATTTTGGACTTGGTGCCAGCCAAGAAGGATCTTTAATTCTGCCTTTGCAACAAACTTTTGAAATGCACGTTGCGGTAATGGCACGTGTGGGGGATATGCCTGAGTGCATTACCCGAACGCTGTCATACGCGTGAAGGCAGACGTCATTGATAGTTGTGTTCAGATATACATAAAAAAAAAAAAAAACATACGACCCGAATTGATAACCTCCTCCTTTTTGAAGTCGGTTAAAAATTGACGCGCACTTATCAGATTCCGTTCGATTTCTTGTATTAAATCTATATTTTTCATTCATATATTAATAGATTAATCAAGTAGGTTATTTTTGCTAATAGATAGGTTATTTTTATGAAGGTCATTATTAATATGATCCTTCTTGGCTGGCACCGACTCCAAAATAACTGATTAATAAAAACTATAAATAGTAAAGTATTATAGGTATCAAGGATTGAGTTGATTCCCCTTTAATGTTCTTTGCTATGAAGTAATTAAAATATTATTTTCTACTTTTTAGTTAAGGATTGAACATGTAGGTTTGAAGTCGGTTTTCTTTTTATTTTTAAACTTTTAGTGGGAATTAATTGTGTATAAATATATTCAATATGGGTAGACCTACTAAACGTGCTGCGCAAATGAGACAGCGTCGCGCCGTTTGAAAGAAAGTAGAGACGAGAGGTAAGATTGTAAATAGAGATACAAAAGTCCTTGTCAACACTTTTGCTGATCGCTAAACCCTGAATCCCAGAAACCACAAATGAAAACAAAAAAGTGATGATCTACTAACAATAAAGAATCATCAAAAATCATAATTTAACTGACCGAGCAATCGCTTAACAGATATACAAAAAATAAACAGTGGTGCTGTAAAGGCAGGTTTAAGGCCGCCCGTTGCTGTTGTAATTTCTCACGACCATAAGACCTTCAACTTGGCTTAATGACTACCAAATTATAGTGATAACCATAGTCCACTGCTTCTAAAGAATTAAGACGCTGAAAATGAAATGTACACAAATGGTCACCCATCCAGGGCCACTTCGATTCTAACAAAAAATGAATTTTGAAAATCACTTCGCACTTGTAGCATGGACATGTCAATGTCAAAAAATCCATCGCAAAAGACATCGACGTGTTGCTTTAGACGTCTTCACTCCTATAAAATTGAAGTCAAACTACTAAACCATTCTTAATAAAAAAAACGTGGGACCCGATTTCAGAGTATACCCTTTCAAATAAAAAAAGATTTTTTCAAATCGGTTCATAAATGACCGATTTGAATAAATAGATATGAGGTAACAAACATACAAAAAAAAACATACGACCCGAATTGATAACCTCCTCCTTTTTGAAGTCGGTTTATAAAAAGCATTAGTAGACGTTATTGTTACGACGAGAATTTCGTATTTTTTGTGTAAAATTAGAAGGGAGGAACATAATAATTACTGTGCCATTTCATCGGTTTATGATGAAACTCTTGATGAGTGTTATTAGGAGAAAACACATATAACAATTAACAAAGTCCAAGGATTAATATAATAAAAAAAATCATTATAAATTTTATTTCATTATTTATCTATACATATAATAAAAATGTAACCGATCGCTGTCTGTACATGGAAGATATATGAGAAAAAATACTATTGGGACCTATATCAACGCAAATAGAACCCAAAACAATGATTTTTAAAATTTTTGTCTGTTTGTCTGTTTGTCTGTTTGTCTGTTTGTCTGTGCGTTTGTGCACGCTAATCTCAGAAACGGCTTATCGGATTTAAATATGGTTTTCACTAATATATTGTGGTAAGCTTCACTTAACATTTAGTGTTTGTTTCATGTCAATCGGTTCATAAATAAAAAAGTTATGCCAATTTAAAGAATCACATCGAACATTCGTTAATTTACTACGAAATCTTATAGAAGCAGATATTTTAACAGGTTGCGGAATAGCTGATAGTGTTTTTATTCCTCGGATTCCTGTCATTCTAAACAGTCTTTCATTTAGTTTTAAACGAGTCCAGTTTCCAGTGAGCCTATGTTTTGCGATGACTAATTAAAGTAATTAATTAATTAAGTAATTAAAGTAAAGGTAAGACACTAAAAGTTGTGGGTGTGGATCTAAGTATTAGCTGTTTTTCGGTCAGCTTTATGTGGCTCTATCACGTGTTAGCATTACTAGCAGTCTGTATGCTTTGATCCCTGATGGCTATACGTCTAATCCATACATCCATACATATTATAAAAGGCTTTGTCCTTATTTCGGTGGTACTGTGTATGGACTGTGAGGTCGCGGGTTCGATTCCCGCTCAGTGCAAATATTTGTAGCATGAATTTAAATAATCACGTCATAAATGTGGTATGTATTTAGCTTAGCTTAGTTTGTTTTTAAGTTAGGTTAACACGTCTTATTTCTTTATTAAAATGTAAATTAAAATGTAAATACTTTATTAGTTAAAATGTAAATACAAGTTAGATTTCTATTTTCTGGATTTATTTTATTTTTTATTTTTTGTGATAAAAACATGTTTGTTAACACGTTTCATTACGGAATAGGTGGAATTGAAGTGAATTACGAAATAGTAGTAGTCGATTTACGCTGGTTTCAACATGAATGGGTCGGATCGACCAGGGAGTACATCCCTCTCATAGTTTTCGACGTAAGAGTAATAGTATCCATATTATTGCGTTTCGTTCGGTAAGCGCGAGAGCCGGAGGCCCAACTGATGCAGAGATGACAAACCTCGCAGCATGTGTGGGACCAGCTGAGTATCCGCGGAGTCATTGTGTGGGTGGTGTGGGTCAACCCGCCGGCCAAATAAACCCGTATAAACGGTGGTGCCGCTGGCCGCCCGCGGCATTGTACAAGGGCCCAATTAGACCTAACCAAAAAAAAAAGAGACTGCCCCACTAGGTTGCGCATAATCTCGGAGTGGTTCGTCGTGCAGGTTGGTGACCGGATAGTGGGACCCGGCGACCATTTTCGAGACGGTACGGGGGCCTTCTGCGAGCAGTCCGTATCATGGAAGCCCGGAGGCCTAAGACCCTTGAGCCTTTACAGCTGCGAAGAGAGATCGCCTCCTCAACGGCCGTCTTCTATCGCCTTTACCACGGAGAGTCTTCTCAACAGCTCTTTAAATTAATTCTACCCTCTCCCTTTTCATCCAGAACGACACGTGCGGGACTGAAGTGCTACCCTTTCACAGTGCAATCTAAAGGGTCTCGAACCAAACGGTTCAGCACTTTATACTTTTGTCGCTCAATTAAAGCCTGGAACTCTTTACCAGCGCATGTGTTTCCACCTAACTTTCATCCTGGGACTTTTAAGCGAGGCGTGAAGAAGCATCTCACTAAGCCGCCATAGTGGAGGCCACCATACCAGTAGTTTGGCTTTTGGAATGGTGTCCACTACTTCTGAATTCCACTGACTGCTTACCATCAGCCAGAGTAGAGGCACTTTGGCAGGCTAATATAAAAAAAAAACTTATAGCGTTTTTATTCTTCGGATTCCTTTCATTCCAAACAATTTCCCGTTTAGTTTTAAACGTGTTCAGTTTCCAGTGAGCCTATGTTTCGCGATGACAATAATTAATGAGTGTGGATCTAAATATTAACTGTTTTTCGCATGGTCAGCTTTATGTGGATTTGCCACGTGTAAGTAATCCTAGCAGCCTGTATGGCTTTGATCCGCGATGGCTATACGTCTAATATTGTAGATAGAGAAGCATTTACTGTAAAGATTTTTCTTATTCACCTAAACGAAGATGTTTATAATTCAAAACAAACCAAAAGATATATCCAAAAAATGCTGCCCAAAATCACTATTCCACGCGGACGAAGTCGCGGGCACAGCTAGTTCATTATAAGTTTGTAGAATTATGAGTTTAGCTTAGCTATACTTTCTTGGAATCTAATTTGATATTTAAACATTTGTGAGATCTGAAGTTTATTTGTATGCTTGTAAATTCAACAGAAAAGTTGTTATATATTATGGCAGATAAAGTACATAAATATACAAAATACATAAATAGGTATTGCATCGCATATCAGGCACTCGTAGATAATAAACAAACAATTCGATCAAGTCTAAAAAAATAAAAGCTACAGTCAAGGCTAGTTGTGACGATATTCCGTCCTATTAACTGTATTGAAATAAAAACAATAAGAAATAAAGTGTAGTAAATTTTATTTACTTCCTAGCCTAGTGTTTTTAAGGGTCGTCGTCAGTTCTAACGTCTTCATTGAGATTAAGAAAGGAATAGGAAAACAACATGAAACTGGTACATTTCAAGCACGAGCGACGATGGGGCATCGTCGCTCGTGCTTGAAATGTACCGCTTCGCAGCTGCGAAGCGTGAAAGTGCCATTTTCTACTCTTTTAAATATAAACATAAAAGAAAGAAACGTTTAAGCCCGTAATATAATTACCTCTGCTGATAAACATAAACTAATTATAATAGTGACCTTGCCTTTGCCGAGATAATAGACTTTTAAAAATATTTCATTTTATACCGCATTCAGTGTGCGTTTAATTAATACAGAAGAGAGAATTTGTGAAACTATTAGCTACCGTACGTGTCTCACGGCTTCGCCTGCGCCTAAATTGCGTTTTAAATCCTTCGGTAACCAGACCGATTTTTGGGATATCAATCTATCTACATAATTAATTTTCATCGACATCGGTTCAGGCGTTTAGGCGCTAAGTGGTAACAAACACACACACACGCAAAAGTTTACTTGTATGATATTAGTAGGATTTTTAGCGTTTTTATTATTTTTAAAGCTAAATAAAGAGAAATTGCAATCTTAGATCATTTCGTTGTCTCTCTCCCGTCAGTCTGTCAAGAGCAAACCCCTTTTACAGGAACGCGTAAAGATCTCCAGCTAAAATTATTATTAAATACTTAGCCGTATGCGGATCCGGAAGTAAAAAAATAAAGTTTCTATTTTAAGTCAATCTAGTAACTAGGATTACTAGGTAATAATCTAGATTAATAAAAATTAAGATGACGGTAAATTGTAGTTGTATCACATAAAAATATTGTACATCGTCACCGCAAGTTGTAGCAAAATAGTGGCGAAATTCGACACTTAGAGTAGGATCTCGGATAGCATAGTTGCTGAACGTTGATACGGTATCTTGATGGATACTTTTATTTGACAACAAAATAGATACAACTTTGCTGCATTACTTGGCTTTAGAGTTTTAGTTATAAATAATTCAATCGCACTCCCAATGGAATAACGATGGAAGATGTGAAGTGTGATTGGGTCTTTTTAAGCTTTAGGTATAGCAAAAACTGTAAGATATTTAAAGCCCGAGAAACCTTTCTTCCACTGAAGGCGCGATGTTCTACGGCGGTACTTTACTGGGTGCGTTATATACATTTGTTACTTTTTTACAAAGCAAACCTGGCATGTACGTCACGCCGCCATAATTGCGTACTATCACACAATTAATTCAACATACTCCGATATTCATGACACGTTATAATTTTATAATAGTAAGCTCCACACAAATAACTACTTATATGGCTGACGGTAGTTATTATAACGTACTATATGAATAAGAATAAAAATCTTTTGCTGAAAATGTTTTTGTTAAACGTCTGTAATTCTTTTTCATGTTTCACTACAGCAGAGATTTCGCCATTATGTGGTTTTACATAAGGTACATACCTTACACGAGCTTAATGAGTGACAATTGAGAAAATTTATACTAACCGATGTGCTACCGTTGCTTAACGATTTCCGAAAGGCAAGTACTTACAATAGTGCTGTGCGAGGGATGAAAAATATTTTTCTATGTGGTTTTTATAGTAGGCACGTGAGTTATTTCAACTCATTTCTCGTCCTCGTTCAACCAATAAGTACGTGTTGTTAATATAACAAATGTCAGAATATATTAAAAAACGGTGGTTAATTAACCCATATACCTATGCATAAACATAATAATTTTGCACGGTATTGAAGGGTCTTAGCAAACAAATTTGCGAATCATTTCCGAGCATAAAGGTACAATATTATTTGAAGGCAGTAGTATTATTAACTTTGATTATCTATTCGCAATCGATAATTTTGGTTTTTTTTAAACTTATACATTTATACTGACTTTAATGCGGAACAGCTAATTTGCATTTATTTACCGTCTTTAAGCGATTGTAATTTTTGTGTGCCTACATACCTACGTGTACTAGGCCTTCACACTAGTACTAATGTAAAAATATTTAAGTGGTAGTTATTTAAAGTCATTAGATTTTATTTTATATTATTAGATAGGTACTAAGACTTATGAAAAAATGAATTATGCAATTTAAGTATTTGAATTAATTCATTTTTAAATATTAGAGCAAATGAGTATGAGAGAGATATGGGATAACCTATAAAAGTCACCAATTTGTAAAATACAATACACCAATTTGTAAAACAACGTGGTGAACATTCGTTCTGAACCTGATGTAAAATGTAAGAGCAATAACGTTACATAGAATATGGAACTTGGGAGCTATAAAAATATTGTCTTTCCCAGTTTAAAAAAAAGGAAAAGATGACCCTAACACAGTCAGTAACATTTGTTCAGCTTTTTATGCGACTGATTTATCGGTGCGACGCACGACGTGTGTGTTAAACTAAAGTATATTTATGTTCCTCTTGCCATCAACTTTTATCGGATCGTTTATGGTTTATAAATATTTATTAGGTATATTTTCGTGATATCTACTACATAATAACAAACATTTGTAATTTTATCAATGATAGTTTATCTGTCTTGCTAATCTAATTGATTAATCTTTGTGTTTAAATTTTCTTTTAGGGTAGCTGTTACAATTTGTAGTTTAGTAAATTTGATGTCAATTACAACTATTATATTTATTTTATAATATTTATTTGTGATTAGTGTGATTACGTTCGCAATAGTCAAACATAAATTTTTTTTTTCTTACATAATTAATAACAACTTTTTGCAACGTAAGTCTGTCATAAGGGATCTGGGGGTTCTCTTCGACGAAAAGCTTACTTTTCACGCTCACTTTGATTACCTTGTCATGAAGTCTACCCAGCTTCTTGGTTTTATAACACGATCTACTAAACATTTTAAAGACCAACGTACTTTCATTTATCTTTACTGTACTATAGTAAGATCGATACTAGAATACGGCTCAGTAATCTGGTCTCCATTTTATGAGGTTCATAACAACAGCATCGAAAGAGTACAGAAAAAGTTTTTAAATATTATTTTTTACAGATTACACTATGTCCTTAGAATACAAACCCAATACGAAAGTAAGTAGATACGACATATCTGACATCACCTTCGTTGTATCCTTGTATTTCGCGAGATATCTACAAAAGCGTCTGTCTCTATAAAATCGCTAAACCTCAAAACCGCTTAATGGATTTGGATGCAGAGTTCACAGTTATATAGTGTGTTTTTCAAGGAAGGTTTGATGTAATGTAATATATTAACCTATCAGTCCTATCACCTATAGGCGCCGATTAGTAACGATATTAGTGAACAAGTTGGAAAACCGCAACTTTAGATACCGATGCAAAGCGAGGGCGGGTCAGAAATAAAGTAATACCAGAAAAGAAACGGTTTTGTCTCTACGTTGCTGTGGAAATCGAACCTACTTATACTTGCAATTCAAAGTAGAGAGACCACTTAACAATATATATGCTGTAAGAAAACCTACGGAAAGCTATTCAGTGTTAAATGTATCAATTGATTGGTATATTTAACATTAGTTGACCACTAACATATGTATACCAACTTACGTTCACACATGAGCCAATTCTATAAGTGTTTTATGTACTCTTAGTTACGTAGTTTTATGTATGCAAAAAAATAATAGTTCGTAAATCGTTTACTAGATTGATTGCGTTGTTTTTAAGCGATTTTTCTTGAAGAATCTACCTACAGGTGGAATATAAAAAATCTGTTAATTATATTTGTTTTTACTTTCTAGTAGGAAATAAATGTTGTATTAAGTACTTCTCAAATTTTGCTTCCTTAAATTACAACATTTTTATACAAGCTATAATTAATTCAATGTGGTGTAAACCAAATATAGGTATCGATGAATTTGTATGACCATGAATTTGTACGACCTTCCTTATCATTGGATTTATTGGACATCCTTAACACAATGACGTACTACAGTATTGTACACCTTAAAAAGGTCTACAAAAGAGTCCGCGATAGTATATGTCTATCTCTAAGGGATAACCCACAATAACCATTTTTATCCTTTACATTTTATGAGAAATAATGGCTTATTTTCGAAGCGATTTTAAGCAATACAGCATTTATCCTTATCAAATGAAGTACCTTAAATACATTGTGCATTTAATATAAATCAATAATGCCCTTTGGATCATGTACTTTAAATACAAATTTTCAAAGATATTACAGATTAAAAATGCAGGGAGGGATATAGCGGTAGGGGGCCGGCATTCTGTAGTAAAAATAAATATACTACAGAATGTGTAAATACAACGATCACAGCATTTGTTTTTCTTCGCACGGGCAATGCTATTACTAAATATAGTATCAGCATTGCACCCGTGCGAAGCCTGGGCGGGTCGCTATTATAACATAAATATAAAACAGCTTCAATCGCATGGCATAGGTACAGCAATAAGATATAACAGTTAGTTTTACTTAATTTTCCATAAGGGTGGAGAGACAAAAAGGAAGGCCATAGAAAAGTTGAATGACGTCTTCATGGGACGAGTTATTCCGGTCGGATCCTCCAGATCTGATCCAAGAAGTAAAAATGAAACCCAACTTCAAATGCGATATTGAATATGTAACCATCGCCAATAGCGATTAAATAAAAATTAAACTATCGATGTCTTTCTAAAATTTATTGATATTTTTCTGGTTTGACAATACAGTCATTGTGTTAAGAATGTCCAATAAATCCAATGATAAGGAAGGTCGTACAAATTCATGGTCATACAAATTCATCGATACCTATATTTGGTTTACACCACATTGAATTAATTATAGCTTGTATAAAAATGTTGTAATTTAAGGAAGCAAAATTTAATGAACAGAAACAGAGATAGAGGCCCGAGAAGTACTTAATACAACATTTATTTCCTACTAGAAAGTAAAAACAAATATAATTAACAGATTGTTTATATTCCACCTGTAGGTAGATTCTTCAAGAAAAATCGCTTAAAAACAACGCAATCAATCTAGTAAACGATTTACGAACTATTCTTTTTTGCATACATAAAACTACGCAACTAAGAGTACATAAAACACTTATAGAATTGGCTCATGCGTGAACGTAAGTTGGTATACATATGTTAGTGGTCAACTAATGTTAAATATACCAATCAATTGATACATTTAACACTGAATAGCTCTCCGTACGTTTTCTTACAGCATATATATTGTGAAGTGGTCTCTCTACTTTGAATTGCAAGTATAGGTTCGTAGTAGTTAGAACTGACGGCCGCTGGGGCAGAAAGGTTCTAGAGTGGCGACCACAAACCGGAAGACGCAGCGTGGGCAGACCCCTCACAAGGTGGACCGACGACCTTATAAGGGTGGCGGGCAACCGATGGATGAGGGCGGCGAACGACCGGCTACGGTGGCGAAAATTGTGGGAGGCCTATGTCCAGCAGTGGACGTCTTTTGGCTGATATGATGATGATGATGAATACTGTAGTACATTATTTTGATCTATCTTGTACCAGCGTTGCAATGTAAGCGCAAAAAATTTGTTTATTTACGACATGACATTAAAAACATCTAAATTTATCAATGTTTATCTACTATATTATGCATGTTATATACACATAAACCTTCCTCTTGAATCACTCTATCTATTAAAGAATAACCGCATCAAAATCCGTTGCGTAGTTTTAAAGATGTAAGCATACATAGGGACAGACAGCGGGAACCGACTTTGTTTTATACTATGTAGTGATGAATAGCAATTTTCTTAGTTTTTCTTGCATAAGAACCTTCTTCTGACAATAACAAACACAACAAAAAAAGAATTAACGAAATTGATCTAGCCGTTCACGCGTGATGCCATGACCAAGGATTCATTTTAATTTAAATAGATGTTATCATGTTAACTAGCTAGAAACTTATCATAATTTGTCTTACAGTTGCTTTGCACGAAAATTAATGTTCAGAAGGCCAATTTATTAAGTGAAATTTAAGGCAGCGCAAAAAATATTTATCATTTGTTTAACAATTACCTCGTAAAATGATAAGAATCAGCGTATTTTTTGCCAGCAAAGCTTTAATAAGCTTCATGAGATGCTCAACGTTCCTTAAATTAATTAATTACCCAGAAACGTATTTTCGCTTTCTCAGCATCCCGGCGTTAAGATGTGCCTACACCACCGATAAAGTTAACGAAGTTTTGATTAGAGAAGTGGCTTATGTTTGCTATGTTAGTTGCAATTTTAAGACAAAGGTATTATAAATAGTAGAGTTTTAATAAATAATTCATTTATTATTTTGTAGTGCTTAGTCGTGATCTCGAAACTAAAACCACAATAAGATTGTTGTTTTTAGCTATAATCTAAAAATGAAATGAGTTCTAGTTTATTAGACGCTTTACTATGGATCGACTTGAAAGTTAATGGTAGTGAGAATTATAATATAAACAAAAATAAATGATATGAATATCTTATTTGTAGGTTCACCGAATATTCGTAAAAACTGAAAAACCATTGAAATCTAACAACCCCACTTAGATACATTTAGCAATTTATTTCTTTTAAGATTTAGATACGTCATTTTAGGATTCATTATTTATTTATTTATATTTATTCAAATTTCGTAATTCGGCAATCCCTACAGACATCATGTTTCTTTGAAATTCATAAATAGCAACTCGTCCGCAAATAAATCTAGAACAGCAAAAGAGACCGCCTCAGTCTCAAACTTAGCCAAGTTTTAATTGTACAACAATCACAATAATGAATGATCTGATCCAAACAAGAAGATCAAAATAAGCTCAATATTGTATGATGAATAAATTTACTAAAAATTTTAATAACACAACACAAGGGGCAATAACGAAGCTGCTTAAGCATTGGTCTTGAAGATGATTCAAGTGATTATCATAAACAAAGATAATTGTCCTAATTTGAGAAATAATGATACATTTTCTTTGGTACCTACTTACGTTCTCTGTTACCTTTTTTCTTTAATTGTACCTACACTTCATATTTCACCCTCTCATAATAATGTATCTTCCTTTGGCACTTCAAGATTTGCTATCATTAGAGAACTTATCCTAGTTCAGTTGTACCGATCTATATGAATTATATTATTATAATTTAAGTAGCGTAGTAAGCGTGTCAATAAGAATCTTTACAGTATTTTTATTATATAGGCTGTTCCTGAAAAATGGAGCATTTAGACCGGTGGCAGCTTTTGTACATATGCATGAAAACAGTGTCGTAGATAATGATCAGTTTATGATACCTCCGTTACAATTTAGTTGCCACAATTGATTTACAGGGTTTCACGCATACAATTTTACACTCTCTATTCGTTTTTCAATTACCGAGTCTGTTATTAGATTTTTCTTAACCTATATACTTTTTGTTCGTAGGTAGTGATAGACCCGAAATTTGATCTCTATCACTTGATCAACCACGAGACATGCAATAAATAGATAATCTATAGAGTGAATTTATTTAGATCAGTGTGGCTACTCTACTCAGTGGTGAAAGCTTAAAAATATTTAATTTGTTTTTGATTATACTTTTGGTTAATTAGGAATCTGGTGAGTTGAGATTGAGAATCTGGTGAGTTGCGAATTTGGTTAATTGCGAATCTGGTAAACTGCTTCTGAGCCAAAATTTTACTTGAAAAAGAATAGCGCTCCTAAAATTTAATTGAAGAACTAAATAAACATTCTCATACATTTAATACTGTCACTGATATGATAAATATAAATCAAAATCATAAAAATACTTGCTGATTTTTAGTACCTACTTTAGGTATTTTATAGCAAGCAAAGCAACACTTTGCGATATATCTGGTGTTGTTTATGATATTAACCTCTTGGTGCCTTTTATCTTTTGTATGAGTTAAAGCTCTGACTCTTAGGGATTACTAAAAATATGAAATTTTATGTTACATACCTGTTTTTTTTAATTATAATTCACTTTTCTTGCTTTAGAATGACATATAAAACGTAATGTATAATAATTATACTGAAACTCGGCAAAGTGTATACGTAAGGCGTTGGATTTTTGGATCAAAGACACAGTGTTGCTTGCGTAAAAGCGTAGGACATAATGGAACTCCTTTGGAAGTTAGTGCCGTTAACACATCAGCGGATAAACTTTGTATTATAGAATCAACACAAACATAACTAATTAGTATACCTATATTATAACGTCATATAAGCAACATTAAAATGTTTATATTGTTTATTATAAACGTGTTAGGTATTTTTTTATAATTAATCTATAATAGTTATAACTTTAACAAATCTATAATAATAAGAGTCTCTATCTATTTGTGTATAGTTATCCTCTGTTAGATAGAAGCACTGGTAACTACTATTACGTTATGCAGAACCTATCACGATAATTAATGTTATAAATAGATATTATTATGTATAAACAATCCAAATGTTTGAATTTTCGGCGTATCTAAGCCCCTACATTCCTTTGTAAGAGTCCCATAGCTAAAAAAAAAACAAAACTGAGTAGTTCAAAGTTCACTTGTTCTTCCAGAGTATTCAAACAATTTGACAGATATTTTTATTAACAAATTAAACGTAGATGTTTCTCGTAATATGTACACAAGACGTTACAGAGGAATCAAAAAACGATCTACAAAAATACCAATATGCGTTTTAAAGCTGATGTTGTTGTTGTTTATGAAAAAATATATATCTACTAATAGGTAGATATTATTATGCTTTTTAAAAGCATCCACCAAAATTGTTTAAATAACACACTTGTATGCATCTTATAAGTACCTACTTAACTAATTACGACTTTTGATTCGATTTAATTTACAAAAAAAATAATTTTTAAATGTGAATTTCTAAGGTCCTTTAAGACCTCGTGTGAGCGTGGGTTGGTCCACGCTTGAAATCACGTCAATTTCTTTCCATTATATCGGGAATATTATACATGCTTCCATTTATTCTGCATCAATACATACTTATTACAAATTGCGTACATAGAACTTACACAATCAATAATGAATAACCAAATTATAATAGTCCGAAGCATACAAAGCTATTAAAAAACAAAATATTATCAAATCACAACACACCGTAGTGAATTGAAAATGTTCAATTCAAAGATAAAGCAATCGATTATAACAAGCTATCAGTAAATGTACCTATGAATTCAGGCAGAGATGTGCTCAGCGTGACGTCTTCTAAGCATACGAACCATCTGATGGTAAGTGGTAATCGTATCCTATAGAGATGGTTGTGTTTTCCAAGCATTGCCGAAATAATGCTTAGAAAACACAACCAATTCGTTACAGACCACGGAGAAGTAGATATGGAAAGAAAAAGGTAAAAGGAAGAGGACCGACCGACTCGCTCACCGAACGAAACGCAATAGTATGGGTACTATTACTCTTACGTTGACCCTCTTTAGAAGGGTGGTATTTTTACGGTCGATCCGGCCCATTTATTTTGAAAGTAGCGAGTTTATAATACCGTTAAATTACACATCACTACATTTACAACTGCTCATGTCGGCGTCGTGTTGTCATCCCGCCAGCCTCTTGTCTGTTCAAGCCTTTAGTAAGCAAATAAGGCACCTATCATACCAAAAGTCTGATATTAAGTTATATCACTTTGACACTTTAACAAATGATTTTAAGTTGTTTTAATAAGTTTGAAAGTTGGTGACCATTGATAAGGGAAACAATAAAATAAGTGAATTATTTTTCCATTAGCAATTTGTCATATTGTATGGTTAATTATGATATAGGTACCTAAAACAATTTTAATTTAATTTTAAATATTACTAATCTTATTTGAAATAATAGTTACTAGGTATACCTATGTACTTGATAGCGCCATCAAAAGTAGGGATAAGTGGATTCAAAATTCAAACAGCAGTACGTCAGTATTAATTACCCTCATTAGAAATACATATACTGGGCAATTTATACCGCCGATAATTTCGACTTGAAAATTAAAATCCACGGTGACTGATTTTATAAGGCAAATTAAAAGAAATATGTATTGCGTTTTTGTTTGTGTGTGTGTGTGTGTGTGTGTGTGTATGCGTGTGCGTGTGCGTGTGCGTGTGCGTGTATTATCTATATCAGGCAATAATCCTTGTAGTTTAGGCACCAACTTTGTTTATCTCTGCATCACCCAAAGGTTGGCTGGTAGACAATTCTTTTGGCATTTAGCCCACCATGTACAATTTGTGCATACAGTTAATAAATAAATAATAATTATAATTTTTATAAATTTTGCCTGCAGTTCGTTATTAACTAACAGATAAAGAACAACTTTTACTACTAATACAGCAGGTAAATTTTCTGAACTAGGTTTGTATCAGTTATGTTTTGATGGAATTTCATTGGTGCGTTCAACTCAGCGATCTAAATCCTCGACCTACTATGTAAACGAATACCGCCGTAGAAAGTAGATAATAAACTATTTTTATCTATAGACATTTGTAGGTATAGTCTGTCACGAAATGTCCGCACCGCAATATTTCACCGCGCGATTTTTATTTTCGTGTATTATATTCCGTGATTGGAATTACACCTAACACGCACTGCGAATGAAATTTCGTACCAATTTTGACAGTTCGATGCATTGCCCGACTGAGACTCTAAAACCAACAACAGAAAAATAGAAGATGTATTACCGAGATTTTGTCAGCTATGTTACTATATAACAGAGGATTAGCTTGTTGTCATTTATCGGTCATAATTCTGAGCTCCGGGCTTATTATGATAATAATAATTTTTTGACAAGAAACTCGAAATCTGTACCCAACCCTGGGATCAAACCCAAAATCTCTGCGTTGCGGTCTGTGCCACTGTGATTTCGATTTTTAGTGATCGCTATGAGCACACTAGTAAGTCTTAATGGCCCAGGGGTAAAGGCACCCGCTTCGTAAACACGAGGTCAGAGATTTGAATTCGGGCAAGTACCAATGTGATTTTTTTAAATCATATGTACTAGCAAAACTTATCAGGACATTTCTGACTGACGGTGAAAGAAAACATCGTGAGGAAACTTGGACTTCTGAGGAAGTCTCAAATCGCTAATCACCACTAAGTTGAATTTCAATAGAAAAGTACAAGTACCTATGTAGAAAATATAAAGGTCATTCATTTTCATTTCACTTTTTTATTCAAATTGAAATAGGTATACAATAACATAGGTAGGTACATAAATCTTTTAAAAATAGGCTAAGAATATTGTGTGCCTGTACTAGGAAGATCCTGTATCACAGGTAATAAGGTAAATAAAGGAATAGCAAAGTTCTTGATATTTTAAAGCCTACATTCCCTATACCCACCCTCTCGAAGCGCGCGAATTCCTGTCAATAGCGCTGGCGCACAACCGAGCGACGGAGCGAAACGCTCGAATGAATTTTATTTCGCAGTGCGGCCATAGCCATATATCAATTTTATACTGTACAAAACATTCGCGCCGCAATCAATCCGTACCGTATCGTGTTCAATTTGCATTAAATTATAGAATTTGAATGAATTTTAACCACTTGTTCGGATACTTCTTTAGGATTCTATGTGTTACAGAATTACGAAAAAAATCATATGAGTAAAAATAATGTCTTTCCATTGACATTTCGCTGCAAAATAATTTTGGAAAGCCGCAGACAACATAGGTAATTTAAAATATTTGTAATGTATAAAAAATTCTCAGTGCTAGTTCTACGAGTAAACTTCATGATAAACGGTTTCTGTAAAAGTACCTATACATTTTGTAATGAGGTTTAAATTCTACCAAGTACTATCCTACGGTACTTATATATAGGTACTAAATATATAGGTACTATTATATTATAAATGATATAGGTACTAAAGATTTTTAAAGTACTTTCATCAAATAAATATCAGTTCTTTTTTTTTCCGTGGGAAACGCATTACGCGTACGCACCCGCCTGGGCGAGGCGGGGGTTATGTCGGACTCTCCGGCCACAATGAGGCTGCGGCCGGCATACCTACTAAAACCCACGGTGTTCCTCCAGACGGCCAGTGTCGGGGACACGGGAGACGCTCGCGCATTCATCCGCGACCCCGACAGGCCACGGCCCGCTCAACGTGAGCGGGCCCCGTCTGATTTGGGGAGCCTAGCCCCCCTTCCTCCATCGAGAGGCGTTCGTGGAACACGTACGCCGCCTTCTCGGGCTTGTGCTGTTCGAGCGGCGATTGCCCAATCGCCGCCCGCAGGCATCTTCCTACGGTGGCTGGAGATCCCGGAGCGAAATATCAGTTCTACTCCTCCAGCTTTAACGCTGCCTAACTTTGTCCGTGCTTTCTGAATAGTTTGATTTCTCCTTTATTGGTTTGGCTTTTTTCAAATAACACCAGGCACACCTTTTCTACATATTTTAGTTAGCTACACACATTTAGCATTAGATAAATATCGTTCTACTGAAATGTAATTAGAAGTGTAGAGTCACCGTTATTATCTTCTTAAGCTAATAGGAATTCTATTTGTTTCTTTCTCGAAACCCCAATTGTCGTACCCACTTCAACTTTTGTAGGATGTCTTTGCAGGGAGTTTTTGCATCAAAATGTACTCGTATTTTAATATAGGTACCTATCAAAATTAAACAAACATATTAGTTTTCGTGTCTACTTTGCTGCCAAATATTAACTTTGCAACTGATACTAGTACTAGGTACTTTAGTTATTTGTCCTTTGACCACATGAAAGTACACGCAATTATCCTTCCTATAAAACAAAAGATGATTAATATTGTTGGTACTTACTAATACAACAAAAACTACGCAATTATGGTTTTAAACTTGAGTTTCTTTTAATTTGTTTAACTTATAAGATTGCTTTGAAAAACCTACGTAAAATTACGTAGCAAAATTTACCATTTATCCTGTAAGGTAAAATAAAAGCCTTTATATTTGTCGTAAACAATTTAAATTGAATTAGTTAATAGAGTTTCAAAGACAGGCGTAGAACATTTTATAAGCTTATACCTACCTACCTACCTAAGTTTATGGAATAGGCAAGAATAGAAAGCTGGAATAAATAAAAGGTATTTGTTATCTAGAAATCAAACTGATTTGCTTGCTACGACAGCAGAACATAATATACGTAAGACACTTACTCTTATGTGATATGTGATATTACCTGTTACTTGTTATTTTTTTTTTGTACGTTCTAATCTAGACTAGGTTTAAGAAACAAGCTGTATTAAACAACAAGCGTTATTTTCGTCGACAAACTGCTGCGCAGTTTGGTGGGTATACACATATTCGTAAAAAGTTTAGTTCTGAATAAATGATTTATTATTATTATTATTCTCCTTCTATTTAAAACATTTCACAAAAAATACATTTATAAATATAAGTACATAAAAACATCCATTTAAAAATATAAAAAATTGTAGACCCACCGGCATCGGGTACAGGGACCAAGGTACCGGTGGTTAGAGCTCCAGATATAGAAACCTCCTCACAATGCGTACCGCGCTTGGATCAGGGCCCGAGCACGGCGCGACCCTAGCTTGGATCGCCTAAAAGCAGCGTACAATAAAGCCACTAGGGAATGCAAGAGGGCTTACATCAGAGCGGATGCCCAGCGCATTGCACGGATTGGGCAAGAACTGATTTCGCATCCTACGGGTAGCCGTAGCTACTGGCGACTAGCCAAGGCCGTGCAATCCAACTTCTGCAAGCCTTCGCTGCCCCCCTTGAAATGTCCTGATGGATCGCTGGCCCACGAGCCGCAAGAGAAAGCAAACTTGCTTGTAGAACTCTTTGCGGCTAACTCCCGAATCGACGACCGTGACTTGCACCCGCCGACTATATCTGGCTGCGACTCCGTTATGCCTAATATCCGTATTAGGCATCGTGATGTCCGTGCGGAACTAAGGTCGCTCGATGTTCGGAAAGCCAGCGGACCGGATGGTATTCCAGCGGTGGTTCTCAAGAAATGCGCAGCGGAGTTGTCTCCTGCATTGACGCGCCTATACCGCCTATCTTATTCCTCGGGAATTGTGCCGGAGGCTTGGAGAGAGGCGAATGTTCAACCGATTCCCAAAAAAGGGGATAGGTCCGAGCCAGGCAACTATCGACCCATAGCTGTCACCTCAGTTCTCTGCAAGGTGCTTGAGCGGATAATAAACGCCCAACTAGTCCGCTACCTAGAGGGTCACTCGTTAATTAGTGACCGACAATATGGCTTCAGGTCAAAACGGTCTACGGGTGACCTTCTAGCATATATCACGCACCAATGGGGTGAAGCTATGGACAGGCATGGAGAGTCCTTGGCCATCAGCCTTGACATAACCAAAGCCTTCGATAGAGTCTGGCACCCCTCGCTTCTGTCCAAGCTTCCAGCATATGGTCTGCCACCCCAGCTGTGCAACTGGATTGCCGCATTCCTGCGTGAGCGCCGCATTAGAGTCCTTTGTGACGGATCGGCCTCCGATTATTTGCAGGTCAACGCTGGGGTGCCTCAGGGGTCCGTCCTGTCGCCCACCCTGTATCTTCTGCATGTCAATGACATGTTGTCCCTTGGCAACATTCATTGCTATGCAGATGATAGTACAGTGCATGGGCGATATCTCGGACATCCTGCGGCTAAACAGACTGACATCGAGGCAAAACGCCTAGAACTTGTCGCTGAGCTCGACCAAGTATTATACCGCATTTCTAAATGGGGTTGTGAGAATTTGGTCGAGTTCAATGCCAAGAAAACACAGGTGTGCGCGTTCTCTGCAAAAAAATCTCCGTTCCTTCCCCTTCCCTCTCTTCAGAACACAGTGTTACCACTACAGGATAGCCTAAGTATCCTGGGTATGGACATCAGCCGAGATCTCAACCCCAAGAACTACATCGAGTGCGTCATTAAAACCGCCTCCTGTAAACTCGGTGTCCTGAACAGGGTGAGGCGGTGCTTCACGCCCGAGCAGCTCTGTCTTCTTTATAAGACACAGGTTCGTTCCTGCGTGGAGTACTGCTCTCATCTTTGGGATGGCTCCGCACAGTACTTACTGGATGCACTCGATAGGTTGCAGCGGCGAGCAGTCCGTATCATCGGAAGCCCGGAGGCTACTAAGACCCTTGAGCCTTTACAGCTGCGAAGAGACATTGCCTCAATGGCCGTCTTCTATCGCCTTTACCATGGAGAGTGTTCTGAAGAGCTCTTTGAATTAATCCCACCCTCTCCCTTTTTATCCAGAACGACACGTGCGGGACTAAAGTGCCACCCTTTCACAGTGGAATCTAAAGGGTCTCGAACCAAACGGTTCAGCACTTCATACTTTTGTCGCTCAATTAAAGCCTGGAACTCTTTGCCAGCGCATGTGTTCCCATCTAATTTTGATCCTGGGTCTTTTAAGCGGGGCGTGAAAAAGCATCTCACTAAGCCGCCATAGTGGAGGCCACCATACCAGTAGTTTGGCTTTTGGAATGGTGTCCGCCACTTCTGGATTTCACTTACTGCTTACCATCAGGCAAAGTGGAGTCACTTTGGTAGGCTAATATAAAAAAAAAAAAAAAAAAAAAAAAAAATGCGTGCCGTGTAGAGCAGCACTGCCTTCTGGATCTGGCTCTTGTCCCATCCCCCTAATGCGAGCCTCTTTAGGTGTTGGTCGAGGCTCTTTGCTATTAGGCCATTTACGGTAACAACTATCGGTACAATGACAGCTGAATCCACATCCCACATGTCGACAATTGCATGGGCTATATCGAGATATTTTATCTGTTTCTCTTTCTCAGGCTTCATGAGATTCTCGGCAGGAGGGACGGTAATATCGACAATCATCGCGCGATCACGCGATCCCAGTATAATGTCGCACGACCATTCTTGAGAACTGGCTCAGGGTTATGTCTGTAGTACGGCAGTGCAATGTCCACAAGTTTGTATCGCAAAGCAAGTTGTTGGTAGATAATCTTGGCCACTTGGTTATGTCTGTGCAAGTACTCTCCGTTAGCAAGACGCGTACAGCTGGAAACAATATGCCTGATATTATTATTAATATTATAAGAGTTAACAATCATTTATATTTACTTTAACAATGATGATAATAATAATAAAGGTACCTCTTCACTTTGATGGCGAAGTGGTGGCCATCCTCCACCACTTCTGAATTCCACTGACTGCTTACCATCAGGCGGAGTGGAGTCACTTTGGTAGGCTAATATATTATAAATATATAAAAAAAAATATAGATAAAACGTCTTGCTTCCTTTTATTAATAAATTTAACTTAAATGTCTGTGACATACGAAATACAAACCTAATACACTACAATATGTAAATTATTTTTTTTAATTTAGTGATAGTAATCATGGGTACCTACTAAAAATGACTACAAACACACTATGAATTAAAACATATATTTCTGGATCACACAAACACATGAACTGTGTGCGAATAGAATCAAGAAGGATAGTCTCCTCGTTGCCGTCGTTATCGGTAAGAATAGTTTATGTTCTTTTAGGTTTAGTAAATAAAGAAGGTCTACTCACTTAAAAATTTCAGCTAACTTAGCTTGAATTTTGAGTGACTAGTTACTCTTCTATAAAGTAAAGATAAAAAAAAGGTGACGCATGCATTACTTCAAGAATGGGAAGGAAGATATCAACGCCCGACTCCCCTCTTTTCATTAATCAATTCTTGCTCTAAGAACGTTAATAAAACATGTTTCACGTATGCATAGGCCTATTTGACGAAGTAGGTAAATTATGAGAATAGGTAATATAAGAAGGGAGAGTTATTCATTTTGGTAACGTCGGGGCAAATCCCCAGTGACATACTGACGGATTTAACCGGGGTAAGCATGAAAGATTTATTTATATAACCCGAAATTAAGGCTGGCGTTTCATTCTTTGTCGTTAATGTGAGTGTAATTATGATTAATGAATTCAGTCACTCCTATTGCCATTTTACTTTGTGGTGGCAGATGAGTAAACAGCTCATCCGATATTAAATGGTAACAGCCACTTACAGACCGCAGAAGCGCCGAGAGCACAGTTGTTGTGACTAGAGCCGGCATAATCGCTACTGCCTGTTTCGCTGAAGTCTCTATAATTATAGATTTAAGGGATATAAAGCAAGTTCTTGAAACAAATCTTTGTCAAACATTTTATTTCAGTTAAAAATCAAATTCATGAAACTTAATGTAATATGTCGTAGTTTTAGACGAGCTAATCGTCCGATTACACGTGTAGTCTCCCTTCATAGCAAGTGCCGTAATGAAATAGACGATTGTTTCAGAAGGCTAGAATATTATTAAAGTTTTGGCATTTGATAGCGGCTTTATGATAAGCGTATTGCGAGGAACTTACACTCGTCCGACCCTTAGTTTACCGAGACACGAAATATTTTTGTTAACTTGAAACAAGATGGCAAATAGTTAACAATTGTCGTTTCTGCCACAACAATAGGTACTTTAAACTGAATTTAGGGTTCCATTTTTCCATTTTATTTAGCGTGGAAAAATAATACGAAAAGAAGAATAATAAATTATCTTTTTGTATACGTATAAAAGATTTTGTTTGTAAGGCTTGAGATTCTTTACATCAAAAGCTGTTAGTTACAATATTTTCTTTCGTAATTAATGAAGAACCTACGTAAGCAAAGTTAAAACTGAATACTGTTTATTTATTTAGATAGATTGAGAATCATGTAAATATTAGGTATGTAGATACGTCAAGGTAACCAAATGAATTGAGAAGAGTTTGCAAGAGACTTTGGCTTCTCTTATCCTCCATGGGATCAGATCTGAGGGATCAGACCGGAATAACTCTCTTTATTCTATTAATAACCAGACGATTACCTACACCATGAAAACATCAATTAGTACTTGCATTTAAATTTGCTTACTGCCATTACATACTCAACGTGGTTGCAATACTGATTTACATTACTCTTGGTTAAATAGGAGCATTTCCATATTACGGCAAAGGTTAGCGCCATATGGTCAAAACAGTTTTATTTTAAAATAATATATTTAAAGATATTAACTTTAAAAACTAACTTTAAAATAAAAAACAAAAAAAAATACCTAAAATAGCATACCCACAGGTTTAAATGCTCTGACCATCAAAGACACAAGGTAAAATAATATTAGTTTAAAACCATTGTTTGCTCACACTGTTCTAAGTAGGCTCTGCAGTTATCGTTCTGACTATGTAGAGCCCACAGTACGTGAAAGGCTCATGTATTACCATTTAAATAAAACGTCATTGTGCGCATGGAGTGCTTTGGTGGCATAGGAAGTGCATTCAGTAATCATCGGCCCTTGTTAGACACGTGACATGTGAGCTTCTATCACTGTACTCGTCACAAAACAGCGCATTTCATTCGAAACAAAATGTGCTTATGTGTGAAAAAAAAGAAAGTTAAAACGGGACGCAAACGGCTCAGAATTAATCCCGCTTTACTACGTGACAGCTTACGGTATCGTATGTTTGAATCGCTTTGACTAAAGAAACTAACACTTTAATCATTATTTGCCATGACTACATCTGATATTAATGTCGGTGGAAATGATTTAATTATTGTTGTCAGTTCAAGGCTGGCCAAAGTAGCAATATTTGTGAGAAACTTGAGTATTTCCAGTAGTGGACGTCTTCCCACTAAAACGACAACGATGATGACGATACCTACATCATAAAAAACATTTAAGGATTTTGATCGATTCTGACAGCTAAATCTAAACGCATTTTTATTTAAAATATTCTCTTTAAGACTCTTCTATCACAAGCAACAGGAATTTTAATTAACACTTAAATCAAGTAATTATCTAAACGTGAGTAAAAGCGCCTGATATATAATAGTCCAGAGCATTATATGTATGACGTACAAGTTAAAGTTCTGTGTCAATGTGTGCTATGCATGTTTAGCAGGCGTTCGACTTCATTTACGTGTTAAGTGATCCCAATTTGCCCTTTGCACGACTTATGTCTGAGAAGAAAAATGTCCATCACTGCAAATTGACCACCTGTCTGTGATCTGTAATTTGACCACCTATAAAAATGTCCAACTACAGAAACAACCGACCACTAATATGACCAGACATAAAAAAGTACAGCCATAAAAAAGTCAAACTGTAAATATAGGTAACCAACCAGATACATGACCAAGTAAAGTAAGTCTACACAATAGTACGAATACAACTGGACATTTTTATGCCTGGACATTATTATAGCTAATAAAAATGTCCAGTTGTATTCGTACTATTGTGTAGACTTACTTTACTTTTTGAATATAACTATATTAACTCTGTCTCGAAGTTTTGTCAGTTTAGTTAGCTAATTCCCTTGACCGTTTCTCACAGCTCAAAGACATTTTAAGGTGGTTTGGGGTTCGTATAATGTACTAGCTTTCTGCGGCGCGGTTGCACCCGCGTCTTTGCTTACTGCTCTGCTCCCGTCACCAGTAGCGTGTTATTATAGTTATAGTGACATAGCCTATACTCTTTCGCTTTATTTAATGGTATAGATTTATAACTAAAGTCAAGGACGTATTGCAATTTTTTGGATTCCGTTTTTTTGGCCATATTTATTAAGTATCTTTTTAGTTAAGACAAATTTATCATTGGACTTTTGTATAATTGGTCAATTTTATCATTTGACATGTGCTTGCATGTTTGTCTTTTTGGACAATTTTATCATTGGCTATATTTATCATTCGAAATTTCTAGGGGTGGGCAATATTATTACTGGTCATTTTGAGTTTGGCTAATTTTATTACAGGATATTTTTATAGTTGGACTATATTAATTCTGGTAATTTTTATATTTGGGCGATATTATCATTGGACATTCTTATTTTTGGGCGTTATTCTTTTTGGGTGTAAGTGGTGCAAAGGGATTTTACATACTCGTTTTTATTATTTTACAGTTGAGAACATCTCATAAAGAGTATAGAAATCACAAAAAGTCAGTATCCCTAATTTATATTCCTAAAATAATAAATTTGTTCTTAGTTATAGTGCAGTAGAGAACAGCAAAAAAAAATCATTAAAATAGAGCTCTTTCGTGTAGTCTCGAATACCTACTCTACTTATTCAACATGACGTATTACTATTTATTTTTATCGTCATATGATCTATGTTATGTATAATAACTTCCATGTTTTTCTTCAAGTATAAATTATAGTACCTATTCAAAACCTTGGTCTTACCTTAGCCCCTAAACTAAAGTTAATTCATTCAGAAGTGAAGGAAATCACCAAAAATGTGTTCCAATATAATTTAATTATGAAATGTTTCGTTATTTCTTATCTTCTCTATAATTAGTTCTTATCTTTGTTTCAATATTGCCAAATGCTGAACTTGATTTAAACATCTTCGTGACGAAATTAAAAATGCTTTGAAAGATAAGGATTCTTGGGGTTAAAAGAATAAAAGAGATTTGTTCTATTATGAGGCGATTTCCGTATAGGATTGCCTAATCCTTGTTTCTATACGTTGAATGCAACGGTGGATTTAAAACAGATTTATTGTTGACATGGTATTACTATGTCTCGTATCTTTTTATCCTTGTCAATCAAAAGTATTTTATATCATCGCTATTTGTTACATGTATAAAAAGAACTACCAAGAAATGGCAGTAAATATTTGCGTAGAACGTATAGTATAGGGCAATATTTATTGATGACCTAAATACTATCGATCTGTATATGTAACCGAAGGTTTTAATTGGATATTGGTTCACTAGTTTGTGTACTGTCGCCTTAAGCGGATTTTGGTATTGCCCGAATTTAATGTGCTTATCAATAGCTACAGTTTGCGTCTATTTTACCTAGATGTTTGAAACTCCACTTGTGCACTACCTTTACTTATATCGTATCGTATCGCATTCCAGATTTTGTGCCGATGTCCCATTTTAATTGAAAGGTACCTTTATCAAACCTTTATCAACGGTTGTACTGACATTTTAGAATTAGAAATCCATCTATAGTTTTTCATGAGTTATATAAATATTTCTGATGGTCATGGTAATTTATCAATTTTGTGGCTTTACTAAAAATTTACGGCTTTAAGGATTTATGCTTCAAACTTTTCTTATTTTGCTACAAACAAGAAGCATAAAATTAAAATTCCACTGTTTATTGAAATATTAAATCTGTTATCTTTATTTTGATTGGTGTTTCAGTAAATTGTGGCCTCTAAACGAATAGAATGCCGCGAATTTGTTGATGACCATCGGTATTTTAATAAAGGACAAATTATTATGAAGTGTTATAAACAAACCATTGTACGATGAAGTGTATTATATTTTGTATCAGCCTTTTTGGAATTCAGTAATGAAACAGGTAATACGTAGGTATAACTAGTTGAATTATTCGTTTGGTAATTTCGAACAAAACTTTCTGCAATTTCTTTGTTCTCATTTTGCTGCTCTTTCTTAGACTAGCTTTTGCCCGCGACTTCGTCCTTCAAGTCTACTCCCGCTACGTTAAGTTTGAGTTTGACTTTAAGCTTTGTTTATGGTCATTGCTAAGCAGACTTTGATGGGAAACTGTATTCGCTTGAATTCGATGGGGTATTTGATGGTGCTAGGGGAATCCTTAAATATATATCTACAGACTCTCCTCTAGAACAACCAGTCAGTATAGTTGCCTCGATTACATTGCGCATTTTCACTTGCAATCTGGTGACATTACTTAATTTTGGATTTATATATTGCGCAGAAATATTCCTAATTAGTGCGTACTATATAACTCTTTTGACCCAGCTAATCAACATCAACATCCTGCATCCCTATCGCATCTTGCAAGTGTATATTACTGTTCGCTTAAAGCTGCGCTTGATTTTTCTTAATAAACTTATCTCAAAATTTCCGTCTTAAAAACATGTCGACAAAAAACTGGCTAAACAACAAATGAAAATATAACGGATGATTATATTCTTCTTTCCTAATCATTGTACAGTCAAAATTTGCAGCAGATACCAGTTTTTAAGCGGTTGTTTGCATCTTAGCATCGCACTGGGGTATAACAATTAAGTACCTATATGGTTACATATTTACAAAAGATAAGACTGTACAAAGTTTTTCGCAGAAAATAAACAATTTTGTTATCATGTCTATCTTTTTACGGATACTTTTCTATAATAAGAAAAATATCGACCTTTATATGGGTTGAAGGATTTCGTGAAGGGATATGGGTTCAAAATGCAGGAGCGCATAAAAATAATGTAATTATGTTATTCTTAATATTATTTTTGGAGTTCAGTATTTCAAAGGGCAAAAACGTAACCCTCTTCGGATCATTTGTTGTTCATCTGTCTATCTGTCAGTCAAGACCCTCTTTTAGCCCGGAAAGGTATCAAGCTAAATTAATATCAAATACTTTACTCTAATAGTCCCTTGAAGCTTTCAAGTCAAGGGAATAAAAACAATATAATTAATATACCTAACTAGCTTTTGCCTCAATATCGTTTACGCCACAGACATTAAATTACATATTAAATACATCCCATATTACATTTGGGTAATTTCCCAAAATTCTGACTCAAATCTGTTCAAAGCACTTCATTGTAAATAATATTTTTTTGTTTGTCTGTCCGGACAGCTAAAAATAAGAGTATTCGTGAAGATGGTGTACACCATAAAAGAATGTTTTGTACAATGTTTTATCCCTATAGCTGTTAAAAATATTTAAAACTAGCTGTTGTCCGCGACTTCGTTCGCGTGAAAATTCTGATGGGTGCCTCTATGAGAATATTGCTTGCCTGATTTTATGGCAATCGTACATTGTATCAGTATAATCCGTCTCTATGGCGAATCCAGTTTAAACCCGCTACCGCTAAAACTGACAAACTACTTTCACACAAACTTGCGACTCTTATTTGCCCATTTAATAAGGGTGGTTTCTGAATATTAAAAAAAGAGTATTTTCTAGTAATTTGGCAATCCTACTATAAAAACTATAGAAATTTCATACAAACTTTGCCATCCCTTTATACCCCCTTAGGGTATGAATTCCGTCTAAGTGAGGACCTATATTCTAATAGGAACGACAACGCAAAGTTTGAGATTCCTAGCACTTGTTGTTTCTGAGATTTCGTGATAAGTGACTGAGTGACCTGAGCTTTTATGTATATAGATAGCTTTTGCCTGCGGCTTCGCTCGCGTGAATGTCGTTTTTTTTAATAGACATTTTTATATTGTTTAAATACTGTTTTTCATACTATTTTTAATCTCCTATTCATACAAATCCTCTTTCACCTACCTAAAGATATCCCTCGTAAAAACAATAGACAATACACAAAGGCAAATTTTCACTACAATAACTTTCCCCTTCCCCTTCTTCCCTATTGCACTTTTTCTCCACTCTCCACAGTTTCCTCCTTCCTCTCCTCCCCCCCCTTCTCCTCTTCACCTCTTTCAGCATCCCTTGCCCCTCCTCCAGCATCTCTTGCCCTTTCCTCCACTTCCATTTACCTTGCCTCCTCGTTTTCCCCTCTCTTACTCTCCTTCTCCTTTCTTTTCCTCCTTTCCTCTCCCTTCCTATAGCTTCCCCTCCCTTTTTCCATCATTCGAGAACTCCTTTCTTTCCGCGTTCCTTCCCCCTCCCTTCCTCTACTGTCTCCCTCACTTTCCCCTCACTATCCTCTCATTTGCCCCTTATTCACCCCTCACTTAACCCTCACTCCCCCTCACTTCCCCTCACTCCCCCTCTCACTTCCCTCTCACTTCCCCCTTACTACCCCCTCACCCACCTCACTTCCCCCTCAATTTCCCGTCACTTCCCCTCACTTACCTCTTACTTTCCTCTAACATTCCCGTCACTTTCCCCTCACTTCTCCCTCACTTCTCCCTGGCTTTCCCCTGACTTCCCTCTGACTTCTTCCTGACTTTCCCCTCACTTCTCCCGCATTTCCCCCACACTTCCTCTTCACTTTCCCGTCACTTCCCCATCACTTTCCTCTCACTACCCCATCACTTCCCTTTCACTTTCCCCTCCCTTCCTCCTTTTCCTCCCTCCTTTCCTTCCCTCCCCCTCTCTGTAAATTTCAAGTCGCTAGCTTCAAAAGCTAAAGATCTTTGTATAGAATATTTCATCCCTACTTTCACCCCTCTAAATCCACCCCTGTTAAAATAAAATTATAAGGATATTTTTTTTTTAAATAAATGTATTCCAAAACAAATTTCAAAACTGTAAGTTAAAAAATGAAGAAGATTCATACAATCGATTTCATCCCTTTTCACACACTTAGGAATTAAATTTTAAAAAACCCTTATATAGTACAACCTCTAGACATTAAGACAAACACACCCTCCAAATTTAAAGTCACTACGACCAGCAGTTTAGGCTGTGCGTTGTCTGTTAGTCAGTCAGTCAGTCAGTCAGGACAAAGCCTTATATAATATGTATGGGTGTATGGATGTATGGATTAGACGTATAGACATCGGGGATCAAAGCATACAGGCAGCCTGCTCACACGTGATAGAGCCACATAAAGCTGACCGTGCGAAAAACAGCTAATACTTAGATCCACGCCCACAACTTTTAGTTGTGTCTGACCTTGGGCTTTATTAATTGTCATCGCGAAACATAGGCTTACTGGAAACTGGACTCATTTAAAACTAAACGGAAGATTGTTTAGAATGAGAGGAATCCAAAAAATAAAAACGCTATCAGCTATTCCGTAACCTGTTAAAGTCTCTGTTTCTATCAGAAAATGGTCGACGTGATTCTTTAAATTGGCATAACTTTTTTATTTATGAACCGATTGACATGAAACAAACACTAAATGTTAAGTGAAACCATATCTAAATCGGATAAGCTGTTTCTGAGATTAGCGTGAACAAACGCACAGACAAACAGACAAAAATTGTAACAATCATTGTTTTGGGTTCTATTTGCGTTGGTAAAGGCCCCAATAATTTTTTTTCTCATATATCTTCCATGTACAGACAGCGATCGGTTACATTTTTATTATATGTATAGATGACACTTTTCATTCAGGCTAAGGCATGAAATATAAATTTTCTAATCTGTAACTTTCCCATCCCAAACCCCAAAGTAAAAAACCAAAAAACGATTTTTACGCATCCAAATACAAATTTTCACGACGATAACTTCAAAAACAATGATGTTATCTTACAACTTTTTATCTCCAATTTCACCCTTCTAAAGCCCCTCCCTGTCAAAAATATTGATAAAAGTATTTTATACTTTGATAGCAGTATCCAAAAACAAAATTTTCAAAACTAAAAGAGTTCAATCGTTTTCATCCTTTGTCACACCCATAAGGAATGTGTTTTTTAAAACCCTTTCTTAGTACACGTCTAGATTTTAAGACATACAGCAATATAAGTCGCCTGTAAAACCACATTTACTTTACTTAATTGAAATCTGAGGCAGTTTAGCCAAAACAAGAACAGCTGAATTACAGGTATTGCAAAATAAAAGTTAAAACTTTATTTAACTATCATTATCGGACAAAAACTGAACAAATATACAAAGAAACAAAATTAATGACGATTAAACAACTATACACCTGCAACAGTTGCATTTTAATACATAAAGTAGGTAATTAAAATAAAATTCACACTAACTTAGAATTTAAAAAAAAATGTTGTTAACCCCCATTCGTACGCGACGCGCTAGCTATCTCTTTTTGCCAAGAATTCACACAAACTACGGTAAAACGATGATTACGTATAAAGGAGCGTGCTTTTACAACAAAATACCCACAAATATAAAAAGTGTCAACTCGTTCAACACATTTAAAAAGAAACTTGCTCAACTTAAAATCGAACACAGACCCTTAGTAAAATTGTTGTAATGTAATGAGCACAGTAATGTAGCGTTCCTAGTGTTGTGTGAGTGAGTGTGTTGGATGGGCACCTGTAATTGTTAATGTAGTATTGCTTAAATAATATATTCACTTTTTAGTACCTTTATTGATAGTACTTATACATTGTTAGCTTTGTGACGATGGACATTGTTAATATTATAATAATAATAATCGTACGGTAGTAGATCCACGCTGGTTTCAGCATGAATGGGCCGGATCGTCCGGGGAAGTACTACCCTCTCATAGAAGATCGACTTAAGAGTAGTAGTATCTGTACTACTGCGTTTCGTTTGGTGAGTGAGAGCGCCGGAGGCCCAATTTCCCCCCTTTCCTCTTTCCTCACCTCCCTCATTCCCTTCCCCTAACCCCATTCCCAGCCGCCATAGTGGCGGCCACCATACCAGCAGTTTAAGACGATGGCTTTTGGTATAGTGGCCGCCACTTCTGGATTCCACTGACTGCTTATCATCAGGCGGGGTGGAGTCACTTTGGTAGGCTATAATATAAAAAAAAAATAGCCATGTTCACGTCGCTAACTTCTAAAACAAAGATTTTGCTATGCAATGTTTCATCTATTAATAATAAAACAATCACACACAGCCACCCCTCTCAAAAACATTGATGACAGTGTTTTTAATTTGATAGTAATAATACTGAAACACAGAAGTTGCATGCTAATGTTTTCATCCCTTTTCACACACAATTGAATTTAAAAAAAAAGCCTTTGTAAGCAATCCTCTAGACGTTGAGACAAACACACCCTCCAAATATCAAGTCGCTAGCTATAAAAGTTAAGATCTTTCCATACAACAAAACTATAAGTTAAAAAACGAAAAAGTTTCATACAATCGTTTTCTTCCGTTTCGACACACTTAGGGGTAAAATTTAAATAAGCCCTTTTCTAGTATACCTCTAAACATTAAGACAAATACATCTCCTAAGTTTTAAGTCACTACGACCAGCGGTTTAGGCTGTGCGTTGTCTGTCTGTCAGTCAGTCAGAACAAAGCCTTTTGTAATATGTATGGATTAATTTCGCAAGTGCTCTTGAACATTGTACTTACTGAAATATCGGTTAGGTTAGAGATTGGAAATCGATAACATAGTGTTAAAGTAAAAAGGTGGTAAAAGGCTAACTATGAGTATAATGTAGATATTACTACTAGTACTTGCCTTATTAATTAATATTTTACAAGTTCATCGGTAATGGCTATTGATTAATTATGAATTTGATTTTTCATTGATCACTTTAAAAGAGAAACTTTTTACTTGTTGTCCATGATTTCACAGAGCTATTATTTTTTTTAAGCATTACTTCATCTAAATTCTGTGATTGCTTTTGGTTTACAGTTTACAGTGCAAGTATGAAATAATGATTAAGGGCAATACGACAGTTTTGATCACAGAGCTACGATATTATGAGACACGGCATTGCTGGAACAACCATTCTAACAAAAAACGTCTAAGAAACGTATTGAAAGTCTATTGCCACGTATTATGAGGTATTACTCAACTAACTATATAGTGATCAAATTAGCTAATTTGATCACAATATAGTTAGTTGAGTAATACCTATAGTTTTTCTATAGTTAAATATATTTAGATTTTCTTACAATATGTATTGCATGCATTGATAAGTTTCCAATTGAATTCAAATTGAAAGACGTGGCACAAGGCACCACTTTACCATATTGAGAATAATTCCGTTTGAATGCCATTCAAAAGGTGGCTCTAAAGAATTCACTACTAGTATCAAGTGGAGTAGATGTAGAATTTAAAAGTTGTATTTTATGGCCTATGTTCTATTATTAGCACTGAACGTTCTTCGGCTGCAGTAATGATGTTGACTGTACGAGTATTCTAGGTTGTGTCGTTATGTCTATTCTAGGTAATCTTTTATCGTTTATTCGAAGATGTAATTTAATAGTAGGTACCTTTTAAATATTACCCTCTGGCCTCTCTTTACTTTTTAAAGACTCTAGAAACAAATATTTGTGAATCACACAAGGATTTGGACCGTGTAGAAATTGATAGTAGTCATGACATCAGAGGCCCTAGACAAGTGTCAAAGATTTCTATTCTATTCATAGAATAGGTATGAAAATGTATGAGATTGACTTAAGCGTTGGCGTTAGCTTATGTCAATCCAATACATTTTTAAATCTATTCCATGAATAGAATAGAAATCTTTGACACTTGTCTAGGGCCTCTGGCGTAACATTACTAGCGCGGCTAACCGCTAGACTGTGTAGTAAAAAATTACGTAGAAACCATAGTCACGATATTGGTTGAACATCTGTTTCTCACCTATGCCAGTTAATACATGTTTTACTTAATTAAAATATTATGTAAATATAACGCATATTACTAAGCACTCTACTTTGCAGACTAGTAGAACGGAGAAACTTAGTCAAGGAAAAAAATAAAATAAGTAAGTAATCTTAAAATCATCTATATTTCAGCTCTGTTTTCATGCAGTTAAAGACTCAACAGTTTAGTTGGTATGGTACGTTAAACTATATAATGTAAAATAGTTATGACGAGTAATCTACTTGTAAAATCACCTTTTAAAAAAATGCAGTAAAAATACTGTCGAGTGCGGTAAGCGTTTAACTGTGCGTTAAGTCACAGGCTTCCATCTAATTCGTAGACAGTCAACGCGGCGCTTTTATTCAATTTATAGGTGGCATTAAAATATTATAACTTCAATAGGTTTCTTTATTCTATCCTCTTAATCACGATTCATGACTTCACAACTTTAGTGTGAACCTTCAGTTTCATAGATCATAGTATTACATATTATGTTCAGAGTTTTAATTTGAAGGCAACAATAGCGAGATAACTGAACCATTGTACGATTTCATACTATATTATAAGTCCAATTTTACACGAGCACGCGATTCCTTGAAGCTGAAAATTTTGAAATATTATTTTTATTACTAGTCTTAGATTTTCAAGCAAAATATTACCGAATACATCGTGAGAATATTTATACTTTGATATAAAATAAATGTCTGAAATTGTAAATCAGACTTGCGCAAGCGTGGCGAGTCATGCTTATGCCTTCTCTGTTTGAGAAGAGGCCTTACCCTGCGGTGAGATAGGACTGGTATGAATATTATGTAAATTTATCCACAGCTGGAATTTATATTACAATAACTAGGATCTAGAAATGCACTATCAACACCTTTGATATTGACAGTGATCAATTTACTTAAATAATTCAGATAATACAGAGCATTGGAGCACATCCCAGCATATTTAGATGTTGATAGTGTAAACATACAATCATCAACATATGAATTGCAAGTACCTACATTACATAGGTATCTACATTCTGTTAATCTTAACATGTCTATTTGCATTGGTCTGGGTGTTTATATGTATAACTAGCTGTGCCCGCGACTTCGTCCGCGTGGAATAGTGATTTTGGGCAGCATTTTTTGGATATATCTTTTGGTTTGTTTTGAATTATAAACATCTTCGTTTAGGTGAATAAGAAAAATCTTTACAGTAAATGCTTCTCTATCTACAATATTAGACGTATAGCCATCGCGGATCAAAGCCATACAGGCTGCTAGGATTACTTACACGTGGCAAATCCACATAAAGCTGACCATGCGAAAAACAGTTAATATTTAGATCCACACTCATTAATTATTGTCATCGCGAAACATAGGCTCACTGGAAACTGAACACGTTTAAAACTAAACGGGAAATTGTTTGGAATGAAAGGAATCCGAAGAATAAAAACGCTATAAGTTTTTTTTTTATATTAGCCTGCCAAAGTGCCTCTACTCTGGCTGATGGTAAGCAGTCAGTGGAATTCAGAAGTAGTGGACACCATTCCAAAAGCCAAACTACTGGTATGGTGGCCTCCACTATGGCGGCTTAGTGAGATGCTTCTTCACGCCTCGCTTAAAAGTCCCAGGATGAAAGTTAGGTGGAAACACATGCGCTGGTAAAGAGTTCCAGGCTTTAATTGAGCGACAAAAGTATAAAGTGCTGAACCGTTTGGTTCGAGACCCTTTAGATTGCACTGTGAAAGGGTAGCACTTCAGTCCCGCACGTGTCGTTCTGGATGAAAAGGGAGAGGGTAGAATTAATTTAAAGAGCTGTTGAGAAGACTCTCCGTGGTAAAGGCGATAGAAGACGGCCGTTGAGGAGGCGATCTCTCTTCGCAGCTGTAAAGGCTCAAGGGTCTTAGGCCTCCGGGCTTCCATGATACGGACTGCTCGCAGAAGGCCCCCGTACCGTCTCGAAAATGGTCGCCGGGTCCCACTATCCGGTCACCAACCTGCACGACGAACCACTCCGAGATTATGCGCAACCTAGTGGGGCAGTCTCTTTTTTTTTTGGTTAGGTCTAATTGGGCCCTTGTACAATGCCGCGGGCGGCCAGCGGCACCACCGTTTATACGGGTTTATTTGGCCGGCGGGTTGACCCACACCACCCACACAATGACTCCGCGGATACTCAGCTGGTCCCACACATGCTGCGAGGTTTGTCATCTCTGCATCAGTTGGGCCTCCGGCTCTCGCGCTTACCGAACGAAACGCAATAATATGGATACTATTACTCTTACGTCGAAAACTATGAGAGGGATGTACTCCCTGGTCGATCCGACCCATTCATGTTGAAACCAGCGTAAATCGACTACTACTATTTCGTAATTCACTTCAATTCCACCTATTCCGTAATGAAACGTGTTAACAAACATGTTTTTATCACAAAAAATAAAAAATAAAATAAATCCAGAAAATAGAAATCTAACTTGTATTTACATTTTAACTAATAAAGTATTTACATTTTAATTTACATTTTAATAAAGAAATAAGACGTGTTAACCTAACTTAAAAACAAACTAAGCTAAGCTAAATACATACCACATTTATGACGTGATTATTTAAATTCATGCTACAAATATTTGCACTGAGCGGGAATCGAACCCGCGACCTCACAGTCCATACACAGTACCACCGAAATAAGGACAAAGCCTTTTATAATATGTATGGATGTATGGATTAGACGTATAGCCATCAGGGATCAAAGCATACAGACTGCTAGTAATGCTAACACGTGATAGAGCCACATAAAGCTGACCGAAAAACAGCTAATACTTAGATCCACACCCACAACTTTTAGTGTCTTACCTTTACTTTAATTACTTAATTAATTAATTACTTTAATTAGTCATCGCAAAACATAGGCTCACTGGAAACTGGACTCGTTTAAAACTAAATGAAAGACTGTTTAGAATGACAGGAATCCGAGGAATAAAAACACTATCAGCTATTCCGCAACCTGTTAAAATATCTGCTTCTATAAGATTTCGTAGTAAATTAACGAATGTTCGATGTGATTCTTTAAATTGGCATAACTTTTTTATTTATGAACCGATTGACATGAAACAAACACTAAATGTTAAGTGAAGCTTACCACAATATATTAGTGAAAACCATATTTAAATCCGATAAGCCGTTTCTGAGATTAGCGTGCACAAACGCACAGACAAACAGACAAACAGACAAACAGACAAACAGACAAAAATTTTAAAAATCATTGTTTTGGGTTCTATTTGCGTTGATATAGGTCCCAATAGTATTTTTTCTCATATATCTTCCATGTACAGACAGCGATCGGTTACATTTTTATTATATGTATAGATATGTATGTATTTACAAAAATAAAAGTATACAAGTATATAATATGCTGATGGCGTTGTGTAAAAAAAAAAAAGAAAAACTGGGTACTCAGGGGGATGTGAGGAGGCAGTGAAGGGCAAGTGAGGGGCAAGTGAGAGGTAAGTGAGGGGGAAGTGAGGGGACGTAAGGGAAAGTGAGGGAAGTGAGGAAAAGTGAGGAGTCAGTAAGTGGTAAGTGAGGGGTGAGTGAGTGGGAAGTGAGGGGAAGTGTAGGAAAAGTGAGGGAGATGGGAGGGAGACGGGAGGGGAAGGGGAAAAAGGGGGAGAGGAAATGAGGGAATGATCAAATTAGAAATAGTATGCAAAACAGTATTTAAACAATATAAAAATGTTTATTGAAAAAACGATATTCATGCGAGCGAAGCCGCGGGCAGAAGCTATACAGATATAAAAAACGAAAGGTCACTCACTCACTCACTCATCACGAAATCTCAGAAACTACAAGTGCTAAGAGTTTCAAATTTTGGAAATAGGTGCTCTCTAAGACGGGATTTTGCGAAATTCATTTCCCTGGAGTATAAAGAGGAACAAAATTTGTATGAAGCTAATATAATTGTTTTTAAACGGGAGTTTTGATAATACGATTTCCAAACTAGGAACTATTTTTATTAAGTGGGAAAATAGGAGTGGCAAGTTTAGTTAAATATCGCAAAATTTCGTCTGTTTTAGGGGTAGCGGGTGAATAGATTTAAATCGGATTCGCCTTAGAGACGGATTAAACTGATATTTATTACTAATACAATGTACGATTGCCATAAGATTAGGTAAGAAATATTCTCATACAGGCACACATCTGAATTTTCACGCGAACGAAGTCGCGGGCAACAGCTATCTACATTATGTTAATCTTAAGACATGTTCAAAGATGAGTTATAAAGCCGGCGCTGAATTGGGCTCAGTTAATTTTTTTTCTGTCTACAATTTTTATGTTATTAGTCGTGGTTGGCGAGCCAGTAATTATGACAATCGTTGCTTATAGATTTTGGAAATGTCAAAGTAAAGAAGGAAATACGTAGTGTCCGTAACATTTCGTCTATTGTAGACACAGAAAAATCTGCATGCCGTTCCTACCTATTCTATTTCACAAACGCTTCTTGGTATTTGGTAAGATGATGCTATTCACAACCTTTTCCGTTCTAATACCATAAAACTAATACCAATGGTACCTATTAGTTTATTGTCGTAACATATTTTCTATTCTTAACGAATACCAAATATTCAACATTTGAATGACGTAAGTACTTAATTTATTCCTAACGAATAACAAAACATACGTTTAGGTACAGTCACGAAAACAATTTATATTATATTGTGATAATATAAGATTATAATCGTAATACGGTCATAAACCATACCAATTTTATACAACTTTGATGGCAAATAATCATACGGCCCACGCGATGGTAAATGGTAATCGTAACCTATGGGTTTTAAGCATTGTTGAAATAATGCTTAGAAAACACAACCAAGCCGTTGACAACCATGTAGGGAAAATAGGATGAACCTATAACAAGTTGTAATTTATCTTGCTCTCCATTAGGCAGGTGGGAACATCACATCTTCAGCCTAGACGTAATTATTTATGTTGAAACATTGCTATGAAAAGAGAGTGCCAATTTCATGAATTTGTATGTATGTGGAGGACTGGAGAGTACCTATTATTCGGAAACACCATTTGAAAGATACATATCTCTATGAACATAGGCTACAATTGTGTTTAGTTTAATGCCGGGTCTACATGTTGAACCCAACGTTGGCCCCGACGGCACTCGTCCAACGTGTGGATCTAGAAAATAGCACGGGCTGCGTTCAGACGACACGTGCACACCACGCGCACAGCCTCAAATAATATACACAAAATTGCAAAGCACGTTAGACGCGGGTGCTGACGCTGGGTTGGTGTTTATTTTGAGTCAGCGCGAGTGGCGTGCACTTAGCGTGTCGTCTGAACGCAGCCTAACGTTGGGGGAGCGTTGGCATTGCTATTTTCTAGATACACACGTTGGACGAGCACCATAGGGACCAACGTTGGGGCAAACGTATGTAGCCCGGGTATTACTAGTCAAGGCTCGCGGTCCAGACTTCATAAGTGTTAAACTTACAAATGTAAAAAAACCTCTCTTTAATATATTGATGTAAAGTTGTAATAATAAAAAACTACAAATATGTCACCCTTTTTGATAAGGGTACGTACGTGAGTTGAGGGACAAATAAAAGAAAGAGGAAAAGTTAATGCAAACTATTCTGATAAAACCTGAAATGTAACACGTACGGTACCTTTTCAATAACATCTGGTATTCATACAACTAGTTCTGTAGCCTGTGAAAGGCAAATATTACCTACCTATCGAGGGCTGTATTTGACTTGGTCCTATTCGTTCTATTGTACACCTTATCCGAAATCTTTCACTTTGCTTTATTTATCGAAAGTTTGCGTTACTGATAATAAGCTAAACTTTTATATATTTTTTCCACATGTTTAAGCGTTGGCTCAAATTGCAATGATTGCATTATGTTCTGACTACACTGAATCGTGTCGCCAATACTCGGGGTAATGAAATACGTGAACTAATTAAACGAGGGAATATTTTATCACAGTGTACAAACGAATTTATTATTTCATTAGGTAGATATGAGCGATATTTTTATATGTGGTGTATTTTATAATGTTTAGAGGTGGTGAGTGGTGGTCGGTACCGGGGTGCACGCAACGGCGGCGGGGCGGGCCCGCGCGATATGTGGACGGTGCGCGTAGCCCGCCCCGGCCGTCATGCAGCGCCTGCGCACTACGTTTAAACGATCCAAGACCCCGACGCCTGCCGACATGAAGACGCAGAGTAGTCTTGAAGTGCCTAAACAGGTAAATATGACGTATAAGTTCACTGTTTTATTTTATATTGATGTTATTCTTGTGGCCTTTTAAATCTTAAATATTTCTAATATATTTTTTTTATACCTACCTATAGTCTCGATTTTCCACGATGTTCTCTTTCACCATATCTCAACGATGCCTAAAATAAACTTGAAAAATACATACAATTCATTTCTTCTTCTTCTCCTTTTATTAAGGCAACTGAGCCAACCATTATGTCAGCTATTTCTGCGAGCGGCAAGTATAAAATAAATCTTCCCGTTAATGATTTTAATTGTATAATATAATGATGAAAATAGAAAAATGTGGATAAAATTAAATATGACAACCATCTTCCGTGAACACAAAAGATGAATTCCAATATGCATTTGATAATGGGCTAGTGTAACTTTACATTTGTGTATTTTCGGAGGTTTGGAATCCTTCACTTTGAGTCTATCTTTAATCTCACAACTTTATAAGGTTCTGTACTAATCAACGTCAGTGAAAAGTTTTCTCCTGATTTATATAGCAGTTTCTGGATGCAGTGTACAGACATTAGCCCAAATTTAAGTAGGTGTGTCAAGAAGCTCGTCATTAAGTAATTACATTTCGTTATTCTTGTGTATTAAGAATTAAGACGCCAGAAAATACTTAAAACCATTTTAAAATAGAACTTAGTCGCGAAGTAATAGTCAGTATTATGTAATATTTGATTACATTATGTATTAGTCTTGATTTACAATTATTGACTAAGTGAAAAACACATTCACATGGAACAGTATTAACAGTTTTTTTATTCTAAAGATCTATTTGCATTATGAAATAAATGTATAATGCTGATAAGACTTTCGTGCATGGCTCTTAGTTTTCTTTCTTAGCATAAGACGAAAATTGGTGTTAAGTATCCTGCCACGAAACGTTTAATAACAGTCCAGAGTCTAAAATTGTGCCCAGTACCAGAGACCACAAACCTGAAACCAAAACACCTATGCCTACCTCTTCATAACAAGGATGATTTTCTATATAATGTAATAATGCATGAACTGTTTTAGGTGCGATCGGCGTCGTTTGATGAGATTCAACTGGAAGCGGTGCGAGGCTCTAGCTCAAATGTTTTACTCGCAGTACCGCAGCATGGAGCTCGCAGTCGATCCTTCGACTCGGCGGGCTCTGATGACTCCGGGACTTATCTTGAGGTAATTTCATAGCATTAAGTAGAGAAAAACCAATCGTATTAAGTGGTGGTCAAGAATGGCTTGATGATAATTATTGATGTAGATAAAGTAGTGATTTAAACCAATGTCTTTATCATCAGAATAGTGGCAGTTAAATCATCAGGTGGCAGGAAAATAATATCTATTGTTATATAAGAAGAGTTTGTTTTAACGCGCTAAGCTCTGGAACTCCTAGTCAGATTTGCAAAATACTTTTTGCATATGATAGCCCGGTTTATAAGGAAGGTTATAGGCTTTTGGTTGGTTATATAACGCTTTTGGCGACGGGAGCAAAGCAGTAAGCAAAGACGCGGGTGAAACCGCCCCGCGGCAAGCTAAGTAGTACATTATAAGAGAGACAAGTAAAAACCTCCTGTGAGTGTCAACTGCAATTGTCAATTCGCCTATAAATCGAGATGGTTATGGCAAATATTTATATTGGGATAGAACTATGACAAAACTATGTAGGTCTTGGCACCATTTCAAACTACATTACTCAGTAAGTGTTATAAACAAAAGATTTAACGCCGAATCTCACAGGTCGGTAAATATATATTTTAAACCAGTCTCAACTAGTATAATTAAGTTTACAAAACAAAACAGACCCCGATCAAGGCAATAAATTGGAGAGGTCAACGGGCTCGCACTAAAATCTGATGTCCGTTTAGACAATGAGAGGCTTCAGTCCCTCCTAAGTTTTGATTAAGCTTCTTCAACAAAACTTCAAGCACTGGCCTTATTATTTATACATGGATTAACTTTTTATAGGTACTAAAGTTACATTATACTAAGAATTAAAGTTAAAAGAAAGAAAGTTATTGTACCTACTACAGTAAAATCTGAAAAGTATTTTTTAAATAGACAACCTGCAAAGTAAGTATCTTACTATTATTAGGCCAAAATATTAACAAATTTATGGCATTTATACGCTTAATATGTATATAGTAGTACGGTAGTAGATCCACGCAGGTTTCAGCATTAATGGGCCGGATCGTCCGGAGAAGTACTACCCTCTCATAGAAGAACTTTCCTCACCTCCCTCACTCCCTTCCCCTAACCCCATTCCCAGCTGCCATAGTGGAGGCCACCATACCAGCAGTTTAAAGCGATGACTTTTGGTATGGTGGCCACCACTTCTGGATTCCACTGACTGCTTGTTACCATCAGGCGGGGTGGAGTCACTTTGGTAGGCTAAGATAGAAAAAAAATGCAGTTTTGGTCATAATTTTTTACGTGTTTATTTTTTTTCTTTTAAACAAGTAGCTAACTGTGTATATAACTGAGTAAACAAAGAGTAACTAGATTATTTTGTTCAAAACTACGACGAGCTAATAATGCTTCTAATGGTGGATTCTATACAAAAAAATAATACAAATTAACCAATTAACGTTAAATGGATTACAAGTTAATTGAAAAAGAATTCCTGTTCATTTACTAAGCAAGGATTAGCTAATACTTGGGCAGACTACTGCTAGGACTAGGTCCTACCGATTAATATACAATGCGTCTGATGTAGGTAAATAACAAAGAAGTAATATATAAATCGATATTTTTTTTTTTTTTACTTCTTAGAATACAAGCGTTATCTATCTTTATATATTGCTTTGTCCTGAATGACTGACTGACGGATCAACACAAAGTCTAAACCGCTGATCATAGATAAAGATAAAGATAAGATAAAGATATATTTATTTATCAGAATATGGTACTCAAATGGTGTTACATACAAATTGCTTGGTCTCATATTCTACTATTGCTGGTGTACAAATATTTTACATGTTTAAGCAAAAATAAAAAACGAAAGAAGGTAACAATTTTAAAGAATTACATATTTTTATCATTCCTCCTCAAACTCCTCACCTCAAACTTGCAGGGTGTGTTCTTTATATGACGTAGGCATCCGATAAGAAAGAATTTTTCGACCTCTAAGGGGTGAAAAAGGGGAGCAAAGTTTGTATGGGACAATGTGATTCCGTGGTCCAATCTACTTTAAATTTTGCATGAACATTATTTAACAGAATTCATTGCCTAAGGGGGTTAAAATGGGGTAGAAAGTTAATAGGAGATGATTTGCTTTGAAGTTGATATTAATTCTCCTGCTTCTATTTTTAAAAACATTTTATTTTGACACATATTATGTTTGAAAACTCAATCAAAATACGTCAAATGAAGTTGCTGTAGTTATTGTTGGACGTAATTTTTTTAAGCGGGTTACTGTAAATTGAGAGTTATGATAGCATAATCATAGCATCGAATTAGTGAAATCCATCGCTTATACGATGCATTACAGAACCCACTTTTGTTTTGCTACGGCGAGGCGAATACAATGATTAAGAAAGGAGAAGATACTCATCTGCTATATTTTCATTCGTTGTTTAGACAGTTTTTAGTTGACGTGTTTGTGAAAATAAATCGAAACGGAAAGTTTGAATTATATTAGGAACAATCAGGCGCAGCTTAGAGCGAACAGTTATAGGTACAATTGCAAGATACGATGGGGACACAGGATGTTGATGCTGATCAGCTGGATCAAAAGGTGGTGCTGCCTTCTTCTTTAAATGGGGAGGAGGAGAAAAGCACGCTTTTTAATAAATAATAGTGTTAGGTACATATCAATTTTTTTTTCTTATTGGGTAACAGTGTTACACATTTTGGTGTGACTCAACGGGCATAAAGGGAATAAGCGGACACAAGTCAGTACGGCCAAATTGAGACTTGGCGCGCAAAAACAAAATACCCAATATTGGGTAAGGGCCCGTGGTCCTAGCAATTTATCCTACAGGTAATTTGTTCGGTGGCACTAGGGTATACTATTACATAGTAGTACGGGTACATACCCGTGGTTCTACTGGGCTAGGGGCGAATTTAATAAATCGATATTTAACATTTAAATGATTTAAATCCCGACACTATAATGAAGATTGTTATGTAATAAGAATTCAAACACTCGAACATAATAATTGAAATGTACACAGCTTCGCTCTAAGGGGTGAAAAAGGGGGGCAAAGTTTGTATGGAAAATGTGATTCCTTGGTCCAATCTACTTCAAATTTTGCATAAACATAATTTAATAGAATAGATGGAATATGTGTTTCGTATTTCGAAATTCATTCCCTAACAGGGTTAAAAAGGAATAGAAAGTTATCTCTCCTTAGTGCTTTTGATTTAAAAACATTTTATTCTGACACATGCTACATGTCATGTTTGAAAACTCTATCAACAGAAGTGAAATGAAGTTGCTGTGGTTAATGTTGGACAGCAATTTTCTATGCGGGACAATGTAATCGAGAGCTTTGATAACACAATCATTGCATCGAATAAGTCAAATCCATCGCTCATCGATGCTTTACAGTATCCACTTTTGTTTTGCTACGGCGAGAACGGATACTTCATTTCTATACCCCAGTGCGATCCTAAGACCATACAACCGCTTAAAAAAGTGGTATCTGCAGCAAATTGGTAACGTATATTGATAAGGAAAGGAGAAGATAATCATCTGTTATATTTTCATTCGTTGTTTAGCCAGTTTTTAGATAAGTATAATAGGAAAAATCAAGCACAGCTTAGAGCGAACAGATATACAATAGGTACACTTGCAAGATGATTAGCTGGGTTATAATAGTTAACGCGCCAATTTGGTATGTTGCTCTGCAATATATAAATGTTGGACATAACTGTTGGACCATGGATCGGGAGCGAATCCACCAAAATTATGCAATGTCACCATATTGCAAGTGAAAATGCAATGTAATCGAGACAACTAAACTGGCCGGTTGTTCTAGAAGAGAGTCTAACGATATTTAATCCTAGGATTCCCTTAACACCACCAAATACCCCTTCGAATTTAATCAAAGTCTGCTTAGCAATGACCATAAACAAAGCTCAAGGTCAAACTCTTAAGGTAGCTGGCGTAGACTTAAAGGGAAAGCTGCTTCTCCAATGGCCAGTTTTATGTGTCATGCTACAGAGTAAGTGCACAGAGTACCCTGTTAATTCTTGCACCCGAAGAAAAAACAAAATACCCAGTATTGGGTAAGGGCCCGTGGTCCTACCAATTTGTCCCACAGGTAATTTGTTTGGTGGGACTACGGTTTACCACTACGTACCCGTGGTCCTACCGTGGGGCTATAGACGGATTAATTTAACGATATTTAGCATTTAAATCCCAACACAATAATAAAGATTGTTATGTTACAAGTACCTATTAAAATTTAAGCATAATAATTTATATGTTACCTATACATAATAATATATAACAAAAGAATGTGGATTGAATGATGAATGATGATATAGTGATAAAAATTTTAAGGGGTGTGTTATGGCTTGGACATGTGGAAAAGATGGATGAAAGTAGGATAACGAAAGAGATTTATGTAGCGGAAATTCCAGAACATACACGGACGTAATAAGAGATGTGTTGACAAAGTCACAATAACAACCACCCGTAACCGACGTGTGTGTATAAAAGTTGAATGAATGTTGAAGATGGCAAAAAAGGTATGTTTGGATCGTAGCAAATGCCCAAATTTATGGAGTAAATTTATTTTTTAATGAAGTTCTATAATCTCTGTTTGCCCCATTAATGGGAGGCAAGCGACAATTATGTATGTATAACAAAATTAATAACGTGAAAAATAATTAAAATTTCTATTTAGAATCATTTTTGACTTCTACGCGGACGTAAAAGCTAGTTAGAAATAAACAGAAATTATTAAACTTGCACAACAGTTCAAACTAATGATGTTTATTTTTCGGCAGGTACCGCGTCTGTGGTCCCGTCGACGCTCAGGCAAAGGGACTCCGCCACCATGCGTCCACTGTCGACATATGGAAACATGGCACGCGCGCCGAAGCGAGGAACGCGTTACACCAGAGCGTGCCATTATCTCTTCATCAGCGGAAGAGGATGATGATGATGATGACGAGAGCGAAGCGGAAGGTCCGCAAATGTTGTTGGCCCCGCCACCACCACCGCGAACTTTTCTGCCTCCTCCAGTGCACTCGCCACCTCCCACACCAGGAGCACCGTCCTTTGAACTGCAGCCACCAGTTGACGAATCTCCAACATTCCCCCAACGACGACGCTCCATTTCACGACAAGAAGCGTTTTCCGTTGAACCAACCGGTAGCTCACTTGAAAATGTTAGAGCTTCTGAAGAAGAAGCAGCACATGCAGCAAAAGACTGTCTTGTCCATGATATTTACTTGACAGTTCCCGAACTTAAACGGGACCGCGCTGCTTCCGTTGATTCGTGTTTCACTAAAGTTTCCGGTGGCGCACGAGCTGAAGAGTTGAATGGTACAGGGAATTGTCTAACTGTTCCGGGAACTGGTTTAAGGTCTAGATCTGTAGATATCGTGTTACCTACTGCTGAACAATCGAGATATAAAGCGTTGGCATTGACATCGGGACAAGCGCAGGCGTCTAATCAGAAACAAGAACAAGCCGCTTCCCAAGCTGCGACAGCTGCTGAAATCAGGTCAGTCCTTTTATTATTTGATTAAGTATAAATTATATTTTTTTTGCTTTCGGTTTTTCTTTGATTATTCAAATGTCTTTGATACATTTGCTGTTCGATCTTGCGTGTTATGTTATAATTTGTTAATAAATTTATTTTGTTTGTATGATTTTGTTTGATTTGATGTAATTTTATTGTGTTAACCCACAAGGCCGACAACCAACTTAATTAAGCTATATAACACTTTATACCAAATCTCGTAAATAAAGAAGTAAAAAGGGTGTTGATTAGCGTGGCTTAAATGTTCGAGTATATACTCGTACCTGAGCACGTTACAGGCGAATTTATAACCTGCCCTTGACTACAGCTTACAATAAAGTTGTTAGTGGAACATACTCCACTGTCTAAAACCGTGACTATTTTCTAGTCCTTCTTTCTGTAAGGTCATAAGTCAGGGGTAACCCAATACAAAAGTAACCTTTTAGTAATCTCTCAGAGCAGGCTGCCGGCAGTCACAAAGTTTTTAATTTCTCCAATACGTTGTAACTACCTAAAGAGTTAAAAGGAGGTTTCTGAGATTTTTTGCTTCGTAAAAGTTTGAGATTAAAAAAAGCTACTCTATCATTAAATAACAGCACTAACAGCCACACCGGGATCATTCGGAATCTCAATAACTATTGCAGAACCGGAGTCTGTCAGAATCAATCAAATTGGAACCCTGAGTGTTGCAGAAATCTAAATTGATTAAAAATATTATAAAATTATCACTTAAATATCTAATAACATGTCACTGTTAAGGGCTTTATATATTCTTTTATATATAAAATCCTTAACATGTCTCTACAGCTGCATAACGTGTTCTAAACAGCTTTATCTGTATCAACATTTTTCATTTAATTAACTATTTAAATGAGTACACATTTCTATTCCGACAAAATCCTCATCAAATTATTTCACAACAATATGTATTTAGGTACTTAATATTAAACGTCGAATTAACGGCCACATTCTGTAGGTACAAAGTGATAGCGCAACGTACCGGAGCGACCGCAGCTGCTCAGGAATAGTTGAGTACATTCCTTAGATATCTCGGTTGAATAATGTTCATAACTAGGTATACCACTACTTATGGTTGTTGTATCTTGAGCGAGTAAGCAGTCCCAAGATGCTGAAAACTGAACACTATGCGAACAAAAGGTATCGTTTACACGACTGTATGGCTCTCATAAAAATGCTATATTTTTATTTTATACCTAAGGGAATTTTCAATGACAGTAAAGTAAAACTTGACTTGACACACATGTATGTATATGTTTTAGAAACAGATAGACTCGATAGTGCAGCGCTTTATGTCTGTACATCCAATCGTATCTTTACCATGACCTGCACTGCGTTGACTGACCAGTGATAGCTTTTTAAATGAATAGTGCCTATAACATAACGCTATGAGTACTAAGTTTTGTTAGACATTTTTAGGCTTGTAATATTGCATTGATTTATTAATATTCGCATGGGTATTTCAACATAACTGATTCTAAAGTGTTCGCGGTTTTATCGGTAAATAAAGAGCTAAAAGTTTATACATTTGAGTCAGTGGTAGACTCACAAAAGGTTTGAATAATTATATTTATTTTATATTTTTTAAGTCTTGTGACCCGCAAGCAAACATAAAATGCGGTTTTCCATATTTTGATTAAGTCTTTAAACTTTTATTGAATGTAATTATATAACGCTACGAGAATTAACATGTAAATATTTCGCCAAAACTTACTATGAAAACTGCTTAATTAACAAATTTATTATGTTAAGTAGTCGGAAGTCAGATGAAAGTGTTCAAAATTCAGAAGGATGTTTGTTGCACTTCATAAGATATTTAAAATAGACCGTGTTTCCATTTCTCTGGCCCTAGGTAACCTCAGTAACCTGTGTTAGTGTAAATTAATGTTAGTGCATATCTGCTGTGATAACTTGAAGGAGCTTTAAAATAACAGCCGATGTGACATACCTACATTTTGTGTAACATTGCATCCGTCACTTTCAAACGTATAAAATAGAAAATTGCCAGTAACTTACAAAGTGTTGGAGAGAATTTAACAAAGTTATCTTTGGATTGAGTGACGTAATTATCGAGTCCCTCCATTTGATGTACCAATGGCAGGCACGTCATTCGTCTCGCCTGTCTCCCACGTAACACTCAAAGCTTATTAGTGCCTCCATCATTTCAATAAGTCGGCACTCACGTACATACCTACGTACATTGATTCATTAATGTATGGAATACTTAAAGCTATCCAACGCGTACTTAGTATATATATACCTAGTATAATATAAAAGTCAATTTTAAGTCCTTACCTACGTATAGTTGTGGGCATAATTCTAAAGTGTGCGTGTAAGTACAATCTGGATCTAAAAATATAAGAAAAATAAGCCTATAAGCTTATTGAGAAAAGTTAAGCATAAGTAAACATCGTATTGAAGATACACTAAATAATAATTGCGAATGAATCATCACCGTGTTAATGAAATCGATGACTATTAAAATTTACTTCGTCTATTTGATACAGTACAACGACAATGTCAATAAATTAATAGTATAATTAACACAGAACAAGTACTATGCATAGAAGTACTATTAAGAGAATAAAGCGTACACACTCAGAGACAAATAGAAGTTTAATAGTGCTACGATACCTTCTGACAGTTTATCGATATCGATAGATGAAATTTGTCTATGGGCTATGGTAAATTAACAGACATGCTAATATCAAATGAGGTCTGGTTGCATAAAAGCTCTCGTAAGCGAACTACAAGAAACAAACGGCCGTTTTACACCTCACCGGAATGGCATAGGCCGGCAGCGGCGCCAGGAGCACTTTCAATGTGAAATAATTTTGAAGTTTATATTCATGTTTCATGCTGTAAGTTCAAACACAATGTAAACTGTATATGATTAAATTAAATAAATTGAAAATTGAAATATATATGATCGATCCACACACTGCCTCGCATCAAGGAGCGTAGTGCGAGCGTGCGTGTTCTTGTATTGTTTGTAATTGTAAGTATCTCTCTTTGTATAGAAATCACGCGTGGTGCAACACACTGAAAACGCATTTAAGCGCTGTGTTACTGATCACACGCTTACATGCAGAGAAACACGTACTCACGCGCGTGGGTTCGGGGCCAGCTGTAAGATTCATGTCACAAATGTATGATTATATTTCCAATAATATTGAAACACATTATTACTGCCCCTTAAAATTGCAGTTTTGTTTAAGAATGTCCTGATTATTTGTGCATAAGCAGAAATATTTTTTTGTAATGTTATGAATTGGTACTTTTAGAAATATTTCCCCATCAATTTTATCAATAAATTTCTGTAGTCATCTAGAACATTTATTTCTTTATTTATTATTAGTTATTGAAAAAGTATTTACAATATCATTACAGATAAAAAATCCAATACGATATCATAAATAAAAACCTAAAATTTAAAACAATTACTAAATAAATATACCTATTTATCCAATACTACACATTTTTGTGCAACATCTTTGAATTTTGACAGGGTACATTAAAAAATATCAATTTCTATAGAAATAATATTAATAAGTCGTATGGTACGTGACAATGGAGCAAATTTGAGTAGATTTGTCCTCACCGCTGGAACGTTAAACGTGTAGCAATATAATATATAACATAATTCTCTCTTAATTTGCTTCATTTATCTTCCGGTCTGATCTTTCGGAAACCTGCAAAAGAACACAATGTATGAAATACTATGAAAGGTACAAAGATAGTTACCACAAAATCGTTAACTACAAAATATAGTAATATTTTTGTCATCGATAAAATATGCAGCACAAGTCACAACACTATTGAACATGACTACACAAATTGGTAAAAATGTAAAATATTTAATAATTACTGAATCGAATGGCAAACAGACGATTATAATATGATTACAGTATAGTAAAGTATAAATCAATTAGGTATTTTGCACTTATGTATAGGTTTTTAGTATATATTATTGGTTTGTTATCTACTCACCGATGGAAGTTGACGATTTAAACTTGATTTTCTTTGCGAAAAGAATGTAATTTACAACCTACAAAATAACGCAGGACATTGCATATCCAATGGGCTTAATATTACTTCACAATAGCATTATGTAATTATTAAATAACATATATTATTTCACAAAACAGATAAACAACAATAAAAATTACGAGCGGCGGTATAATCCGACAAAATTGTCTAAAGGCCTTGACAAATTGGAACATTTGACATTAGTTCGCTTTTTAATTCGGCATCCAAAGGTAACCAAAGGTAACCAAATTGACGTTTCTACAGTGTACACCAGCCGTCCTTAGCAAAATTATTTATCTCTTTCTTTTCAATGTATCCGGCTTATTTGGAAAAATAGGACAACTATATGAGGGTGATTAACACTCCTTCTATGCTTTAGTACTTGTTCTGTGATAATTAAGTTATTGACATTGTCGTTGTGATAAATTTTATTTTCAACTAGCTGCGCACCCGGCATGCGTTGCAGTGGCTCGTACCTAATGTATAAAATATTAAAAACATAATTTGGGCTGGGAACCGTCTCGGGCGTCAACGAAACAACCTCGCAAAATTTCATTACAATAAGTTATTATAGTTTCATTCGTTTCGGCACGCATGGAGGAAAAACATACTTGAAACTTGATTTTTAATTAAAAAGTCAAATGCCACATATAAGCGTGCGCGATATAGCAATAGCGTTAAATCTCTTTCATTGAAGTAAAATTAGATTTGAATAATTATCATGGATTCGATAATATGTTAATTTAGCAGGTGAAACGATTGCTTCATAGATTTGGCACGGGATTAAATAGGTCGTTGCTTTATGTCGCGAATATTAGTTACTTAATAATTATTAGTTATATAGATACATATTTTAATCAACAATTAACTAACATTTTGTTTATGTCTACAATGTCTCCAAGCCTCACACATTATTAAAAGTAAAACACTGAACAACAAACAAACAATGAACCGATATGTATGTATTCAACACAATATGTTTTTTTATGTTTAATAATGTTTATCCAAGGTGTATGTATGCATGTGAACTTTATCAACAGGCAGTCACGGACACTTAGAACTTTTTTTTTTTCGTGGGAAATGCATTACGCATAAGCACCCGCCCAGGCCAGGCGGGGGTTATGTCGGACTCTCCGACCGCACTCAAAGCACGGCCGGCATACCGACTAAAACCCACGGTGTTCCTCCAGACGGCCAGAGTGTCGTGGTCACGGGAGACGCTTGCGCATTCATCCGCGACCCCGACGAGCCACGACTCGCTCACCACACGCGAGCGGGTCCCGTCCGATTTGGGGGCCTAGCCCTCCCTCCCTCGAGAGGCGCGTGCGGAACACGCGCACTGCCGTCTCGGGCCCGTGCTGTTGGGGCGGCGATGGTAAAGTCGCCGCCCGAACGGCACGGGCCCGAGACGCAGGCCACCTAACTCGGCCGCAGAGGATAGGGAGAACAGCGCGTCGCATTACCGACACTCCTCTTCCCCTGCGGCCCCACCGCGTCCGCAATCTGGCGGTTGCGGCCCCGCCGAGGCCGCGGAAGGTAGGGAGAGCGGCGCACCGTAATACCGGCACTCCTTTCCCGCCGCGGCCTCGCCATTCCTCAGCCGCAGTGTTGCCGAAGCAACACCGCAGCCCGACCCAGTTGCGGTGCCGCCCATACAGCACCGCAACCCTCCTGAGCCGCTCCGTCGTGGGCTTACCACCAAAGCCCAGAGGAGCGGCACCTCCTTGGGGATCCTCTTCGTTCACCGTGGTTCCGGGTAACCACGGTTACTAAGCCCCCCCGCCGCGACAAGGCGAGAACCCCGTTGGGGGGGAGGGAGGACACTTAGCGCTATGTTAAGGTAACTTGATTTTTAACACTTGCAACTTTATCTTAAAATTCTAGCTGTTCTTAGGCCAAAGCAATTTGATGAATTTGGTTGGAATGTGTCTATTTGCTATATTTTTATTATAATCAACTTTCGGACCTTATGTCTTATTGAGTAAGGACATACATCCTATTTTGGTAGCAATTCTTAAATTTACGTTGATCTTGGTATATTTTTGCATTTTGATAGCCACGGCGGCACCTTTTTCGTTTGTTGATCGTATTTCTTTCGTTTTACCTTCGATAAAGATAGGTATACAGTCATATCCGTACAACTTTAATCATAGCTCTTTTGTTCGTAAAGCTGTTATTGATACCTTATTTAGTTTGATATGAAGGACATTCCGTGTATGTGAGGAGGAAAACGGTCGGTGAGACAAAGAAAATGTTTGAGTTTCAACGAACCCTTTCTGTTTATGTTTACATATCTTTTATCACACTATCATACATATAGTACCTATATCATAACCGTAGAAATTGTTATAAAAATAATGTAGAAACTCCTAAAATGTGAACAGCAATGATCTAAATAAGATCAAACTATGATTTGTTATTAAAGTTCGATTTATTTATATGAATGAAAGAAACACAACTCCTGTCAAAGGTGTTGCTTGGGAATTGGTGATTGCAGTAAGATGATATTTAGTAGGTACTTACTCAGGTAACGCTGCAGCCCGGCAGAGCCGGTACATTATTAGAATATTTAAAAATACCTAATAGTAATAGTAATTAAACAATAAGGATTTTTATAATTACTAAACCTAAAATGTTTTAGTAATTCGGAATATTCTTATAAGTAAGCAGAACAATAAGGTACTTGTATTGTTTTAAGAATCAGAAATAACAGCTTTATAAACTTTGAAAGCTTTGTTTAGTTTTTGGTAATTATTTTCTTTTTACATCTAAAAAATGTAACAGGCTCTGTAAATAAATTTCAGTAATGTCAAGTTAAACGTACTTTATTGTAAAATAGACTATATAATCTTTTAATAATCTTAAGTAAAAATCGGTGTTTACATCTCACATTTGATAGTGTGGATTGTAAACACCGATTTTTACTTAAGTATTGTTGTATTGTTGTAATAAATTACGAGTACCTAATACTTACATACTTCTATAATGTCGTTTTATGACTTCTATAGCATGTACAACCCTTTGAAGTTTATAATAGGTTTATCTATCTTTTAAGTTAACCACAGAATGAAATAATATACTTATGTATTGAAGATGTTTCTGAAAGGGCGTAAAGTAAATTTATTGTACGTGTATTATGTGCTTAACCCTCTAGACGGGGCGGGGCTGTATTAGATACAATGGATCAGTGGCGAAGCGTCCATATAACACGATTCCTACCGGCTTCCCTTTTAAAATATGTCCTGACCACCTTATACCTATCACTGCTTGCGTGTCTACTCAAAGACTAACTGGCCTTCCGAAACTCAAAATGTTTTAGTCCCACCGGCTTCCCTCCTCGGAAAACTGACTCTTCGCTACTGCAATGGATATAGGTACTTTATTTATTGCACGATGAGTTATAGCTTTACTGTGAGAAGATACTGCGAGTAACTTGTTGATACTGACATCTGCTTGTAGTACCGAGTAGGTACCGAGTTATACGGATTCGCTACTTCAATAAGCACAAGACCATAAATAAATGTGTTTGCATTATCCTGTCAATATTATTAATGCGAAAGTTTGTGTGTGTGTTTGTTACCACTCAGCGCTTGAACGGCTGAATCGATTTCGATGAAAATTTGTATGTAGATAGATTTGGTGCCGAAGACGGACATAGGCTTCTTTATATCTCGAAAATCGGTCTGTTCTCCGAGAGAAACAACAATACATATTTTACGCGCGGGCGAAGCGAAGGTGGGGCGCAGCTAGTTAGTTATAATATGGGCATTACAAAAACGTATATTGAAAACTTTTTCGTCTGAAGCCACACCCTGTATTGCCAACAATAGAAATTAGTTTTTAATTCTGTAAGTAGAAGGTTCTTATTATAGCCGTGTGTCTAATACTTGCAATAAAATGACAATATTCATGCATATTGGATGCCTGATTCTACAGCAACATAATCAGTCAACCGAAGGATGCCTGTTAGACTAGCACATATAAACACAAAAAAGAAAGCGAAGCGATGCGTGTAAACTGTCATAGTCAGTTTATCGTGACAATGACAAAAGCTTCACAAATAAATAGATTTTAAATGATGCTGATAAATAACATCATAGGAACTGAATCGATTAAAATCCTATAGAAGTCAGTAAACAGTTTACAGTCAGTAAAAACACATATCACTTACCCAGTCATGCTTAAAGAGAGATTAAAAACATAGGTAATACTTGGTAACCACACCATCGCATTACATTTTCGCGGTTGTTATGTCGTTCAATTGACGAGTGGTGTTCAACAAGGGATATATTGGATAGTCAATAAGTAATTATCGTTATAGGTTCTATTTAAAATACACATTGGAACAGTCTGACAACATTTGGATGCCTCTGTAATGTAATACGGCGCAATCGCCATAACACAAACACATAATTCAAAACCACAGCGACACAGTGAAGTTTAACATAAATGTATAAACTTACAAAGCTATAAACGACAGCGTAAGATACGAAGACGAAAAGACGTAACATTGGTAATAGTCGTAGCAAACAACACTCGTAAATGCCAACTTAAATATTATACTCAGTCGTTACCCAATAAACAGTTGTGATCTAATTTTCAGTTTTATTTACCTACACTTTAGTAAACGTTTTTTATTTGGTGGCAAACAAGCATACGGCCCACCTGATGGTAAATGGCAACCGTAACCTATTAAGATAGCTGTATTTTCCAAGCATTGAAGAAGTAATAACGCTTAGAAAACACAACCCAGCCGATGCCGGCCACGAAATAGAGGATGAGGAAGGAAAAGAGAATAAGGAATAGCATCAAGAGGGTAATTGAACTGCCGGCGCTCTCACTCACCGAGCGAAACACATTAGAATGAAAACTAATATTCTTACGTCGATCTTCTATGAGAGGGCAGTACTTGCCCGGTCTTTAATTTTGCTAGTTAAATAAACAAAATGTAAAACTTACATATCGTTTTGCATACCTGCAGTGTGAAGCTAACCTTTTTCAGAAACAAAATTAGGTAGAATGTTAAATTAGAAAAGGAAGTTTTCAAACAATTTTCCAACAGTAAAAATTTTTATTCGACTTTGTCGATGCTTAACGAATAGTAGAGTAGGTACTGCTGAGAGTTTAAACAGAATCCCCCGGAGGCTATGTTTTCAACTCGTACATTCAATGTTGGCGAAGTTCGAAGCGAAATACTTTAAACCCATGTGAATGTAATGAAAATAAGGAGTGTTGTGTATAGTTTCTACGTAGGTAAATATGTACAGGCATGTAGACAATTTGACGTCATGAATGAGAAAATATAAAATGTGATATTGGATTGACTGGATTCGGTCATCTAGGGCCACTTACTCCAACGACCACCGACTAAATTCCTTGTTCGGCCATTTCCTATTAGGTGCTTTTCTTGGTTAGGCCATTCCTCAAATGACCTCTATGTGAATTCCTAATTGGGCCACCTCCCCAAATGTCCACACTGTGTGTTCCTAGTACGGTCGTTCCTTCAAGTGACCACAATGTGTATTTCTAGTTTGGCCATTTCCTTCAATGACCACTATAGTGCAGTCGAGGTCAAAATATATTTACACTTTGGGACCTTAACGTCTTTGACACATGGCCCAAAAGTATAAAGATATGTAACTTTGACTGTACCTTAATTCAAGGGTATACATACTGTATGGGTAAGCTCTACTGGGGCATACAGGCATTTCTATAGGATGTCTCTACCCTTGTGACCATCGACCCTGAAATTACTCAAAATAGAAAAAAGTTAAATGGGTTTAATTACAAATTAGTTTTCAAGTATTTTAACTGTATGTTACATGTAATTAATGTTATTTGTTTTACTATTTAAAAAATCAACTTAATTTACAATCTGAAAAATGAGAAATCCAATAATTAAGTTAAGATTTCGAAGTAAATGGAATATCGATTCAATTATAATCGATTAACGTAACAGAGTTCATACTTATATAGACCATACGGAAATGCTTTCACCAGATGATTAAACTCTGACTTGACATGCATGACATGACATCGACACTCGTTTCGTATCGTCTAGTGCGTGTTCCTTTTGAGTGATTCATCCCATACTTTTATTGATATTAATAATATAATCTATATATATAGAGACGACCCCTGCTTTCCTACGGACGTCTGATCTTCCTTCATGTACGACCCTTGCCTTGCTACCATACCGGACACGAAGAACACCGCTTAAACGTTGAACTTGGACTTGTTATTTTGGATTCTACGAACGGCCTACCGATTGGATATATTAATTGACATCATGACAGGGAAGTTGGCCCTTCAGGGATTTACCGTAAAGAGAAATGTGACCATTTGAGGAAGTGGCCGTACAAAGAAGTCACCACTAGGAACGTGGTCATTTGGGGATTGATCCGTTAGGGAAAATGTGATCGTGGCCCTTTTAGCGAAGTGGCCGTAAGGAGAATAGGCCATCAAAGGGAAAAGGCCGTTTAAGGAATGTGGCCCTAGGTGACTGACTCCGTCTTACTCATCTATCGATTATAATTAATATTATGTCATCATCAATCAATATGACACAGCGGTGCGGTGGTGGCAACAGGTATAGAATAGTAATCATTTTACGAGAGACCAAACATAAGTATCTAAAGTACAATTAAGTGAATTTTTATTTTTGTACGGTTTCCCGCAACACCGCTCTGGTTCCAAAAGAAGATGTTATTTTAAAAAACTAAAAATTGTTTCAACATTATTCTTTGTTTATTTTCTCTAGTGAAATGTAAATTATTTTTATTTAGGTACTCCTATTCGTAGTGTAAACCGTTCGGACCGAATGCCCAATTGTTTCCGACATTCATCGTTCATCGAAATTAATTGAGCAATTCTCTCACTGAACGCGTAGGTGCATACTTTTGTTTTTGAGGCCCCATTTTGTGAACGATTTTCGTTTTAATAGATCTTGTTGTTTGTAGTGTAAAATTGTTGTTTTAATACCTAGGTATATTTTGAATTAACTTTGCATTTAATGAATAAAGATATAAATAATAGAAAATATTTTCTTTGGGTACAATCATAATGTTCTTTGTTTATGATTGTAGGGATGCCACAGTTATTACTATCTCGCCGATTATTGAACAGTGTGTTATGAGTTTATCCACATACTTACTAAAATTTAGTAGTTCACACTGTAAGTGATTTTTATATTTAAAAAGCTCTGCGGCGCAGACAATGACATAATAGTAGAAAGTAGCTTTGAAAAAAAATCTCATAAAGGTTATATTATTTTTTCACATGTTACTTAATGCATTATTTTGACATATTTTTTTCTATTCGTTTGTGCACTTACATTCGCTGCAACTGCAATACACACAGAAATGCAGTAATAATTAAAAGAGTAAAATGTTACATTTTACCTTATACTTCAGTAGAAGCAGTACTGTTGAATATGTTATTGGTTGAATTTTATTTTATATTCAACTGGCTTTTGCCATCTCCTTTGCTTTTAGTAAAAGTAGCTTACGTCACAAAAGCCTTTCCATTATCTTACTCCAAAAATCACCTTGATCCGAAGCTTCGTCTCCATCAAAGGGGAGTTACGGATCTACATCTTGTTCTTACAACAATAAACAAACTTCCACATTTAAATTATTACTTAGCTAAAGTTTTGTAGATAAATGAAACACTTTATCAGTACTAAATCTTTCTGAAGGAGACAACCGTTAATGACTCAAGAAGTAAAATCTTTATAATTATCGTCCCTAATTTTAATACTTAACTAGCTGACCCGGCGAACTTCGTTCCGCCTAACAGTCGATCAACATTACTTTATTTTTCTAAAATATAAGAATTTTTCTAAAATAAACGTAGCCTACGTTACTCCTTATTACATCAGCTACCTGCCAATAAAAGTCCCGTCAAAATCAGTCCAGCTATTTCAAGGATTAGCCGGAACAAAAAGACAGACAGAAAAAAATTTAAAAATGTTATTTTGGTGTATATATTTATATACATGTAGTAAAAAACGGTTATTTCAATATTACAAACAGACACTTTAATTTTATTATATGTATAGACTAGCTGACCCGGCGAACTTCGTCCCGCCTAAGAGACGATCAACATTACTTTAATTTTCAAAAATAAAAGATTTTTTCCAAAATAAACGTAGCCTAAGTTACTCCTTATTACATCAGCTACCTGCCAATAAAAGTCCCGTCAAAATCAGTCCAGCCATTTCAGAGATTAGCCGGAACAAACAGACAGATAGACAGAAAAAATTGTAAAAATGTTATTTTGGTGTATGTACCGTATATGTATTCATATACATGTATTAAAAACGGTTATTTCAATATTACAAACAGACCCTCTAATTTTATTATATGTATAGATTACAGTATGGCTTTACACGTACGAAGTGGCGGCTTAAAGCTGTAATAATATCGTTGACCTGTTGAACAACGCATTAATTATTGATTAAGAGTATTTATTCAGTCCTATTTAATTATTCAGCTGGATTGAATATAAAACAGCTACACTACTAGTTTAATTTTCTTCAAATATTTTTTGGTTGCATTTGGGTCATGTAGGGTAATTTGACGTACCACTTACACTCATTACTACCTATAAGCACACTTATTATACCTTAGTATACATTCAGGATACGTTGAAGCTACTTACGTAGTAATATATACTATTATTCAAAGCGGACGAGTTTTGTTTATTTGAACGCGCTAATCTCCAGAACTACTTGCCGGATTAGAAAAATTCTTTTTATATGATAGCCCAGTTCTCGAGAAAGGTTATAGGTAATGCTATGTAACATCACGCTACTAGCGACGGGAGCAGAGCAGTTAGCAAAGACGCGGGTGAAACCGCGCCGCGGAAAACTAGTAATATATATTTACGAAGGTTTTTTATTATTTTCAAAATGACCAGCAGTGCAGAAGAATTGTTCATGTTATTTTATTTTTCAAACACATAGATAATGGACACAAAGTACAAGCATATATCCCAAACAAATATTAGTGGATCTTACGAACGTTAAAAGTAGGTACGTCATTCGGTGCGACTGTAGTTTTTTTTATGAGTACTGCTGCACACTACCGAATCATCCTTCTATAGGTTATGATTCTCTTAAAATATAAAGACCAAGCTTGGCAATTGACATCAAATGTCTCTTTGAGGCAATTTGCATACTTAACTTACAACTGGATACAGTATATTCTCTAGTAGGTTTGTCTGGTACGTGTTAGCAAATACGAGTATATTCCTCGTCTACTTGCAGGTACTTAGTTTATGTAAACAGCACAGCAAAGTTAGCAAGTTGCATTTCAGTTTGCACATCGTTAGGTTCAGAGAAAACTTTATATTTCAGCAAATATATCACTCTGCGTGTTTATTGCAGGTACATACAAAGTAAGAGCGATACAGATAAATTATAAATTTGAGTCCACAGTCATTAATTGAGATATATTTACTTTATTTACAATATAAAATATTAGCGGACCCCAGAATAGATTCCTCTTTTATAATTTTGTCAAAAGAACTGCACTTCCTCTGATGTTCAGTAGTGAAATACTGTTTATGAATTTCGGACGTTTACATTTGTGCAGAAGCAGAACACTATATTGACAGCTGAAGGCAAAAATTTTAATGCAGTCAATATAATGCTCCCTTAGAAACCATTACCCACTCCTGCAGAAATCTGTAAAAATTTGTTTCTGCAGGTTTTTGCAAGAGTAATGGCGGCAGAATAATGTTATTATGGCGACGGTCTTCGGTTGAGTGGAAGTGCTTTCCTAACCGGACTGCTACATTTGGAATGAGAAATCACCTAAGAGAAATATTTTGTTTGCCAAAACAAAAGTGACGAGTATAAAAATTGATAAGCTACGTGACGTCATTCCTAATCTAATATAGAGGGTGCCCCAAAAACGTGGACCTTTTTCTGCACAACACACTAATAAAATATAGAATATATATGCGTTTTAGGATTAGGTAAAACATTCTGTCCCATCTTAATAGCCCTAACCGACGAGAACTAGATATCCGTGGACTATCGTACAAAGTGTAATACTTACTCGCATACATCACTTTACTCGTGTGTATAACTATATAGGTCGTCCTTTCGAATTAAAAAGAAAGTTGATATTTAAAGTAGCGACTTACTAGAAACCATGCAAGAAACATAATAGATAAGTATACCAAATTTCAAACTGAATTTAATAACCAAGGCATACATGTTTAAGTAGAAGAATAGTAAACAGGACAATATTATAGAAGACAGGGTCGAGGTGATCTAGCCCTAATCTGCAATTAATTGACGTCTACTGTCCCCGGGAATAGTTTATCGAAGCTGAAGGGCTATAGTTAAATATTAATAATTTTATAAGCAAAGTGATCTCTTTTCAAAGAAGATTCGATTTCAAAATTAATTTACGAAGATGTCCGCTCAATGTTGTAATTAATAGGTTCTTTAAGACGAAATGAGTAAAAGCTCTAAATTTATGTTAATTTGTCCGTTGGAATTTAATGACGTATTCTCGTTGACTTCTATTTGATAAAATAAATTATTGACAATTTCGAAAAGTCATTATAATTTTAAGGTTTACCAGCTCAACTATTTTATGTTTTCTATTTTTGTAATTACATTTTATTGTTATCTAGCACATTCAGCGATTTATTTTTATAATCCACAAAACATGATACAAACATGATAATGAAGGTTAGTGAAACTAAAGTGGCATGAAGGAAACAGATACTCTTTCATACATGTTTGGGCCCACCATGTAAAAGGATGAAAATTGTGTCAAATATAATTAAACTAGTGTATTATCAAACATTCTTTGAAAATTCTGAATAATTTGCAATCTAAATTTCGAGATGTTTTATAAACATTTTGTATTTTAATTACCTGGGGTAAAGCCACAAAATACCATCGCTGTCAACATTTTTCGAAATTTTACATTAGGTTTCTTGATATTCTTTGTTGGGCTTTTATGTGTAATTGTAATATTTTAAGGCAATGCATTAATGAATTATATTTATTTCGGTTTAATTTGTATATTATTTTCAAAAATACTATTGCTATAATAATGATTATTATGTTTTGCAAAGAGCCTAAATATGAGAAGATAGGACGGGTACAAGGGCAGTTTACCTTACCTGTCCATTGTCATCTCTATCAATACAGATTTAGAATAAAGGTATAAACCTACAATAAATAGGTATTTACTTTTAAACTTTCGCATTGCATGATTTAATAGAACTAAATATACGGGAATTCACGCGATCATGCATTAGGTATTTACATACCTTATTTTGCTTGACGTTTCGACCAGGTTACACCGGCCGTGGTCACAAGCAGACTGATGTGGCGATGTCACGGCTCCGTATGCGAAGTAGATTCTAGATCTACCCTCACATTTTTGTCTTTCCACGTACTATCACAAAACACACTGACAGTGTCCTTATTCTGTATGCCGTCCGTATTCCGAGCGTTAACCGACTGCGCAAAGCGAGGTTGTGTAATTTGAATCACTGGATTCCACGTAGCCGAGAGCTAGCCGTTTTCCCTATTGAAGTTTGTATGTTTCTTAATTTCAATAGCTTCTCGTACCACCCGAGAGTAGTAGGTACGATCAGTGGAGAGGACTTGCGTATGATGAAATTCAATCCAGTGATTGGTGTCCGTTTGCAGAATATGTTCGGCAATCGCTGATTTGCTGGTCTGTCGATTCTTTACAGCGGCGATATGTTCTTTGACCCTTTCAGCAATAGTCCGCTTAGTCTGGCTTAGTCGCTGAAATTTAGTCACAGAAATATAAGAACCGCTTAAAACTAAGTGACGTTTATTTGGAGGTCACATCGATTTGCACTATTTTATGTACCTGGACTTCAGTCACGTCGGTCGTTTTAGTGCTAACCCCTTTTAAATTATCACTCTGTTCCATTTCAATACCAGGCTTGGATCAGTTCCAAGTTTCAGTAACCGCTTGTTTTTGTATATATTGATTGGATTAGTTATTGCACCAAGTTAAAGTAAATTCCGTGGGTTCCCGGAATAATTCCATCATCGGATTGAAGTATGAACTTTCAATTACTTGCGGTTGTTCTATTTTATGCTTTGGTTTAAGCACAAATTGTGTGTTGCATAGTGGCATTATATTTTTTTTAGCATGGGTAATTAGTTAAATTTGATCTAATTAGTTACTAACTAGATCAAATTAAACTAATTATTCATGCTTTTAGCAACTAAATTGGTACTTCACATGAGATTTAACAGGTTAATTTTTCTTTTTTATACAAAAACGGCAATTTTATATATAAAACGGTGTAACATGCAACATAAGCTAAACCAAAAAAACTCATCTATGGAATATCGTATTGTAGAATTATATTATGTCGTATAACTAATTTCCTCTTGTTATAAAGTTAAATGGAAACTGTTGTTGTATTCTCTGATTTGCTTTTCCTAAGTGGTTGCAAACTTCCCGGTAAGCCAAACTTAAATCCGCATAGCATACCTACCCTTTGTGAATTACCTGGAGATTATAATATTTATAATAGCTAAACGTTATCAGAATAATAAAATTGATTGCCATTACCACCGCAACAGTTTAATTAAACTTGAGATATTCTAACAAGTTAACCTAGTTATTACATGTCTGTGCCAGATACGTTAACAACAAAAGACGGTGCAAAGATGTAGTACAAGGCGGATAAGGATAGATAATTATTTCAGAAAATCCATAATCTTTGGTGAGGTAGATGTGATGCGAAATATTTTCTGTGTTTTTATTTCTACGCCTATCGTTATTATTTATTTATATTTATATTTATTTTTATTTAATTGATTAACGTTATTACAATAAAGATATTTTTAAATAACAATAACAAAATATATACTTAAGTGTTAACAACGTAAAAATGAAGCTCGAATACCGAGGATTTCATTATTAATATTGTTTTTTTTTTTGGTATTTGTCGTAGCGTATGAGTAATGTAATACATTAATTTATTCACGAAAATGTAAAAACATTTTTGTGTTACGTTTCAAAACAAACATACTTTATTTTTAATGACTGTAATTTGATCCCTCATGGGATTGAATGTACCTACCTGGTGATACTTTTTCGAAAAGTTTTGTTAGCTCCATACATTTTTTCTTCAAAACATACTAAGTATTTTACTACTGACCAATAATAAACGAGTTCAACTTTTAAATGCCAGTTATTTAATGTGTCATGGACCGCTTGTGTTCAACTGTCACATATAAATAACTAAGCGCTTGATTTCAGAAACAGGATACTAGAGCTCGTGAGCAAAATTCATCGAATTCTTAATAATTTAATAATTAATTAGAGACAAACAAAGTATTTATCTTTGAAATTAATGTTAATTGACATAACAATTTGCTTACTTTTTTCTTACTTTTTTATACATTTTAGTCTTAAGTTATTTTATGATCTCATTAATCCGAACCTGTAGACATGTATAGATGCTATTATGTTAAAGTAGCTCTGTAGTGACAGGTACCTACTACCTATGTATAAGTACCTATGTGTATTTTGCATACCGTAATGTTATGCGGTGAGACATGCTGTACTTTTTTTTTTCGTGGGAAATGCATTACGCATACGCCACCCACCCGGGCAAGGCGGACTCTCCGACCGCATTCAAAGCACGGCCGGCATACCGACTAAAACCCACGGTGTTCCTTCAGACGGCCAGAGTGTTGAGTGTTGTTGTGAATTCTTTATTTATTCTTCTTATAGATTAAATTTATTTCAATTTCTAATTTACTTTATAACTTTGAAGCATTTGTGTGTTGAAATACAAATGCTTCTTTACTGCCATAGGAGCCATTTCAAGATTTTTGCGAAATTTTCTTTGAATTAAAAATAATCACATTTATTACCGTAATCTTAAGAACGCAACATCAAAGTTTTCCTACAACATTGTGGACTTACAAACGTTTCAAAACATTAATAAATTATTTACAAATTTGCGCAGAGAGAATGATAATGAAAGAGCAAATGACATTAATCATTTAAGAGGCATTCGGGTCGGCAGATTATTGATGCCTGGTTTGACTCCCGACGGAGTTTGCCATCTAATACTATTAACTCCAGAATCGTCGCAACCTTCTTTAATATTAACAAAGGAAAACAAGTTTACATCACAATTGTAATAAACTAACTGTTATAAATAAGGACTATTACTTACATGAGCCGACTATTACTTACACATGAAGTTGACGCAACAAGTTCACATTTATTACTACAATAAACCTTATTTAAAAAATATCTAATTATCCGCTATGATATCATATCAGCCGAAATATTAAAAGAAAAATCGGGCAACCGATGGATGAGGGCGGCTCACGACCGGCCAAGATGCCGAAAATTGTGGGGGAGGTCTATGTCCAGCAGTGGAAGTCTTTTGGCTGTGATATAAGTAATTATTTTAAATTAATTACATCATAAGTAGGGTAGGTATAGGTCTCTACCAAAAGGAGGTTTGACATCGTCACCATGCGTTTTAGACGAAGTAACCGTAGGAATATGGTTTTTAGTACTCAAATACTCTGCCCGTGATGTACCATTAGTCGCTTCTTACGACATTCATTGGTAGAGGTGAGGTATATAACCATATTCTCAACCGGCGACTACACAGTTTGAAGTTTTAAATAAATAAAAAAAGTATTATTATTTTATTCACAGCACATTCCTGAGACGTTTATAGGTTGAGCCACATCTAGCAACACGGAATCGCACTTCCTCGCTCTAATAAATGGCGATTCTGAATGACAGAAAAGGATGGAAGCATAGGAAAGTGCGATTCCGTGCCACTAGATGTGGTACAACCCTAAAACAATTTTATTTACACTTAGAACGTCGGCAACTCATGCGATAAATACTCTTGTATATATTTGCATGACTTAATTAATATATAGTAGATTCCGAAGATTTGTGCTCGTTTCAATCAAATTTATTTAGTTTGTTACCGTTATATGGAGTTTATTACGCGTATTAAAATTCCCATTTATTTATTATGAAAATGTGACATTTACTTCCTTATTTATTTAGATTGAAGGTTATTTCTACCTTTATTTTATTATAATATTTTTGCTACTACTTCCAAAATCTACGATTTTACTGCGCAAAATGACCCTTTTGTTATAGCGCCTCAGTTCTAAGGAGTTTCTCTCCGTATCTCTGATGATATTGGGATCCTCGGCGTTCAAATGTCCAGCAAGGTCCAATTTGGGAGTCATTTGGAAGTCAAAACCGAACTGGCGAGCAAAAAGCTGAGCGTCCTGAACAGAGCCAGACAGTTCACTTCACGTCATCTCAACGGCTCGAGCTATACAAAGCACAAGTCCGAAGACTGCACGTGGAGTACTTACTGTTCTCACCTGTGGGCAGGAGCCCCAAAATACCAGCTCGATCCACTTGAATCGTCGGCGATAACAATCTCACAGACAATTAGAGTCACTGAAGAAGTGGAGGGACTCTTTGCGTGCTTTATCGTATGTTTCACGGAATGTGTGAGTGTTCTGAGGAACTGTTTGGCTTGGTGAAATCGTCTCCTTTCTATCAACACACCACTCGACATCGCAGCAAATTTCTTTTCTTTCTGACTGGCCTGTTGGTCAGTGGTTAGTGACCCTGACTGCTAAGCTGGAGGTCGTGGGTTCAATTCCACCCAGGGTAAACCTTTGTGTGCTGAGCATGATTGTTTGTTCTGTGTCTGGATGTAATTTATCTATAAAATGTAAGTATTTACAAAAAAAATGTATGTAAGTAGTATATCAGTTGTTTAGTACCCATAACACAAGCAAATATAATTGCTTAATTTGGGGCTAGATGGCGCTGTGTGAACGTGGTAGAATATTACTATTATTTCCTTTATTTAAAATCATTCATAAAATTACATTTTTAAATATAAGTATAAGTATTTTAAAAATATAATAATTGGAGACCCACCGCCATCGGGTACAGGGACCAAGCTACCGGCGGTTAGGGCTCCAGAGATAGAAACCTCTTCACAATGCGGGCCGTGTCAAGCAACACCGCCTTCTGTATCTGGCCCTTGACCCAACCAGCTAACGCGAGCCTTTTAAGATGTTGGTCGAGGCTCTTAGCAATAAGTCCATTCCCTGTAACCACTATCGGAACAATGACCGCCGATTCCACAATCCCACATGACAACAACCTCGTGAGCTAAATCCAATTACTTGATCTGTTTGTCTTTTTCAGCTTTCACTAGCTTTTCTTTTAAGATTATCAATATTATTAAATTTCATCCATACTACCTGGACAAGATCTAGTCTAGCACGGTTCGTTTCCAGCGTTCATTTCTTCCACGTGCGTGCAGGCTCTGGAACGAACTGCCAGCTGCGATGTTTTCCGAGCGCTATAACATGTCCTTCTTCAAACGAGGTTTAAAGAGAGCATTAATATTACAGTAGGCAGCGGCTTCGCAGAGCCCATGGCATTGCAGAAGTTCATGAGCGATAGTTACCACATATATACATAGGCAATAATAAAAATTAAATAAGGTTCTCAGCTTCAACAGTTTTGCTTGAACTCTTTCAATGCTCCTACCTATGTATTAAATCTTTTTTTTGTAGCACCTATACGGTAGAAAATACTTGCTAGGTATGTCAATATTACAGTTTACGTTTTACATAAAATGTGTTCACTACCGAAAGAGATGGTATGAAGTAATATTTAATTGGAATCAAACTAGGTCGAATGGTTACGATAAACACTAAAATCAATGACAGAACGTACCTATAGACTAGGATGCACCATTATAACTCACCATTTTTTTCTCAGAATAGAATCTACAACACACTGAGCACAGGTAAACAGTGGCGTGGTTCGCTACACTACTGCGATGTTTGTATCGTACAGTCATTGTTTAATAGGCAAATGTAAAAAATCCATAAATATAATTATACGCCACTCACAAGTAACAATGGTGAAATATGAGTTTTGGGTTTTGGTTTCGGCGAGCACCTTTTTAATCTTAGGAGCTGTTACCAATAATCGTTTAGGTCTCAATATATTAACGAATATTTTTGTTACATTTTATAGTCTTGTAATTATTTTTATCATAATTATTGAAGTTACACAGCAACTAGAATTGCCACTTTAGATCTAGGCATCTACGACTACAGACGAATGCTGTGTCAAATTTCCATACATTCTCGATACCAATAATTACCTACTTTGTTTATCTCTGCATCACCTAAGGTTGAATGGTAGAGAATGCTTATAGCATTAAGTCCGCCTCTGTACCTATAGTCTGTCAAGAAAGTCGTGACAATAAATGAGGGCGCCACTGTTATTTAACTGGTATCATTTGTACTAGGACTAGAATAATTAAGATAATTGTAATGTTATTGTTAAATGTAACATAAGCACATAATTTATCAATCATATATAGGTAAATATTATAATCATAATTGAGCTTAAAATTAAGTACATCATAACAAATTGTGTTTATGTGCCTTAAATGTAAAAACGGCAGTGGAGCAGTGAGTTCGGTCCCCGCCGGCAGAAACAATGTGAATTTCACTTTGTGGAATTTATAAGTACTAGTCAAACGATATACCATCTGCTAGCGGTGAAGGAAAACATCTTGAGGGAAACCACATGTCCTGAAAGAAATTCTATGGGCATGTCTGATTCACCAACCCGCATTAGGCTGGGTGATTATTTATAAGGTGAAACCCGTATAAATATTATTAAAAGACTGATTCTAATTCAAAAGTTAAAAACTATATGCAACAGTAAATTTCAGCCACTTTGAAATAATAATGATGCATTAATGATATCAACATTAGAAAGAAAATTTATCTGAAAGTATAAAATAAACAGATTTAATCAAAATAAAACAATTACTCTGTTCTGATTTTTATTTTTTGTAAGAAATACCAATAGATGTAATAATCTGCCTAAAATGCTCAAGACTGCTATCATAATCCAAGTCTTCTTGACAACGGCAAGCAATTTTCTTAATGAAGGAACTTCCTCTCGTACCGTATGAAAGATCTGTATCTTTTCAGCATTCAGCATTTTTTTGGATCGACCATTGCGATGTTTTCCAGGTGTGGTGAATTTGCCATTGTTGTTGAAACATTCATTTACAATACGACGGACTTTCTGATTTGCCTGAAATCATCATTTTAACATCGTTCAGAAAAGAATATTTCATACTATATACTATAATTATATACTAATACACAAGTGTAATAAAAGTATCAAAACCATCAAATTGATCTATAAACTGTTGTAGATTATGTAATACTTAACCTCAAAATATCGCATTGTAAACATTATATGTATTTATCTTAAACAACGATTTTGTTTAGCATCTCTAATTACAATATGTGTAGATATACGTAAAACACTATTACATACCAGTCATTTTATCTGTACGTGCGTACACATCATCTAAATCCCATAAAACTCGACCGGTTTGGTGTATTCAGTAAAACTTTGTTTGTATACATGGAAAATGATTTCTCTACCAGCACTTCGAATAGATTTACTCCATGGTGACAGTATTTCTGTTAATTCATAGTACAAACACTACTAATATGTAACTTTAAAAATAATTTTGTTGGTATTATACAATAAAATTATCAGAGGTTGACATTTAAACTACCACCTTATACATGTAAATACTGGGTTGCCTAATTAAGAAAAATATTAGTTCCGATTTTATTCTTTTCACGACTTTCTTGACAAACTGTATGTGCATGAAGTTTAATAAATAAATAAATAAATAATTCTGAGAATCATTCTAAAACATACATTTAAAATTATTAAATTACGTTACACATTCTAGGTGTTATTTGAAGTAACAATGCAGAAAATTTCCACATCGGTGAAACTCGTGCATAGTAACTAATTTCATATTTATGTGTCTAAGATTCTCCTTGTTTAAATGGATACCACTGAAATATCTATATATTTTATCGTTTCGTAGTTATGCGTTACTTACAAACCTAGCTATGTTCACCATGTAAAATATATCGGTTTTTGTGTTTTCTTTTTCAGAAAACGAAGAACGAAATTTTCTGAGTTGCCAATGCATAAGTTTTTTCTCTCTTTCTTAGACAAATATTGCCGTACTAGATAACAAACCTTTGTCGCGGAGTACTTTATAAACATAAAATTATAGTAAACTAGGAACACAATCGTGTTTATGAATCTTACAAAGTACTGTCCCGCGTGGGAATGTAAGTCACAACCTGTAGGACAGTAATCACGCACATTCTCATCGCGCAACGTGCCACCAAGGCATTAGGTCATTAAAGGAAGTAAAGATCCGATGGTAAGAGGTCTTTAAAAGTTTCAAGTTACTGAAACTTTTAAAGATCTCTTACCATCGGTTATAAATTGCCATTTTAAAAAATATGAATAGATCTACAGATTTATGAATTTGCAAAAGTAATTTGACAGGGTGGTCGCATAAATTCAAACGCTAATGCATGTGAGGACGGAGGCTAGTTTATGTGTGTTAATGAACAGGATGTAATACAGGCACTGTAATAAAAATATTAGGATAAACTAGAGAGCAATAAAGTTTTTTTTTATTATTTCCAGCTTAAAGACATCCTCTGTATTACATAGGCTTTTCTCAAAGAGGGGAGTTGCTATAGTCTTTCTTGGCAAGTAGATTGGTCACCTCAGTTAGGCGATATTTAGTATGCAGGTACTGCTACCCGTTCTTCCCGTTCGAAGATCTTAAAACGTGATTAAATATCATGTATATTTAATCACGTTTTAAGATCTTCAGAAGAGGTGGGATATTCTAGATTCTAGAGAAGCACATGGTCTTTAATACTGGTATTCAAGTTACATTATAGTTTCAAGTCAAAGGTAAAATTATTCAAGCAAATCGATTTTCATAACCAAAATTCTACAAAACACAAGGCGTAACGTTACAGCTACGTGTCATGCAATTCTTATAAATATTTGAAACTGGCTTCCCGCACCGCGGTTTCACCCACGGCGCGGTTTCACCCGCGTCTTTGCTTATTGCTCTGCTCCAGTAGCCAGTAGCGTGATGTTTTCAGCCTATATCCTTCTTCAAGAACTGGGCTATCATATGCAAAAAAAATATTTATACCCGACTGGTAAATTTCAGAGATTTTAGCGCGTTCAAATAAACAAACATATTTATTTGAACTTTCGCTTTATATAATATATTTGAAATATCAATGTTTTGTTTATTGAATACCTTGTTACATTTTGACCATAGGACCGGGTGTTTTTGTAAAAAGAGGCATAAGACAATCCGTCTATTCGGAAATGTTTATCTTGTGATATTGATACTTAATTTCAATTTACAAATTCGCATCTCTCATGAACATCAGTTTGCTACGCGATCAGACTAGTATTTATTGCTAACAAATGAAACTAAAGTGAAGGTAGTGCGATACTTCTTTCTTAAAGTTAGTAGACTGATTACGGAAATATCTAGATAACTACCTACATAATACAGTCTATTGATGAGTAGAAAATCTAAAACTCTTTGCTCTGGTTGCGAAGGCTTTTCTTCTCATAGAATGCAATACAACGATTTTTTTTTTCACACAGAGATGCTCCAAGCTTTGTGACCATTGAAACTACGGCGACTACTTCCTATCAAACTTGTAGTGCTCTAGTTGCCAATTTTAGTGGCGTAAAACAGTTTGAAATGAGATGGGACGAATATACTCGGATCGAGCCGCTGTTGATCTATTCCATCTTGTCATCATACGGGTGTTCATAGACGATTCCTATGTGTCCTTTGATCACTAGCTAATATTATCACCTGGGTGCATGGCAGCTTTGGCGTGCGACCGCAAGTAAGTTAACATTGGTCTACAATATATAATAAATAGGAAGAAAGATGAAAAGCATTTATTGTGCAAAAAACACAACGTACATACATAATAAGAAAATAATGTTTAATAAAATAAAATATATGAAAAATACTTATTAGTATCGATGGCTCCAATTTATTATTTTCATTCATACTTCTGACAAAAGTATCGGTAAATCGCCAAGCCTTAAATCACGTAGAATGTGGGTTAGGTAGATATATATTATTTATTAAACTAAATTGAATATTCAATGAAAGAAAATGGTAACCAGATGTTCGCTAACATCTGACCAAAGTAACTTGAAAATATAAATATTTGAAGCTCTATTTTCTCGTAATATTATTATATAGAGAACATTATTTTTGAAAGTCGAAATAAACCTATTTATTTTTTGATAAAATTATAGCGCTTTTGAATACATATAAAGTTTCATTTCATTTTATAAAATGATTGATGAAATTTCATAGTGTAAGAAACCATAGACTGCCTCTGTGGTTCCCGCTCAGTGCAAATATTTGTGTGCATTAACATGTCTATTTGCATTGGTTTGGGTGTTTCTATGTATAATATTTATGTATTTACAAAAAAAAGTATTTAACTATGTATATCCGCATTTCTAGAACCCATAACACAAGCTATAATATATGTTTACTTTGGGTCTAGATGGCGTTGTGTGTAGTATGATATTATTATTATTATAAACGCAAAAGCGGAATTTAGATATTATGGATATGTTAGCTGTAAGTTTTTAACCTACAGTTTTTGAGTTATAGTCTGATGCACGATGTAGTACAATTTCATTATCTACTTTTATTACATGTTTCACTTACCTTTATAAACTGAATTAACCAGTAAAATACTTGCTCCGGTTGCTGGGTAATTAATTAAAACTAATTAAAACTATAATAATCTCTTATAGTTTAGTTAGTCTGCATTAAGTTAGCTATGCTACGGTAGCTGATATCTCCTATTAAATGTATACCTTAAACAAGGTGAAATTGTAGTGATTTATTTTATTAACTTTGTATTTCTCTTAACAAAGGCGAACTAGCAGTGTATACACATACAGGTATTTCTGTGTATTCTAGCAGTGCTAATCTATGCTAATATTACATAGAGTTTGTTGTTTGATCACGCAAATCTCTGTAACTACCTGCCCGATTTGAAACATTCTTCGTACATTTCATAGCTCAATTCTTAAGGTAGGTTAGCCATATAAAATTACGTTAAGAAGCACGCGAGTAGAGTAGTAACTAAAGATGTAACATCCGATAAAAAGAGGACACTTGGTAAATAAATAAATAATGTATTTAAACCAATATAAAAAATCAACATACTATGTTGATTTATATTCACTGCTATAAAAAACAACTCCATGAAAACGTCTGTATCTTGTGGAAACCGTATATACTTATAATTACCGCTAGAGCTCCATGCCGTGCCAGGTTCTATTGTACATTGAGCCATTGTCCAATGAACGGCGTAACTTTGAAGACCTACTTTTAAATAAACGTATAACATAGCTGTATCTATACTAAAAATTTTGACAGAATTTTAGTTGGTTCCTATAACTAGAATACTTAGCTAATATCATCGAGTTACTTTGATAAAGTTCGAACTAAGTCCTTACAAAGAACAAACTTTTCGAATTTCAAGGCTAATTAAATTTCATAACATATCTATAAATTTGTAATCGTTAATATGTTTAACTATTTTATCATCTCAGCCTTGTATTCAGTGTTTCATTGTGTAACAGCTTTTACTTGTCATAGTTTTAATACATATTATGGACTTTGTTCATTTTTTTTTCATATAATGTGTGTGTGAAAAGTGAATGACTCTAGGAGTGAAAAGGACGGACTGCGTCTGGAACACAACATTGAGTTCCACGAAAATTGCTGACGTAGGCCTTAAAACCGACTGGGCGGACATGTTTGTCGCATGCACCCAGATAGATGACCAATTATGGCCACGTGTAGTCACAAGTTGGGTGCCACAAGATGGTCAACGACGACGAGGACTGCCCAAACGGAGATGGTGTGACAACTTGGACATCTTTTGCAACAAAAGGCCGGAGATTGCAAATGATAGGTAAATTTGGAAGTCCAAGGAAGAGGCCTTTGCCTAGCAGGACACACAAGAAGGCTAATTAAAAAAATAGGTACAAGAGGTACTTCAATAAAACTAATTACGAAGATAAGTACTTGAAAAATATACAGAATGCACAACTTTTAATATACGTACCAATACAAAATATAATGAATGATCAAATGCTATACAAAGTAACAGGCTGTTTTTGTCTGACTGCTGAAGTCAAGGAGGGTAATGCTTTTTATAAATTTACTACTGGTAAGAAAGCCGACTATATAAAAAATTAAATCAGGTAATAGGTATAAGTTTCACAAAAATAATTTCGTAAATTACTGAAAACGCACAATTTACGTTGGATTCTGCTAATAGTCTCTCTAGTTTCTTCAGGGTTTTTAGTAAAGTGGCGGCGTAAATGACGCTGTGACTTTTAAGCTATCACGAACAATTGGGATCTATGGACAACCATTAACTCCGGATAGATGGCGATTCGTTCAGTTGGGTGAATTCTATTCGTATTCGACTTCCCGTTGTACATTGTAATCTATCAAGACAAGTTGGATACGGATTAGATTTAAGCTTCATAGCATAAGATACATTTTTTATATAATGTTTGAATATCTAAATCTAAACTAATCAAAAGAGAATAGATTAAATTTCCACATTGATAACGTGGGTGTGAATATCTAAATCTAAACTAATCAAAAGAGAATAGATTAAATTTCCACATTGATAACGTGGGTGCCGTTATTTATGTTTAAATAGCGGCTATAACCACATCATATGATTTTAATACTCATTAGTATTACCTTTTCCTCTTTATTTAATAATACCACTAATTAAACGCCATACAAAGTATTGGGCATTGATGTGACGGTATTTGGACACGTAGAACGTCCATAAACCAGCGAGTATTTATAGTGAGTAGGTACTCGTAGGATATTCGTGTCTTACATTGTAATCGTAATATTTGTTCTAATTTCGTAAGTAGGTACTTTATAGGCGGATTTTCTCATGACATGATTAAACATATCGACAGTTATTTCGATATACAATATAATTTCTATACTTAACAAAGTATTAGATTGTTACTTTATGATATTTGAGAAACTTGTGAGGACAGTTCACGATCGGTCAAAGAGCAATACTTGGGAAATGTTCAGCGGCACGTCATTCAGCGGGTAAAATGATGATGTTGGAAAATAATTAATTTCATTAATCTTATATAGGTAATTATTTACTTGTATTACTAAACCCCCGTTTCTGAAAGGCTGATCAACGAAAAATTAACTAATCACCTGTTAAATTTCACGTAAAGTACCTAAAAGCATGCTAAACGTATGGATAATTAGTTTAATTTGATGTAATTAGTTTAGCAACCCAATTTGTACTTCACGTAACTTCACAAAGCTTAGCATTTACTAGTTCTACTCACGTCGCATTTAAGGCGTTGTCTTCTGCTACAATGCAATGAATTTAAAAATCAAAGCTATTATTATTATTAGCTGAATTATAAAAACAGGTATCGCTGTGTCGACCCAATTGCACAATAACAAAATACAGTTCATAACTATTCACTTTATATCGTCGTGAAGATTAAAACAAAACAATAATTACGAACAAGACATTTAAATTTTAAATAAAGCAGTATGAAATCCAAAGTTTCGAGGTGTCAAGTATAAAACGGGTACAGAACATTGTATTGCGAAGCTTTTTTGTTTTTGGGACTGGCAAACTGGCACTGAAATATTAACGGCATATTTTGTTTACATATATATAGCCACCAGTCTGTTTCTTTTCAAGTCAGGTCTATCACAAAATCCGTCCCCTAAGTGTAAAAATCAGCTTCACAGATAGTCCGTAAATAAGTGCAATTTCTTAGATTTTTGTGTAACGGCATTATCAATTTACAAGAAAATACTAACACACCTACCAACTACACACCAGCATCATTAATTCGCGTCTTCGGTGAAAACGTGAGTTGATAAAAGCGATTTGGCAATTTAAAATTTGTAGCGGTTATAAAAAGATATTTTTTTTGAACTTTTTGCAAAGTCAACCTAAATACGCCAATTGCTGTCACTGTCTACCCTCAAGCATCTCTACTGTCCTAAACTTAGCCTCAACTTTCAAGCAACAGGTTAGGTAATATTAGTCTAAATGCAGAAAAAGTGTTTATATGATAAACATTTTGAAGCGAATTACCAAGTGTTTTTACACGGCGAACAATGTCGAGAATGTACCGATTATCTTCCGTGTTTATCTTTAAAAAAGTTTTATTATGATCACTTAAAATAGACGTGTGTCCCGAAGTGGTCGGTCACGCGCATATTTGTGGTCTATATATAGTTCTATCACTTGGCAAAAGTCCTGGCGATTCCCGCACGGGCCTGCGCAATACCAGCGAAATGTCGCGTGCTCTTGTGGCGACCGGTCGACGCAATGCGCCCGTATCTCGCTCCGTTATTTATTTTTGGCCACTGACATATAGATAGACGCGTAAATTTTATTATTATTTATCGATTGCTGATACTAAATCTGCTAACATACGCGTATACTTTCTGCACTAGTGGTAAATATTTATATTCGTTAAGTAGAGTGGCTACGTTTGCACGACTATGTTAGTTTACGCTTGCATTGATATTAAAATATTCGGATAGTTTGTTCATTCTTTAAAAAAGGCGCTTGGGTGTTTGTCAGGATAAAATATGTTTTTGTAGAGTTAGATCATTTCTAGTGTTGACAGTTTTATCTGAGGTCACCGTCATTCTCTTGGAATGCGGCTATCTGCGTTAGATTCTGGAGAAGGGATTATATTTAAGTTTCTACAATTCTTACCTTTAAAATTTTTGTCTGTGAATTTGTTTTCAGGTAAATCTATTTTGCAAGCCTAAAATACCTAGGTACTTGATAGGGCGAAACTATATAACCTAAGTTTTAGAAAGTTAATATAAAACTTAGCTTGCTTCATTCACTTATTACATTATTCCTTCGCAGGTCTGACATACAACGTTATTTACAATGAATGAAAATGAAAATGATGGGCTAAGATCGTACCTAATCAACAGTCATGCGTATCACAGGTACAAAGTAAGGCCGTTTTAATATGTACAATCAATTTCCTTTGAATTAAATCAAGTCCACTCATAATTATAATGAGAATTCAAGTGAACCCTGCGCAAGGACAATTAATAAAGATACTAATGATTCAGGGCCTCACAGATTGTACGTGGGCAGCTAAAGGTTAAGGCTATGATGATGAGTGTTTGTATCGAGAAAACCGAGCGTTTGTAATTGTGTCCGGTATCAACACTTAAATAATCTCCAACATAGCTGGCGTAACGTGGGTATTATACTCCTCTGCCTTTCCTTTCGGAAAAAAAAGGCAGTGTAATTAATATATATTTTGTGTTATGTCATGAGGTAGGTACTTTTAGAAAACAATATGGATATACCAAATTCTGCATTTTTACTGAAAATCATTTAAAAATTATAAAGACACTATTTAGATAAGTCGCAGATATAATTATTTTACGGTCGTAGGCTTTGGTCGGTACCACTTGTCTCTTTTGATTTACTACAATATTCTACTATAGACGTAATAGGCAAATTGTGTGTATTCTGTGTGAGCTATAGGTAGTTAGTAAAACTACATGACATGTAAGATTATGAATCAATGTAAGAAACTACTATATTGATTCACAGAGTACTGCGCATTCATTTTCCTACATGTAAAGTCCACAACTCCTAACCGATGCAATGCAATTATAAAATGTCACTAAAATGTCATGGCTTATGATGTCGTATTGGCCGGGTCATCACCTTCCCTCTAATATGGCGAAGGTGATGATGGCTGGTCTGTGCGTCCTGCTCGTAAACGGGTGCTGCCTGGGATGACTGGTCAATCTTGGCATGGCATACATTTGACTGGCCTGTTGGTCTAGTGGTTAGTGACCCTGACTGCTAAGCCGGAGGTCGTGGGTTCGATTCCCACCCAGGACAAACCTTTGTGTGATGAGCATGATTGTTTGTTCTGTGTCTGGGTGTAATTTATCTATAATATGTATGTATTTACAAAAAAAAAAGTATATAAGTAGTATATCAGATGTTTAGTACCCATAACACAAGCAAATATAATTGCTTAATTTGGGGCTAAATGGCGCTGTGTGCATGTGGTAGAATATTATTATTATTATTATTTAATACTTAATCCAGTATTACCTTGTCGTTCAATATGACCGGGAGATGCATTTACTTTTTAATTAAAATACGTAAATAAATTACCATACTAGATGAAACTAAATAATTCAAATCCTCTATTTTCTTTTTTTTTATCTTGGTAATTAAATTATCTGGTTGATTTGTAATAATTACTTTGTATAGTTCTTTGGTTGCGTTGATGTGTTAAAATTGTTAACTCATACAAAAAACTGCAATTATCTGGCGATTGAAAAGAGTGGCGTGAGTTTCTTGCCAGTTCTTCTCACAGCTGTACCACGGTAATACTAATATTACCGTGGCTGTACCTCGTCAGCGAACTGGCTGTAGGTAAATTAGCTGACTTCATGTAATTTTGACTTTTCATAAGCATCATACTTTATGATCAAAATGAAATAAATGCTTTGAGTTTGAAAGTATCCCAAAACCCCTACGTTAGCGTTTTACATAAATCACTATAGAAAAATCCGTAACTCCTGTATTTATTTATTACATTCAGCTCGAAAACGTCCAACTTAGGACTTAGGCGTTTCCCAAAGGATTATACGAGTAGATATAATTGAATTTTGACAACCTCTGTGGTTCGGTGGTACTGTGTATGGACTGCCACGCAGAGATCGCGGGTTCGATTTCCGCTCAGTGCAAATAGTTGTATTTCCGCTCAGTGTTGTTTGTACATGAACATGGCTATTTGCATTGGTCTGGGTGTTTCTATGTATAATATGTATGTATTTACAAAAAAAAAAGTATATAAGTATGTTTATCCGCATTCTAGAACCCATATCACAAGCTATTAATATATGCTTACTTTGGGTCTAGATGGCGTTGTGTGGTTGTTGTGGTATTATTATTATTATTATTATTATTATATAATATATAAAGAGCCATCATATAATTAGTGTTGTCGGCGTCGCACCTCCGAAGGAAATTCCCCACATATTGATGATGATTGTTGAGGACACGTACACAAGTGCAAAAAAATCGTAAGATTAACTTACGATTTTTTATCGAGTAGTTCGTTATTAGCAGATTTTCCTTGCAATCTTAGTACAAATACACATTTTTGTGTACCTACTGTTGTTTAATGTTTTTAAAAGAGTATAGTAACAATAAGACGTGTGATTAGGTTTAATAAGCTAAGGGTCAAGGACCTCCGTTCTAGAATGTTATCAATAACTTTCGTTATATTTAGCTGTATTTTCTTTTCTACTTTCTGAATATTTGTTTAATAAACAACGTAACCAATATGTGACTGCAAGACGTATGTTCTTAAAATAGCAGAAAATACTAACGTAAGTACATTTGCATTTACGTGGTGTTATATCCAATAATATGTCGGTACTTTAGGCTTGAAAAGCTATAAAGCTATGTGGAGCTTTCTTAGTTTGTGCCAGTATCCAAACTTGTTTACCTAGGGGTTTCGTTTGATGTTAGGAAAATAACTGTAAGCTTACACTGTATTTTTTTTCATTACTGACAGCAGTGGTAGACGAGTAAACAGCCCACGTGATCATAAGTAGTAACTGTCGCTCTTGAACGACTCAGATTCTCTGGCATAGTTTCTGCAATGCCAGGGACTCTGCGAAATCGCTGCCTGCCGTGAAAGGAGTGAGGAAGGTGAAAGAATGGAGGAAGGTGGAGCAAAAGGTAAGAGGGAAATTTGGGCGATTTTGAAGAGATTTTTTCCACACGCAGTTGATTTTTTAAGAGGAACTCTAGTTGTACGTATGTACTAAATTTAAATATAATTTTAGTAAACATTTTCAAAAATGTACTTACACGACACTATTTTCTCGATGTGCTCTTTTTTTCTAACATTGTCATTATTATGTTATAAACGTAGGTATGTAGGTATCAATATTGTAACTACTATAATAATAGTTTTGAAATTATCAAAATAGTTTTAGGGTTGTGTATTCTAATTCAATTATTACCAACTCTCATATGATAACATAAATAAAACTTTCTGACTGCCAAAGAATAACTTAAAGTTTAGAGAGATACGCCTGAAACTCATAGTTAACTTTAAATATTCAGACCTTATATTCTCACTTATTCTCTTGTTATTTTTTATTATTATTACCCTCAGAGAGTTTCCTAGCGTAAACAAAAATTTTGCTGGCTCAGAAAGCGGTCACATTGACTGCATTGTTGCTTTGTCAGAAGCATCTATCAAGTTCTCCTGCATGCACTTGTTAGTGCACGCAAAACACAATCTAAGGTATATAGAATATAGTTTGAGTTACACCACACAAGAAGCATAGATTAGTAACATCTGTTGTTGTCTGTGTCCAATCGAACGTGATTTCCTTGCGTTGACCGACTTGAGTTCGTAGTCTATTAAAGGACTCCAAGTTGTAATGTAATGTGTTGTAATGTGTAATGTAGTGTCCTGGCACCGCTCCTGTTCTCGTTGAGTAATTAATACACAGACAACTTGCCAATTAACTTCAAATTAGAGCATAACTCTTTGGTTCCTTACGCGTTTCATACCACGGGCGGTTCAGACCCCGGTTTAAGTCGCTTAATTGTGCTGTTTGACTGGTGCCTTTCGTACCGCCGTGGTTAGGTTAGGTTAGGTTAGGTTTTTGGTTAGGGTATTTGCTCTATCACTGACCTAATACAAACATCCTAGATTAAATACCTTTGATTTTCAAACATTTTAACCGAATATAACTGACCGCAGAGGCATAAGGTAATTTCGATTTGTGTTTTCGCCCTTCAGTTGCTCCGAAATAATACCTATTAAATATGCATAGATTTATCGTTAGTAGGAACTAAAGGGAACAAATGCTAAATTATACAAGTTATCAGATGGTTTCAGAAAATTACAAACTCTGATACAATAAATCTATCTACCTATGGGCTCATTCATTGTATTACAAAAAATTGTAGCGTAAGAATGAAATTACAAGTTTTTGAGCGCCTAATTTACCATATTAAGTAATGATTTGTGGCTGATAAATACATGTAAAATATCCCATAACATTATATTCCCATTGTTTGTATTGGCACATAATACAACAAATTTACAAAATCTCATTTAGGTACTCGATTTGTGGTGATCAATCTCCTACACCTAGTTTACAGAAAAATCCTTGCAGAGTCGATTTTGGAGTCCTAAATCTAACAGTAATATTTATATATTGACTAAATTAGATACAGTTAACATTAATTATATACTTTACTAGTCGGTTAATTACTAAATTTTAGATTAATAATAATATGTAATTAGTAATAAAAAAAGACTAACTTAGACCAATTTAAAGTGAAACCGCACCGAATCAAATGTGACTTGCGCTGAAACTCCATAAATGTTATTACGTATATCAGAATAAAGGTTTATTCATAAGAAATGAATATTTTATTTTATTGATTTTTTGTTTATGAGAAAGGAACGTATACAATTAAAACAAAATAATGTAATTTTTTTTGCGTAGATATAAAAACAACGTAAAAAAATTAAGAACTATAACGTGTATCATTTGAATTGATGTTAAGGAAGACACTGACTCCTGCAACAAAGTCATCATCAAGTTAATTTAATAAAGAACTTGAATACATTGGTATTTAATAAAGATATCTCATCTAGTTCAATCAGATCTCTGAACTTTAATGAAAAATGCTCTTTAGTTGTTACATAAAATCTGAAGTAAAAGCAGGAAAATGCTTTCATTCAAATGTATCTAAGAAAGCTTATCTTCTTTGCACTTGACGTTATTGCCGAGATGAAGGTACACGACGCCGACGGCAAACGAAACTGACATTTGCATTACATAAAGACATTGCAATTGCCTTGAAGTTTACCCACCCTCGCATATCCTCTGTAAACTTTACTTGTTCTTTATTCTATAATTGAACAATGCAATCGAGACTTTCTTTAACTCTTATTATATGTCTACATTGCTTCGTGTTCATTTATTGTTTATTTATTTACACTAGTAGTCGAAATTCGACCTAAATTAATTTAAATTTTAGGTTTGAATATCATTAAAGTTCTATTGTCAAAAACTATACTTCTATAATCACAGATTTTGGCCAAGGCACACACACAAACACACCAATAACACTGTTAATTTGGCGCCTGCATTATAAATCCATTCACAATCATAACTATAAAAATCTTTTCTAATGATATTTTTTTTTTTTTTTATATTAGCCTACCAAAGTGACTCCACTCTGCCTGATGGTAAGCAGTAAGTGGAATCCAGAAGTGGCGGACACCATTCCAAAAGCCAAACTACTGGTATGGTGGCCTCCACTATGGCGGCTTAGTGAGATGCTTTTCCACACCCCGCTTAAAAGACCGTATTTCGTGCATATTTAAATGTATCTCTGAAATTCCCTTCTTCTAATAGTAAATGAAGAAGAATAAAATGACCTCGAATATTTTTTTAACCTTTTATTATTTATAGGGGCTTTTACCTTACAAAGGTATGTCAGCCTCATCGTAACCTAATATTAATAATGATATTAAAAAATACAGTAGGTACATGAAATGCCATACAATCGACAATTACAATATATTTAAGAAGAAGAGGTCTTCGCTGTCCGCAAATATAGATTTCTTCTTCTTTGTCTCTCACTCCGACCCGTATAGATTTATTTTTCTTTGTCTCTCACTGCGACTCGTATAGATTCCTTCTTCTTTGTCTCTCACTCCGGCCGTATAGATTCCTTCTTTGTTGTCTCTCACTCCGACCCGTATAGATTCCTTCTTTTTTGTCTCTCACTCCGACCCGTATAGATTCCTTCTTCTTTGTCTCTCACTCCGACCCATATAGATTCCTTCTTCTTTGTCTCTCACTCCGACCCGTATAGATTCCTTATTCTTTGTCTCTCACTCTGACCTGTATTGATTCCTTTTTCTTTGTCTCTCACTCCGACCCGTTAATGTTCAATGTCGAGGCATAATGTAGATTTTTTTTATGAAATTACTGAAATCGATAAAATAAAACGATTTTAGTAGCCATAAAATACAAAAAGATCTTTGAACCAGCAAAACCAAATATACATAATATATTATATACAAGCAAACAAAATCTTCCGCTTTAAATAAAGTATAGATATATATTGAGCAAACGGTATTTTATTTTATTAATCTAGATCTATCTATACTATTATAATAATATAAAGCGGAAAAGTTTGTTTGTTGGTTTGAACGCGCTAGTCTCTGGAAGTACCGGTCGGAGTTGAATAATTCTTTTTGCGTATGATAGCCCAGTTCCTTGAGAAGGTTATAGGCTAATATCACGCTACTGGCGACGGGAGCAGAGCAGTAAGCATAGACGAGCGTGAAACCGCGCCGCGGCAATCTATTTTAATCATAATTCTATGTTAAATTACGTCTATGGATAATTATTAAAAACTTTCGACATACTTCAGAAAAGTAAAAATAATTATAGTTAGTTATTTAAATAGAAACAGTTCTACATATTACGAACTACCGGTCCTACGTAGAACTGTCTCAGAATTTTAAATAAACCCTTAGGGCATGTCCACATCACCACGGCACTACGTCGTCGTCGCCGTGGAACGGTGCGGTGTCGCGGCGCGGCGCGTTGCCGTTCCGTGCACTAGCACGGTACAATGCACTCAAATCAGTTGATGTGTCATTGTCTTAGCGATTAGTTGTAATTGTGAATAAAAGATTACGGAGAACATATATTCTTTAATAACAACAGAAGCAGAATACGTTTTGTGCGGTCCATATCTACAACGAGACTGCTATTTATCTGGAATTTAGTGAAGAATGTACCTAAAATTTACAAGGCATGGCGACGTGTAACTTTGCGGCGTCGTGACGTACATTTTTACGATACGACAACGTAAATTTCTACTTCACGGCAACGCGCCGCGCTACGGCACCGCACCGTTCCACGGAGACGACGTCGTGACGTGGTGATTTGGACAGGCCCTTATTGCCGTAGAGCGTACAAATTTCACTGTAATGAAGTATCGTGGAAACACTAAAATTAAGGCTATATTTCTTGTTATTGTTTATGAAAAATTGAAAATACCAATCAAATTATTTTTCTTTAAGAGCCGAAACACAACGGCGCGGCGTTGCGGCGACGCATTATAATAGGGACCATCTCCACAAGCGATATTATCGTCGTGCCACATATTTCTATACACTCTCGACTGTCGACTATAAGCTTCTTCAGGAACTGGGCTAATATACGCAAAAGAATCATTCAAATCTGACTGGTAGTTCCAGAGATTATCGCGGTCAAAGAAACAAACTCTTTCGCTTTATATAATAGAATAGATTATTATCTAATTCATCTATCTACCTTCAGTGAAATACTGCAGTGTAACAGTGCAGGTATACTGTCAACTTTATAACATGTTAACTTTGTATTTATGAGGAAAATAATACCTATGTATATGTATTTTAGGATGAATGACATTACATGGGTCTCATTACTTCTATTATTTTTTACGAGTCAATTTTCATCACATATATTTTTGTTGTAAGTTTGTGTTGTTATTTCCTTATCTGCTAATACTGACTGAAAATAATGTTATAGAAACCTCTCTTTAAAATCTGGTAGCGTTAACTGCTAGCAATTATATCAGTGTACAGCATTTTAAGTTTTCATTCAAGCAACGTGAAGTTTATATCCCTCGACTTTTACAACAGAACATTTAGGAGACAAAATATTTATACTTGTTCAAGTTGTCTAAAGTTAACCCGCAAACACAAAGTAATGTTCGAACGTTGGGTCAAAGTTTTAGACAGCATGACTGAAGAATGTCAGTGTTTCTTTTATAACAAATTTTGAAACCGCCAATCCTTCTACTCAAATTATTTTCATTCAAACTCAAGATCACAATTTGGTCAGAAAAACTATTTTGATAATGATAATGTCAAATAGTTTTGAAATTTCAATCACCACATCTAATTTCTCTGGTTGTTAGCTATCAGGTCAGTACTTACCTACAGTAAGTGGGAGAACGCCACAGACCGCAACGGTGATGAAAATAAATCCAAATTTATCTTTATATTTATTAATTATACCATATATTAACTATAAGGTTAGTGTTTTTATGTTGTACTGATAATAAAATATTATCAAACCCTAAACTTGTTTGTTTTCTATTTCGCATTTAGGAAGAATGATAGATTGTTTATTTACAAAGTAAAATAATATAAGCTTAATTACATGCTGATGGTAATAAACATTTCTACACAGGAAAATTATATAATACGGATAAACAGGACAAAACTTGAGCTCTACCTACTGAGTCAACTTTAAATCACATTTTTGAAATGTAATAAATGTAAAGCATTATTATCTACATAGTAATAACTACTGCTGGTAGTACTTAAATAAGGAAGAGCGTAATAAAATTCAGCTGCGGTAGCATAACAGCCACAAAACTACAAAAAACTGCTCTATATTTCTGGTATAGAAGAAATACAAATTTGAATGATGTAAATATGTGGTGCTGTGTGTGCATGTCAAGTTTTGTCAAGGTGACAAGGTGGCGAGACACGGCGAGTCAATTCGGGTCTCGGGTCGTGTCTCGTATACCACGGCTCAGTGACTCTGAAAGCACTTCTATTTCGGCACGAATGTCGCGACAGTGCGGGGTGATCCGAGACGCGGCGGCACGCGGCGCCCGCGCCTCGTTTACATTTTACACTCCTTAGTTTACGCGTGTGTTCCCAGTACGGAACACGTTTAACCTCATCAACTGTGAACGATTAATATTTCGTTTATTTTCTGTTCACCGTGACTATAATTTGTGTTATTTAAAATGCGGACAATAACGTGCTAAAGTAAAGTGAAGTGTCGAGGACACAAGCACTCACAGTTATGGAAATCATATCGATGATTTGTTGTTGTGTTTGTGTTATGTATGTTTAACACATAATACATAGAGATATACCTTATAGAGCAATAAATATATCGATATTTGACGTTCTGAAATTAGATAATATGTGTTAAACAGAAGTGTAAATTGTAAAATTTATAGACACATGCATTCAATGAACTTTGTGGTTTTATGATCATATAATAATCACAAGCTACTGCTTGTTTTTATCTGTATTCATAAAAATATTAAAAATAATACAAAGACGAGTAGTATTGTGTGATTATGTCATTATTCTGTTAATAAAATATTGTCAATGTGAAGGTCATAAGCCTCAACATATAAATGACTCATGCTACATTCATACGTGTATAGTGTCCTTAGTCTATAATTTTGTTTGTAACAGATTCAAACACCGTACTAAGACAAAGTACCGTATCAAACACATTAGACTAAATATGTTAATAATAGGTTTGTGACACCACAAAATACTTTATGCTGATTTCACTAACTAAATATCTTACATGACATGATGATAGTAAACCGATTAAGATTGATGTGGGTGAAAACATAAAATAAATTTATTATTGGTTTATTGATAAATAGAACAAACGATACCTGTGAATTATGCCCGCATTTATGTGAGATCGGCGTTAATGTATGCGATGTAGATATCGTTGTTTGTTCAGTGATAATGAAGTGGAGAGGACTCTGCGCGCGCATGACGCTCACAGTCACTCTAATTACATTCTTTGCCTGATCTCGAACACGTGTTTATTTGTTTGTGGTAAGGACTTTACAAAAAACAGTGACGTTACGTGCATATTCATCGTAGCATGTAGATCGGGTAATTAGTGATATTGATGGTGAAGAGAGCGCGTGGTTGTTGTGTACCGTGCGTGTTAAGAGTGGAGTATCGGTGCGCCGATATGTTGTTGCATGGTAGCAGAACTGTGACAGGGGCTGTACAACGGAGACTCTCAGGTCCCTGCGGAATTCCATGCTGTCCTGGGGCAGGGGCGTGGGCTCCGCAGGCAGCTCGAAACCCATGCCCGCACTTACTTGCCACAATATACAGGCTTATTCAAGTGGTGAGGAAGCCGGCAGCGACGGTGAAGTTCAAAGCTCGTTGCTTGCGGGCACCTCCGCCTTGGCTCGAAGACGACATGCCATAAAGTTAAAAAGGAAATCGAAAATAACCTTCAGAGTAATCAGGTCTGTCGTCATCTTTATCTTTTAAAAAGCTTTCGGTTATTGTTTAGAATTAGTACAGAAAAACATTAACTTCGTTGTAAATGGCTTTCATTTTATTTATCATAAACATTGTCTATTTTTCCAAAAATCCGTATTGTTCTAAAAATGAGTCTCGTTTAGAACGGAGATGGCAAGAATCTCGGTTTGTTCATTTGGTTGTTTTTGTTACAAGATTGAGGTCAATCAATGAATAGCCCACTTAACCTCAGACATCTAGGTACCTGTAAAAATTAGAAATCTCATATTATGTTACAACCTATATAGTCTATATACATAAATACTACGGCACATTTAGAGCAATTGTATAAGCAATACAAATTATAGAGCCAATTTAACGTTAATAAAATGTGTACACAGGATAGATAAACGAAAAATATTGTCGCATCTGTGTGCGATAGAGCTGTGTAATAGGGACAAAGAACGACATCCGGCAAAAAGCCAATTAGTAGTTTAGGCACGTGTGCGGTGGCTCGTCTCAGCAACAGGTACGAGAACATCACCACTTACACATTTCGCAATACATTTTCTACTAGATCTAAAAAATTAACTAGGTTATCTATTTTTGTCGCATGACATTGTGGGTATTAAACTATTATTACTTGGTTAAAATTAATCTGTTTATGCCATAACACGACTTTGTGACAGGTTTCTGCAGTGATATCTTTTGATGACAGTAACAAATAACTTAAAAATTGAAACAAATAGCAAATACATTTTATAATTTATTATTTGTTAGGTATTGCCTGTAAGTGGCTTGTTCCTAAAAAAATATTGTTAAAATTTTACTATGAATTGTAATATATCTGCAAAAAATGACAAAGTCTTGAGTGCTTCTCTAGGTACTTCTTGGCACTCTCTTCAGTTAGTGAACTAGAAGAGAAGATCCTTCTTCGCTGGCACCGACTCCAAAATAACTGATTATAAATTGTAAATAGTAAAGTATTATAGGTATAAATGATTGCGTTGATTCCCCTTTAATGTTCTTAGCTATGAAGTAATTAATGAGAATATTATTTTCTACTTTTTAGTTAAGGGTTGAACAAGTAGATACTGTTTTAAAGTCACTTTTCGATTTTTTTTTTATTGTTTTTATTTTAAAATTTTTAGTGGGAAGTAATTGTGTATTGTTAATGTATTTAACATAGTTAGGCCAGGCCTACTAAGCGTGCTGCGCAAATGAGACATCGCCGTTTGGAAGAAAGTAATGACGAGAAGGAAAATTGAAAATATAGAGATATTAAGTCCTTATCAACACTTTTCCTGATGGCTGAACCCTGAATCCCGGGAACCACAAACCAAAACAAAAAAGTGATGACTCAACAATAAAGAATCATCAAAAATCATAATTTAACTGACAAAGTAATCGCGTTACATAATTATACACAAAAAAGAAACAAAGGTGCTCTAAAGGCAGGTTTATGACCGCCTGCTGCTGTTGGAATTTCTCACCACCATATGGTCTCTAACTTGGCTTAACGACTACTAAATTATAGTGATAACCAGAGTCCATTGCTTCTAAAGCATGAAGACGCTTAAAATGAAATGATCCAATTGGTCACCCATCGACGGCCACGTTGTTTCTAATAAAAAAAGAATTTTGGAAATCGGTTCACAATTTTAGCATGGACATGTCAATGTCAGAACATTCGTCGTAAAAAATATCGACGCGTTGCTTTACAGGTCTACACTCCTTGCTACGAAAATAAAAAAAATAAAATTAAAGCCGAACTACTAAACCATTTTTTATAAAAAAATATGGGATCCAATTTCAGAGATTTCTTTTAAATAAAAAAAATTCCTTTTAAATAAAAAAAAGATTTCCTTTTAAATAAAAAAATAATTTTCAAATTGTTTCAAAAATGACTAAATTCTGTTGTAACAAACATACAACTACTGAACCATTTTTTATAATAAAAATAGGGGACCAATTTCAGAGTATCCCTGCGGACCCTTTCAAATAAAAAAGAATTTTCAAATCGGTTCATAAATGACCAAGATATGAGGCAACAAACATAAAAAAAAAGAAAACATATGATCCGAATTGATAATCTTCTCCTTTTTTGAAGTCGGTTAAAAATATCGTCTTATTACGGTTACAAGCCTGCTAAACGTTGTGACTAAAGCTAAGCTCTCCCTTTGGGAGATGCCTATGTTCTGCAGAGTTCTGCAGAGCAAATTAGTAAATTTAGATTTGGCACTTTATACCTACACTAGCTGGCCCCGGCGCGGTTCCACCCGCGTCTTTGCTTACTGCTCTGCTCCCGTCGACAGTAGCGTGATGTTAAATAGCCTCTAATATGTTAATATTCCTCGAGAACTGGGCTATCATAAGCAAATATTTTTGCTAATACGACTGGTAGCTTCAGAGATTAGCGCGTTCAAACAAACAAACAAACTCTTTCGCTTTATATAACGGTATAGATTAAATATTTAATTTCACTGAAACCACCAGACTTTAGTAAAAATTAAAGATTAAAATGACTTCAGTTTCAATACCTAGACAAGGTACATTTTATTAGTGGACCAAGAGGGTCTATAGTCCCACTGACTACAATATTTCGATCAAAGCGAGTCGCTTCAAACTACGGAACGAAGCTACAACGTAATTGAAAATTAAATTGTACCGCCAATCAAAAGCGCTCGTTGTACTGTATTCAACTGTTCGAGCTACTCGGATGCGGAAATATCGAGTGACAACCACTCGAGGTCTCTGCTTAATTAATAGTACCTAAACCACAGGTGCGCCGGAATCACTCAAATGAACTTAATTCAGATTAACTTATTGAGCCTGTCAGATAGAGTAGTGCCATTATGGTTTGTCAGTTTGTTTAGTTTTTTTTGGACGCACAAGGACTTAAGGCAGATACAACGGACTCTGTTACAATAAAGTATAAAAAATATTAGACTTTTAGACGTACAATCAAAGTAGCTAGATTGTCGTATAGAAATTCCTTGGCTAGACTATAAGAACAGTACTATCGAAGTATGAGGCGTTTAAACTGTACGGAAGGGTGTTATTGGCTGTAATCTTAGATATCACTTAAACGCTTCTAAGAAATCGTGTTTCGACATAGCGTTAGGTATTAAATAGTACATTTTTTTTTTATTAGGTTTATAGTTTCAGACGCGACACCAACGTTGGCATTATATTATCAAAGTTTTAGTTAACTATTATGCGTTATGTATGTTACATAGGCTGCTATTAAGAATCCGGAATTGGCCACTATATAAATAATATTTAAAAAGTAATTATTTCATTTAAAAATTAAACTCTTTGGCTGTAGAATGCAGTTTGTTTCATCCGACTGTCAACTGTTTTCGTTGTGTGGCGCGATTCTGAAAACTGCGTGTGATTATCACAATGCAATCCGACTGGTAGTTTCAGAGATTAGCGCGTTTAAACAAACAAACTCTACCGCTTTATGTAATAGTATAACTAGATAGATTTAAGACTGGTCATGGCTTGACACGAATAGCTATGCGATATAGTTATGTAATGTACGTTGTTCTACATATAAACCTTCCCAAAGAAATTCTCTAAATGGTAGTGAAAGCCAAAACCGAAATTGCGTGGTTTAAAAGGAGCAACAGACTTAACTTTATTCTATTTAGATAGCTAATTTGTACCTTTGAGTTTTGTTCATGCGAAAACTTTATCGGTTGCGGTGGTAGATGAACCACTCTCGATAATCGCTGTTCGTGGTCTTCAATAGCGCCTGAGGCTGACTCTACGTTAAAGTTCTCTTTAATCTTCGTTTGAATAAAAAGGTATCATACCCTCGAGCAATATCAGAATATTCAGTACTCTTTGCCCTACTTATCTATCTTTTTATTACTTACCTAGTAACAAGAGAAAATATAGCGAAATGTATCTACATTTTGACTACGTTGGTAGTTGTACCTATATTTATTTCTGTAAGTATATATTTAATACAGCGCAAAACAATAAAAATCGCTCGAAACCGTGGCTCAAGTTTCATTAAAAGAAAGGGAAATAAACAAAATTATTTCAGTTAAATAATAGAAACCTTTAACTCCATGGCTCAAACATAACATTGGCTTTTCATAAACTTCAGTTATTCAGTCCCAATTAAATTAGAATTGCCTGTAGAATGAAGTAACGTGTTTCAATATTACTTAGCCGTCAGGAAATTCACTTATGCATTTAGTATACTTTCCTTTGAACGATAAGTGTATTAAAAAGAAAATTTTCAAGCGTGGCACATGATGCTACTGCTTTTTTCTTATTGTCTTTAGAATGAGGGTGAGTTTGTAAACGTCATAGTTTTTTTTTTCAATAGTGTTAAACTAGCTAAGTTTATATCAGACAGTGAACAGATCTCGACGGATTCTAGCCAAATATGCAGGATTAATTGTAGTGTAGTGTTTATTACCTTAGGTAGATATAATGTCAATCTAAGCCGGCTGGAGTATAGGCGTTAGTGATGAGGAGCTTTGATCTGTTTTTGTAAGTGGTTACAGATGGTAGTCCGCAGATATGATATACACGACAATTACTTAGCTACAATATGCTGTAAGAAAACCGTGCTATTTTCTACAATATTCCTTAAACTATATTATATTATATTATTATTATAACTGAATAAGAGTGGATTAATATATATATAGGTATATAACTTAAGTAGAAAAATACACAAAGAGGTACTTAAACTTCGTATTGAAAACGCAACATAGGATAATGCTTTTTGTTAGAACGGGTATAAAGAAGCACCTGTCGCTAGCTACTGTAGGAACTTACATACAGGGATGATCCTCTAGCTAAATATCGGGAGAATTACTGACCCCAGGATAATATTATAAATTTGATTGAAAGAAAACCCTCTTGCTTGCATGTAAAATGATATGCTCTTGTTTGATAATTTTACTTGTAATTAATTTAATTATTTTATTACAATGCTTATTTAACGTAATTTTTATTGTACCACTGTATGAGTGTCAAAATTCTTGGCGCAAGGGTCAGCTTGTATATATATATAGATAGATTGCTATTTTAGACTTTATAAATCTACGTTTCCTCGCGATGTTTGCTTTTATCATACGCCAGTAATGTTAAATCTTAACTATTAATAATACCAACCTGTTTTACTGTCCCACTGCAGGGCAAAGGCCTCTTCTCTAGAGAAGGTACGAGCATTAATCACCACGCTTGCTTAAGGCAATTTCAGGCTTTTTAAGTCCAGGTTTCCTTACGATATTTTCCTTCACCATCAGTCAGAAATGACTAAGATAAACTTAAAAAAGTACATATGATTTGCAAAATCACATAAGTACTTGCCCGAATTCGAACCCACTACCTCGTATTTACGAAGTGCGTACCTTATCCACTGGACCATTTCTACTGAAACTATTACTAACTACAAATACTATAAAGAAAAAATATTAGATTTTTTGTATGTTTGTATGTCACTATTGCTATGATATTTTCCGTAGGCGTTTGTTGTGAGTTCGAATGAAACTTTCGATAAGGAAATGAAGCGAGGGCGGACATCTAGTATAAAAATAAACGTAGACAGTACATAATATGATTTTAAAATATCACCTTGGTGCTTGCCCGGTTTTAAAACCACCCTTTCGTTCACAAGATGCGTGTGCATAAACCACTTGACAACTTTTGCTTTGCTTTATTTTAATTAAGTACTTCACTTTTCAAATCTCAAAATATTTGAAAAATTAGAGTGTAATTAAAACGGCTGGACATAGAAGTGTAATAGAGTAATAAATGTATAAAACTCAAAATAAACGAATACTAGAATGTGACGTTTATTTTATTTTATACAGACAATAAAATATACTTATCTCTTATATCAGGGACAGACAGACAGACAGAGAGACAACGGGCAGCGACTTTGTTATAAACTATGTAGTGACAATGGCTGGCACCGGTACAGGCATAGCCAACTCTTCCAAGGTCTAACCGCGGTCACACAATTAGTGAGTTAAATGTATTATAAAACGAAAATTATGTATGCTTAAATATTTAAAACTAAGCAACGGATTTGAATGCGGGTTTTTTTAATAGCTAGAGTAATTTTAGAGGAAGGTTTATATTAATATAACATGCATAATACAGTGTAGAAACACTGATAATTTGAGGTTTCTAATTTGATGTCGCAAATAAAAACATTTTTTTGCGGTTACATTGCAAACGCTGGGTGAACCCTACAAGATAGATCAAAATAATGTATTGCAGTATTAATACACCTTAAAAAGGTCTACAAAAAAGTCCGGGTGGTATATGTCTATCTCTTGGAGATAACCCACAATAACCATTTTTATCCTTTACTATTACGAGAAATATTGGCCTATTTACGAAGCGATTTTAGGTAAAACAGCATTAATTCTTATCCAATTAAGTGGTACCTTAAATACTTTGTGCCTTTATAGATCAATATGACCCTTTACAGCATGTAATTAAAATGAATATTTTCGAAGAAATTATCTACAGATTTAAAATGCAGGGACATAGCGGTTGCAGCGGTACCGCCGGGAGCCGGCATTTTGTAGTAAATATACTACAGAATGTCTATTGAACAACGTTCACAGCTTTTTCTTCGCACGGGTGCAATGCTAATACTAAATAATTATATTATCAGCATTGCACCCGTGCTAAGCTGGTACGGATCGCTAGTTTTTAGTAAAAATAAAAATGCTGTAGATTTAGCCTAAGATCCAATCACTACACTTAGATTTTTTTAGAGTAATACCTACATACCAGCATCTGCAATCTTAAGGTTTGGAATCAGATGTTAAACAACAATATGAACATAAAACATTAATGTGCAAACAAGAACAGTGCTTATTAACGTGAATAAACCGCATTTGTTTGGCTTAGGAAACAGTTAGTACAGTAGGTATCTATACCTATTTATTTCAACCACTCCGGTTACCAAGACTTAATATTTATTTAGATAAATGTAACTTAATTGCTAATAACTAATATGGCTGTAAAAGTGGTGTATCTACCGAAGATGCTGTTCTGGACTTGACCTAACATATTGCACTACAACTTGATAATAAGACCAAATGTCTAGGCATCTTTCTGGACTTAGCTAAAGCATTTGACACAGTGTCTGTCCCAATCCTACTGACCAAATTAGAGAACATAGGTGTAAGGGGTACATCACTGCTTTTGTTTAAAGATTATTTAACAAATAGAGTACAACAGGTCAACATTTATTCCTACCTCAGTGATGAACAGTGTACCACATATGGCGTTCCTCAGGGCAGTGTTCTAGGGCCGATCCTATTCATAATTTATATTAATGATCTCTGCTCTATGCAAATAGCGAATTCAAAAATATATACTTATGCCGATGACACGGCTATAATTAACATCATTGGTTAAACCAATTATGTCTCATTTAGTATTTGAAAAAACACCAAACCTCCTGATGACTTTAGTATAACTGCTCATACTTGTCTGGGCAAAAAAACAAAATTGTGGTTGCAAAACTATCAATGAACACCTGAAATAGGACAAACAACTTATCAAAGTAATAAATAGGCTAAGAAGTATGATTTATATGTTCAAAACCCTTCGATAATCTGCAAGTTTCAGTTTGTTAATTAAAATATATATTGCACTTTGCCAGCCCGTTACACAATATTGTATCACAGCGTGGGGTGGAGCTACAAAAGCAACGCTTCTTGCGCTGTAGCGGGCACAGAGGGCTATCCTTAAAGTAATTACCAAAAAACCTTTTAGATATCCAACAACACAAGTCTATAAAGGCTACCGCGTGCTTAGTGTACGCCAGATTTATGTGCTTGAAGCCATCTTGAGAAATCATCGGACAGTTCCCCCAACAGAGACTACAAGACGTTAACACAAACAAGCCACTCATTATACCTCACACAATGCGTTCAATTTTGTACAACAAAGCCAATAAAATACTTAACATATTAGCATTAAATAAATATGAGGTGAAAACTAGAGTGAAGGACTGGTTACATCAAATAGATTACCAAATGACTAAAAATTTAATGTCTTGAGTATCATAGCAGTAATACAGACACATACATGTTATTGTACACGCATACCAACACACATACACATACACACACACACACACACACACACACACACACACACACGCGCGCGCACGCGCGCACGCACGCACGCACGCACGCACGCACGCACGCACGCACGCACGCACACACACACACACACACACACACACACACACACACACACACACACACACACACACACACACACACTTATGCCAACAAACTCTCACACACATTCATATGTAGATTAAAAAGGCAGTAACACAATTACAACTACAAAACATTCAAAATCATGGCTGAGCACTATCCCCTGAGATACAGACATTCGCTATTTCAAGACATAGAGACAAAACACATACAAACATACACAACCACAATAAACACTGCCACATATACACATACATGTATACATATACACAACACAACTATTAATAAAACACAAGTAACATCCACAAACAATGTAAGTGACGCGGCCTCATATTATTAATAATGTATTGCAAGCGAAACAAAAAGAATACATTTACATAGAAACATGACATGTTCCATTCCATGAATTCGTCATTGCAATAAATACTGTTCAAAATAGCAATTTTTAAATGTTTACCGTATTTAAGTGTTTGCCACTGTATTCGATTTGTAGTCGACCTAATCCGTTTTAGATTATAAATAAATCCACTTTAGTAGTCGTAACGTTTACACACACATTGAAATCAATTGTGCCTACCCGTTTCTTTTTGAGCAGTATTTATGTAAATGTTTCATTTTTACCTGAAAGAATTACAAAAACATTGTTAAGTTGTTTACGGTAGTAGATCCACGCTGATTTCAGCATGAATGGGCCGGATCGTCCGGGGAAGTACTACCCTCTCATAGAAGATCGACTTAAGAGTAGTAGTATCCGTACTACTGCGTTTCGTTCGGTGAGTGAGACGCCCAATTTTCCCCCTTTCCTCTTTCCTCACGTCCCTCATTTCCTTCCCCTAACCCCATTCCCAGCCGTCATAGTGGAGGCCACCATACCAGCAGTTTAAAACGATAGCTTTTGGTATGGTGGCCGCCAGTTCTGGATTCCACTGACTGCTTACCATCAGGCGGGGTAGAGTCACTTTTGTAGGCAGGCTATACTACAAAAAAAAAAAAAGTAACAAGATTTTTAGTGAGCTATCGGTGTTAAAACTAAGATCAAATAGACGAATGTTAAAATGATTGTAACAACCACTTAGAGTTCGGTACGGATACTTATACGGGTTAAACAATTTTGGTGACGATCTATCTCTGGATGAGTGATTAGACTGTTTGCGTAGATAGTTATCAAACCTCGTGGCATAATTTGTTTTAGTTGCAGACATTTTAACTATCCTTATTATAACTCAATAATTTTGAGGGTTTGAACATTAACATAAAACAGCCTGAAGTAGATACTTATGCCTAAGTAACGTATTAATTATCTACGAAAAATAAAAAATTAAGTACCTAAATAAGCAAATCACAATATTTGTCTCATAATTTATTATGTCAGTTCATTGTAACATTTTTCCTCTAGGTCGTTCAGCAACATTGTTTACGTTTAAATGTTTACAGTACTTACAATAGGATTTATATTTATTTTACTAACTAATAAATATAGAACTTGGACGTTTTAGCCATTTCCAACAATGTTTATTTAAGGAACTTTCCTATAACTTTTCTTAAATGCTCGTTCAACAATGATAGCTTAACACCTACATAACTAATCTGACTGTAAATACTTCAAACAATGTCTGGTTACTTTTTATTTAATACTAAAGCATAATTCACGCACAAGTAAGTAATTAATAGTGCACATAATTAGTAATGAAAGTAACGACGCACTGTCATTTCAGCAAAGCCGAGCCAACGAACCATTTCATTTTGGCCACCTGCGCCTCGCTCAATAAACACCTCCCCTTACCTCATAAAATACACTTAAAACGTCTAATTAATCCGGCAAAATTAATTAATTGAGACACGAAGTACCTTCATTTTTTTACACAGACCTAAATTTTGAGCAAACCTTTGAACATTTTCACTCATAAAATCGTTTTTTTACCTTATACAAACAGTTTAAATTCAATTATATTTACGTTTTAATTAATTTTAATTACAGTGTACCAAATATAGCAAAAACATAAAATTTAAGTATAGCAAAAATATCAAATTTAAGTATAAAGGAAAATTTCAAATTGTTTAAACAAATTAAAATATTTTTTCGTTTATGACAGCATTTTATTGGTTAAAAATTTAAAGAAATTTGAAAACCACAGCAATTGAAGACAAATAACACCTAAAAGTAATTACCTAACGATACAAACTGCGAGAAGTTTTGTTAATTTATGAAACACATAAAAAAGTAGTAAAAGTTCTTACCTACTCGCAAACCGGATGACCTTACAGATTATATATACAAATCACGTCCTTAAAATGCCTATAAGTCGAATGATTGGAGTACTAGGTATATGTATATTGTAAATTACGATACCGATCTCGGCCAAACCAAAGTAATCTTGGATAATTCAAAATTTCTTAATTATGTATCTTATCACCTAGTCCTAGTCTAATCATTTTAGGAAATTTAGGAGAAAATTTAACATTTTCTAGTGCATGATAATAAATTTTGACATAAGTAGGTACAAGGTAGGAAACATTTTGAGGAAAAGATATAGCAGAGAAGAATATAAAATATTATGAGTAGAATTGCTCAGATCAAGCAGTTGATATACTTTCTAAATACGTCTATTACGAACAGTCCAACCATACGATAAAGCTAAGTATAAAATTAATAACTAAATTAAGACAGAAATGTTAGATTTAGCGCAAATTATACACACTCGGCGAAAATTACAGGGTGAATTGATAATGCTCCAAAAGAACCTGTTTTATTTGGTCTATAACTGATGCTTTATTCATTCATACCTTCGACATAATCTCCGAAAGCAAATTCGGAAACTTTTTCATATTATTCCTGATCTACAATTTTCAGGCGACTTGCCATTTTACCCTAAAACCAATTGCGTAAGGCTTCTGATCCGGAACGTAAACGGGCCGGAATATTTATATACTTCCGTAGATACGTCAAACGTGAAACCTTCAAATACGCACCTTTACATCTTATTAAAGAGTTATTTGCTTTAGTTCACAAAAGAAATGACTGAATTATATGAAGATAATGAATTAAGGTGACTGTAGCTCTATTATAAGTTACGTGCGTGTACCTCACCAGAGACAGTAAAATATGTATATGAGAAAATGAACAACGCCTCTGAGGAGTAAATTTTCTCACACGAATTCACGCTGCAGTCGAGATTGTTCTATTAGAACCCGTTCTTGAAAGTGTTATTCTTTCATAGAATACTAGCTGTTATATATGTACATATATTATTCGACTGGCCTGTTGGTCTAGTGGTTAGTGACCCTGACTACTAAGCCGCAGGTCGTGGGTTCGATTCCCACCCAAGACAAATCTTTGTGTGATGAGCATGATTGTTTGTTCTGTGTCTGGGTGTAATTTATCTATAATATGTATGTATTTACAAAAAAAAAAGTATATATAAGTAGTATATCAGTTGTTTAGTACCCATAACACAAGCTAATATAAATGCTTAATTTGGGGCTAGATGGCGCTGTGTGAATGTAGTAGAATATTATTATTTTAAATGTTGTTGTTATATAATATAGCGCGAATTCTATCTAATACTATGATGCTGATAGTATGTAATACTTTTCATTCTAATTTCTAATATAATATTTTTTATTACAGGTAAGTCCAGAACATAATCACGCACCGGGTAGGATCTTGGGTATGAGTTTTTTAAGAATTTTAATTCGAATCATTTGCTCTAACTTATCGGAGAAATCTAAAGCGAAATCACAGCAGAAAATTTACTAGATGGAAGATGGAAATGCACCACTAGAGGGAAGATGATATTTAAACATTAAAAGATATGGTTCTTGTGATTCATTTTATTCAAATAACTTGTAGAATTCTACATCCCGGTTTGAACTTTTTAGTAATTTATTGCTGTAGTTTTGTTGATGAATTTTTAGAGTTCGCTGCAGAAAGTCTTTACTCGCGGTTAGCTTATCATAGGTACTATATTTAAAAAACTACTTACTTACAGTTTTAGATCGATCTAGATAATATTTGCTTACTTTTAATGCTAATAAAGTTTTTTATTAACATTCTAATGGGATAATATATTTCTTCTTCTAGTGCCAATTACTAAGACAAAGATATGACCTGAGGTGATGATATCGCTGTTGTAGCTTTCATTCACTTGCATTGCTTTTCACCATTAAAATGATGCACTTATTTTGTTAATTTATGTTATTAGCGGTAAGGACGCGATGAGCAACATACAACAAATAGTAACTAATAGCCAGAAAGTTACAGATAGTTGCCTAATGTTACAGTGTTGCTCCACAAAATATAATAGCATAAATGTAATCAGTGTTGCTCTGCAAAAAGTAACTGTCACTCATGGACGCATATATGAGTGCATGTAATAAATAATAATAATACTTATTAACGTATAAACGGGGTAGTAATAAACATTCCTGTTTACAAAGATAATTAAACCCTTTTTCGAACTAGTATTATAGGACGTAATAAATTAAATTCAGTAAACACTTATCATCCGGTAGGCCACTGATTCCTAGACAATTGTAAAAAAATACATGGATTCGGAACCCGGAAGTTGTATGTATGTGTGTCTGCAAAAGTTTTCACGAAGTTGAAATAAAAACCTGACCTTGTCTGATTTTTTTCTTTTAGGGAAGATTTTTAATAGATCATACCGTGCCCGGGGCGTGCTGTGTACGTGGCCCGGACGGGGCACGGGTCTGAAACGTTAAATACATTTAGTACGAAGCAGTTTATATAAAACAGTGCATGATCCGTGTCCCGTCGTTTACTAACCGATGACGCTCAAACATACAATACTCGGCACGACACGGACACGGCCGGTTTAATATAAATCTTCCCTTAACTAATAAAGTTTTTTTTTTAAATAAAACGTTGCATTTCTTAATGCTTTTTATGTTATACAGGAATATTAAGAAGTTCAACTTATGTGGTAGAATTATTATCCCATATTTGCTTCGCTTGCGTAGCAATTTGAGAAAAATGTTGCCTACGAGGATATTACGCACAACTAGTTCTGAGTGAAATATCACGTTGATTTGTAGCTTTTAAGACGAATGAAATAAAGAAAAGTCGAAACAAATGCGGATAATGATAAGCATATGTTTAGAGCACATTTTTTTTACCTATGTTTTAGCTGCTATGCACCGCTAACGAAGTTTAATAAACCTACAGTGCCATTAATTCTATCTTGTTACATAATACTGGACAGAGGACTAAAAATCCTACTGATAGAAATACAAATAATGTTATTTTAACTACTAATGACCCTATCTGGTAAGGTTACATCGCCCATCGGACACAATTTGTAAGACATCTGTCGGCATGCTTTACGACTCTATCTGTTGAATTTTATATTGAGAGATAAGTGGAGGATACCTACCATTTACCGTCAGGTGGTCGCTTATCTGCCGCCGTTGGCAATAAAAAAAAAAGAAAAAGTAGCCCGTAATGCCAAGGACTTATTTCACTCATTTCCAACCCTTAGACATTTCTAATGTTAAAGTTAAGTGCAACCGTAATTTATTTACCTCTAAAACGATACTTTATTATTTGAAACTACTTGAATGTCAACCTAAGCAATGAGAGGTCAACCGCTGATAATATTTTATATAATAATAATAATTTATTTGATAATAATCATTTATATCATTTATTTGCTTAAAATGTGGTATAGTAAAAGATGGTACAGTTTTTGTAGGTACAATGACACATTTTGCCATTTATATAATAGCATGCAAATCTTAGGTGCTAGATACAGTCTTAGTTACTAGGAATATTGTTTATAGAAAGTAATTATATCTTAGGTAGTTAACATTATTTATTTACAATCCATTCCTGAAATAATAGGAGTGAGAACTAGACTTTTCCAGAAACTCATCTACAGAGTAATAACTCTCGTCAACTAACCATTTGTGCAAAGCAGAACAGAATTTGTGGTAGGGGAGGGTAACTATATTTTCAGGCAAAGTGTTATAGATCAGAGGTGCCATGTACACGCAGCTACGTCTAAACATCTCAAGTCGAGGTATCGGCATCTTTAAAAACATGTGTGTCTCTTTCCATTTATTCGCATTGTTTTTAATTTCAAATAGTTTAGGATTACATTTTACAAATTTGGCTACTTCAAAAATATATATACTGAGTACTGTTAATAAATTATGGGATTTAAAAATAGGCTTACAGGAATCTGACCATTGCATATTAAAAATTGCACGAATGCATTTCTTTTGTGCTATAAACACTCTCGTTATTTCTGATGTATAGCCCCAGACAACTATACCGTACCGAATCACAGAACAAACGTAAGCGTGATACACCATTAAAGCGGTCTGTTCAGTAGTTACTTCTCTAGTTTTATACAAAGCGAATACAAACTTATTTATTTTATTACATACACTATTAATATGTTCTTTCCACGTAAAATGCTCATCAACTGTTATACCTAGAAATTTTGTACTACATACTTGTTCTACCGGTTCATTATTACATACTATATTTAACGATTTTGTCTTACTGTGATGAGATCTAAAATTGATTACTTTAGTTTTATTCATGTTTAATTTTAAGTTATTGAAGTCTAACCATTCTGTTATATCTTGTAGCACGTTATTTATTTCAGGTCCATTGTCAGATCCTATGATTACCGTTGTATCATCAGCAAAGAGAACGCAATCATGTTTCCTCAGAATATTTGGAAGTTCATTTATATAAATGAGGAATAAAAGGGGTCCCAAAATGCTCCCTTGTGGTACACCAAAATGACTATTTCGTGATTGGGAATCGAATGTTTCTATGGCATTTGTATTGTTGTTAAATTGAGTTATGCGTGTGATTTGTTTTCTACCATTTAAATAAGACTGAAACCATTTTAGGGGCATGCCTCTAATACCACATTTTTCTAATTTATGAATAAGTACAGAGTGACTCACAAAATCAAATGCTTTACTTAGGTCTAAAAATATAACATTAGATGGAGTTTTTGCGTTAATATTACTCATTATTGATTTAATTAAGTTATACATAGCTAGCTGGGTTGATCTTTCTTTGCGAAATCCATATTGTTCTTTTGCTAACATTTCATACTTGTCTAAAAATGATAATGTTCTTTTATACATAACCTTCTCAAAAATCTTTGAGAGAACTGGTGTTAATGCAATTGGGCGATAATTATTTTTATCGGTCTTAAGTCCTTTTTTATACACAGGCTTAATTAGTGCTAGTTTTAGTCTCTCAGGAAAACAACCTTGTTCTAGTGACAAATTAATAATATAAGCTAGTGGCTGAGCTATGTGTTTTGATATAAGTTTGATTAGGTTTGTTGGAATATTATCGTACCCTGATGGATTAGAATTTTTTAAGGAGTTTATTATGTTGTATATTTCTGTTGCACTGGTAGGAGCTACAAATGTACTATGTTCATTGTTATCAAAAGCTAATGTATAAGTCTTGTTATGGTTGCCTACTCCACTGTTTTAAATAATATCAATAAAAAAGTTATTGAATATATTGGCTATATCAGAACCTGACGACACAGCTACATTACTGTTAATAATTTTATGAATGTACTCTCTTGGTGCTTGGTTACCTGTATTACGTTTAACTATGTCCCATGCAGCTTTGTATTTATTTTGAGAGTTTACTATATGCTTCTGGTTATTTGTGGATTGTAAGCTATTTATACAGTTTTTCAAAACACTAGAATATTTTTTAAATGTAGTTTTAAGATCATTTGATCTGTTTTTGTAATATTTGTATCACAGCTCTTTTTGTTTTACAGCTTATTTTAAGACCTTTAGTAATCCATTGTAATTTTGTAGTTTTAACGATTTTTTTAACTTTAATCACAGGAAAACATAATTTGTAAAACAGAATTAATAAGTCATAATAAATATCAAATGCATCATTGGATTCAGTAACATCATAAATCATAACATCATAAACATCATAAATATCTGAAAAAGATAAATTACTTATACAATTGACGAATTTTGTAATATTTTCTTTGCTAAAATCGTGTTTAGTTATGAAATAGTGATTTATAACAGATTTTCCTTGATATTTAAATTCTATGGTTTGAGCAGTATTGTGGCCTGAGAGGCATAGATTATGGGTTCTTCCTACTGCATCGCTAATATTTCTTGCTATGTTGTCAATACAAGTGTTTAGGCGTCTAGGTTCGCTAATATGACATTGAATACCAAAATTAGAAACAAGTTCATAAAATTTTATAATAATAATAATAATAATAATAATAATTGTTTATTTGCACCAAAAAAATTACAAAAATACAGTTGTACACAAAGGCTTATAGGTATTAACATGTATGTATTAGTGTAACAACTAATGCCTAAGCTAAGATAAATAAATATCTTGTGTTATAGGCATTAGCGCTCATCCTCAGTATCGTTACAGCCGCTGTAATTAAATTCTTACAAAGGCACAAAAAAACAACAAAGATAAAGAAAAATTACAAAATATGAATTGAAAGAAAATAATGTTGTCATGCAATATGTGTGTGTGTATATATGTGTCTGTGCGTCTGTGCGTCTGTATGTCTGTGTGTGTGTGTGTGTCTGTGTCTGTGTCTGTGTGTGTGTGTGTGTGTGTGTGTGTGTGTGTGTGTGTCTGTGTCTGTGTCTGTGTGTGTGTGTATGTATGTGTGTGTGTGTGTGTGTATGTGTGTGTGTTTGTGTGTGTGTTTGTGTGTGTTTGTGTGTGTGTGTGTGTGTGTGTGTGTGTGTATGTGTGTATGTGTGTGTATGTGTGTATGTGTGTGTGTATGGGTGTGCGTGCGTGTATGCGTGTATGCGTGTGTGTGTGTGTGTATGTAAATATGCTTACTAAATTATTTGAGTGCATGTCGTGTCTCTGTCTATGATACTATTAATAACAATTTTTCCGTATCATCATAGGATAGCGTTAGCAGCCAGGTGTTCACAGTACTCTTAAGAACTCGCGTTGTCATTTCAGTTGTATTCACTTTTTTATTCAGAATATTATACAAACGAGGTCCTAAAAATAAATAGAATCTCTGGGCAAAGGATGTTCTACATAGTACTGGTTTACAGGGTTGGTTTCTTCTCTTATCCGCTGTGGGATTAATTGTTGTATTTAGTGAGATATTACAATGTAATTTTATGATTAATGACTGTACAAAAAGTTGGCGTACTGTAAGTACCTCGCATTCTGTATACAACTTTGTGGTGGGATAATATTTGGGTTTCAGATAACCAATCTTTAGAAGTGCTCTTTGAGCCCTCTCGACTATTATATTGTAAGTTTTGGCCGCACCACCCCAGCAAGTGATACAGTATGATATTACAGATTGACATAACCCATAGTAAATTATTTTAATAATATCACGAGTGGCAACATGTCTTAGTTGTTTAAATATATAAGTAAGTTTCCTAATTCTATTGGATACATTAATAATATGGTTTTTAAAGGTAAGGTTTTTGTCGAATATTACTCCTAAATACTTTATAGAGTCCACAGCGGAGAGAGTTAAACATGCGCATGGACTTGTTAGGGTGTTATTTGAATTACTATAACACTTATGACTTATAATTTTAAATTTAATATTTGTAGAATGAACAGAATTTCTGATTGCAAATGGAATATACTTAGTTTTCTCCGTGTTTAGAGAAAGGCTGTTAAGAGCAAGCCAATGGGTAACAATATTTAACCCATTTTGGGCCTTTTCGTAAACCTCACTCCAGGTATCACCATGGAATGTCAGGGTCGTATCATCTGCATATGATATTATTTTGCAGTGGTCGATTTTAAGTTGTGTTAACTCATTTATATATGCAATGAAGAGTGTTGGACCTAAGATGCTGCCCTGCGGAACACCATGACAAACAGGCAAACTATCACTAATATAATTAGCCACTTTGACCCTTTGGGTTCTACCTGTTAGGTAATCAGTAAATAATTCGAGTTGAACATCTCTTATACCCAGTAGATGTAGCTTTTTGGTAAGAATGGGAATAGAAACCGTGTCAAAGGCCTTTGCAAGGTCCAAAAATATGGTAAGACACTTCTTTTTGCCATCTAGAATTTTCACAATATGTTCTGTAAATTCGTTTAAGGCATCTGCAGTAGATTTTCCAGTACGGAATCCAAATTGACCATTTGACAAAAGGTTATAATTCTCTAAATAATTAGAAAGTCTAAAATTAATTACTCTCTCCAAGATCTTAGATAGTGATGTTAAGATCGAAAAGGGACGGTAATTTGTGACACGGTTTCTATTGCCACCCTTAAAAATAGGACGGACTATAGACCCTTTGAGTGCGTTAGGAAAGATACCTTGGTTAAGGCATAAGTTAAAAATGTATACTAGAGGAAAAGTTATATTGGTTTTAATCATCTTTAATACATCGATGATTTATCGTATTACTATTATCATTACAAAGTAGGTTTATATTAAAATCGCCTGCAATTACGATATTGCATTTTTTGCGTTGAAGTCTTAGGAGAACTTTTTCTAAACTTTCAAAAAAAATAGTAATATTAGAGTTTGGTGTTCTATATAAACAAAGTATAATTAAATGTATTTTTTTAATTTCGATACCACATACCTCAAAATGTTTTTCGATACTTATTTCTTTTGTTTCTTTTAGTTCATGAATCGCAAGTTCGAGGTCATTTGTTTTATTCAGTGCTCCAGCAATATTTTGGTGAAGTATTGAAATGGGATTTCTATAATGATTTTTATTCACGAAAAATTTTTTTTCCATATTTACCTGTTATTGCCTGGTTTGCTATTAGTGTTTTGTTAATTCTCTTAAAGAAGTAAGGTATGGTACCCTTAAGGGGAGTTAAAGTGGTTCGATTAGGAGTTGTTACAATTTTTTTATTTGTACATTTTGATGCAGCTTTAAAGTAATGTGGTATAGTGCCCTTCGGGTAGTTTATTTGTTGTGTATTACTATGCTTTCGTAAATTACTGCTTCTTATATTTATATGTGTACATGTATTTTTGTTATGCGAAAGGAACTTATTATTATACTGATCAACATTTATTTTGTAAATAATCTGTTTTACAATGTCGTTAGTTCTACTCCCTTCAATAAAACAGCAATTACTATAGTCTTGGGTACAGAGTTTCAAATTGTAATTTAGTTTACTTTCATTGAGGTATGCGTTGTATAGTACATTAACGATATAAACATTACAGTTTCTCAGTATTTTTAGGGCTGTCAAGAATTTAAAAGGATTACAGTCATTGCTACCGCTCATAATGATGACACTGTCCCTATTACTTAGGTTTTTAGATGCCATGTTACTGCCAGCCATGTTACTCGTAGATCTGTTAGAGTATTGCAATGTATTCTTATTCTCAATTTCATGTTTATTCTTGTTTATCGTGTCTGCTAAATACAAACTTGGGGTGTCGGTATTAATGTTATTTAAAGTAAAGTTTTGTTGAAGTAATGGATTGCTCTTTTTCGTTGGCACATGTTTACGAGAAGCTAGAGGGGTCTGAAAATCAAGAATTAAATCTAACTTCTTGGCCGACAGCTTAGATTTATAAGCTCTGTTAGAACATTTTTTATCTCCTGTGCTACATGGTGAATCAATTTTATATCCTTTTTCACAAATACTTGTAATATTTTTAAACTTTGCAGTCTTCTGTTCTACGTCAGCAAATTTTTGTTTTAAATATCCATTTTCTAATTTTAATGTATCTATTTCTGCAAGAGCTCTTAATAATTGTTGCCTCAAGTTTTCGATTGAAATTTTCTGTTCCTCTACTATGTTATTTTCCGGGTGTGAGGATAAATCCATCATACTAATAGCGCATCTACCCGATGCCAAACTATCCATAGAGTTGATAGATATTTGACTTATAGAGCGAACCATACCTTTACTTCTTGTTATAATATTATTTCTAAATTCAATGTTTATTTATTTATGTTAAATGTATTTAGAACCGATAAAATTAATAAGGAATATAAAGACAGAAAAAAAAATACAAAAAGTCACTATCCAGTTTCGAACCCAGGTACAGCCCGTTCACGTTTTTGAACTGTCACAAAGGGGAATAAACCACGCCGTCACTGACCATTAAGTTGAATTTTGTAGTTATATAATAAAATGTTTATTTTCAAAAACAGGTGACAAATTCAAAATATTTAAGAGTTCATTGCACCCACGCACTTTTTAAATGTTTGGCAAAATAACGTTCACTATTTTTGTTTACTGTAAAAACACTTAATGTTGTTTTGGTTACGGTGTTAGTATGCCAGATATTAAATTATTTAATAGGAAAAGCTTAGAATAGATGCAGTTTTAGTTTTTCATATTAAATCCCATGGTTAAACCTGTTCACTTTGATGACTGAAACACTGTATACTGTTTTTATTACACTGTTTATAGTTATAAAGTTTCACAAACGATACACAATAACTATTAGATCTAAGTACGTTTAAATTTTACATAAACAAACAGTTTGGGCGCGTTTTAATAATTTTAAAGATAATTTATATAAAGCGCCGAACTGCAAACGGCAAGTGGCGCCGCAAAAAAAAAAGCAAGTGTACTACCATTCGCAGCGCGGTTTCACCCGCGATAAGTTACATCTTTGGTTACCTGATCTGCTCCTGTCGCCAATAGCGTCATGTTACATAATCTATAACCTTCCTCAAGTACTGGGTTATCAAATAACAAACGCAAAAAGATTATTCAAATCCGACCGGTAGTTCCTGAGATTAGCGCGTTTAAACAAAATAAAAACTGCCGCTTTATATAATAGTATCTTAGATTAAAGCTTAGAAGATTAATTTTAACTAAATCCACTACAGCCATCTTTTCTTGTTAACATCGTAATACTTACTCCCAAATGCGAAGCAAGTAAGAACATATTATTAGCCTGCGCAGACGACGGACTTTCCTCCGCGGCGGAGAAAAAAGTATGCTCCGCGAATAAAAAGTTCGCCGCGCATTTACCGCGATCTCAACGCACACGGCGTGCGATCATTTGTTGCCCGAAATTGTAAATACAGTTGAGCATACGTACGTCACTCTCGAGCGCACAACGCGGACTAAAGGCCCCCATGTGCGTTGCTTCGCCTAGTCACAAGAGCGCTATTTTTTTCGGGGACTCCCCCGTACATTTGTCCGGTCCGCTCCCTGCATGCCCTCAGTTATTCGGGCGACTTTTTGTACGCGGTACTTTTAATCCCTCGTTTGCGTTACTCGATACAGTTGTAAGCGATCTATTTTAGCGGATAAAAAAGTACGTGGACAAAAATCCCTCGTCTGCGCATACCTTATATTGTATTGTAATGTCACATTTCCTGACAGTTTTGCATGGCTTATGTCGTCTTTAAAAAATGCCTGTGAAGACATTTTAACAACCGTGGTATTTTTGCCCGACTGCCGAAATCAAGAGGGATCGTTTAAATAATCGTATGGAGCCTACTTCAGCACGTTGTTAACAAATGTGTATAGAAACGTCCTATTCTGACCTTTGGAAGGTTATGAAAGCAATTACATATACGTACGTTATTGATTTTGAACAAATTAAAATAATAAATATGTGGCGTGATATGTGACGTTACATTTATTAAATTAGTCACGTTTGTGAGTTCACCAACGTTTGGGCTTACTTAAATAATAAAAGAACGCAAAGTCGTACTTTCTCGGGTAGGTAAGGCTCAGTGTACTATCAATAATAGGTTGTACCAACTGGCGGGCATAGCTCCACCAGATGTCTGCCGCGAAGTAGCCAGTGACGGACTGCAGTGGTCAATCTGAAAATCTCTTATCCGATTATGGACCCAAATTGGTCACTGTAAAAACAATCCGGTCAAAAGGGGGTACGTTTCATTTGTTCATCAAATTAAGTACCTAGTCTCACTCTTATAAAAAAAGCAGCAAATACTTTAAACGTAATGTACAAAATACTCCATACACATGATTCCCTATACTTACCTAATGGTGTAGCGTCAAACTCAGGTGATCATGTGTTTTGTCTCTAGATCCTGCTTAAACTTTGCCCTTTTCGACTAGGTGTAACTGGTGTTTTACTTGTGGAGCTTTTGAACTCTTAAGGTATGCGCAGACGAGGGATTTTTGTCCGCGTACTTTTTTATCCGCTAAAATAGATCGCTTACAACTGTATCGAGTAACGCAAACGAGGGATTAAAAGTACCGCGTACAAAAAGTCGCCCGAATAACTGAGGGCATGCAGGGAGCGGACCGCACAAAAGTACGGGGGAGTCCCCGAAAAAAATAGCGCTCTTGTGACTAGGCGAAGCAACGCACATGGGGGCCTTTAGTCCGCGTTGTGCGCTCGAGAGTGACGTACGTATGCACAACTGTATTTACAATTTCGGGCAACAAATGATCGCACGCCGTGTGCGTTGAGTTCGCGGTAAATCCGCGGCGAACTTTTTATTCGCGGAGCATACTTTTTTCTCCGCCGCGGAGGAAAGTCCGTCGTCTGCGCAGGCTATTACTGATACTTTAATCTGGTTTATAAGACTTGTCAATGTTTTGTGCACCTTATGAATTCAGTTAAATGATTTGATTTGATTTTAATTGGAATTAAGTACAGTAGTAAGTATCAGTTTTGTCCTCTAAAACATAATTGTTTCTATCCCGAAAGGCTACGAATATCAAAATATTAAAACTATTTATGTACAATTTTGACTTTATACCCTAAATTAGTGAAGCTTATATGAACTATCATTATAAGCTTCATGACATAATTGGTCAAAATGATATTACATATTGACCATGTCATATATCATAGTTCTAAGATATTTTATTCACTTCCCTGCGCTCGAGTTTATAACTTTTCGATAGCAATAGTGGTTTGTGAGTTATCTACATTGACACTATATGAACAGCTTAGATATTAGTTATCTCTATCTATCTATTAATATATGGATACAGAACCTTCAACTAAGATTTAAGCACTCCTTTAACTAAGAAGGCTTGAATAAAATCTGAATAAACAAGCATGTTGCTACTAAGTCTTTTCTTATAAATAACAAAAACAGTATATCAATTACGTATTTATTAAAAATTTGACCTCTAAACGTGAAAACCAAATAGATATGGAACATATATGGTATATAATTAAGTTTTATTATCATAATGATGGTCACTATGCCTATCAAAACGATAAACATAAACTTAACACGCGTAATTCACCCATTTTTTTATAAGTTAAGGAAGCACTAAGATACATTACCTGTGCGAGTAAAATAAAGGAGAGACATACTAAATATAAATAATCTTATTAAACCACATGTTTTAAGTTTTGGTTGTTTTAACATGACCAGATTTATTTTTTTTTTTTTATTAAATTTCAAGGTCGACTTGTTCCATACTTAGTTATGAATTATGATTAACTGGTTGGACTTATGAGTCTTGCATTCTGAGGTACGTATCTATGTTATATAGTTTGTGGAACATTTGCACATAAACAACAACACTCATAGTGTACAACCGCAAGGATAGGAAATTTGCTTACTTACCTACTCGTACTTAATTACAAAGCAGTTTACTTATTTATTTATTACTAGCGACCTGTTTACGTTTACGACATGCTTACAAATCTTTGAAATTTTGTTATTTTTCAAATTCACAGTATGATAATAATAGCCCGTATCGTGATTTACAAGAAGTAACCGCAGAAACGTACAGAACAAAACAGTGACTTTGCTTTATACTATTTAGAGAGGATTAAATAACAACAATCTACACAGAGTGATGTAGTTTCTAGTTTGGCTTTATCTGTTCTGTTATAATTAACCATGTCAAGGATATAAATCAAAACAGTTATAAATAAAGAAATAATGGAGTAGAAATTAAAATAAAATGGATTAAACTAATCTAAATTAAAAAGAGGCGTTTACAGTTAACAGGTTACTTGCTTGCTGAAACTAAAATTTGTACACATAAGATTGAGCACGTAGCCAAGGCATAAAAGCAAATTTAAAAAAGCCTTTTCTCTTTTGAATTTCCGCTTATGCCTCGACTAAGATTAAATTTATTTTTTAAAGGCCTGTAGTTAGGCGTAATTTAATAATGGAAACATCAACTTCTTCATACGTGTAGGTATCTGTCAGTATAACTGGCAAATGCTTACTTTGGGCACATGAATAGATACTTATCTACTTTGTGCTTTGGGTCTAGATGGGGTTGTGTTTGCGAAATTGTTTTTTTATTATAATGCAACCGTAAGACATCTACTGTTGACAAAGACCTTTGCCAAAGCATCTTATAACTATATTAGTTCATTATTATTTTGGTTATATGTGGAACTAACAGTAGGTACCAATACACGAAAACCGACAAAGATAAATTTTAGTACAGATATAATAGTTTTAGTACCTAGGCTGTTACTGAAACACCTGTGTCGTCAATGTTGTTATTATAGCTAGTTTAATGTTAATTGAAGGAAGTTTCAAGTCTTAAAATGAAACTGGAATCGCAGCAGCGTTTGTTTATTTTTGTTTATACCAACTCTTTTATTCTTTAAAAAAATATTATCGCATTACGGAATACCTAAGCCCTGTGCCGTGCCGCGGGTAATTGGGCGACTGGGACCACAAGGAACTGGTACCGCGATCCTAGTCGACCAATAACATTTTTGAATGTGTCGACTGGGACCACCAACCATGTGACGTAAAATGTACCGTCGCCAGAAAAAAACTGGTGCAAAATTAATCTTAAGACCGATTGTTTTTTTTACAATATTATACAAATTATATGTTTTTGATAGGTACAATATTTAGAACTTATTATGCTTTAGCTTTTAATACTCTTAAGACTGTGATTTAAAATACAAAATTTTATTATATTTTAGTTTTTAATACTTTTAAAACTGGTTTAAAATACAAAAGTTTATTATATTTTAGCTTTTAATACTTTTCAGACTGTGATTTTAAATACCAAAATTTATAGTTTTTAATACTTTTAAGACTGTGATTTAAAATACAAAAGTTTATTATATTTTAGCTTTTATTACTTTTCAGACTGTGATTTTAATATTCTTATGAATGCGAATTAAAATACAAAATTTTATTGTATTTTAGCTTTTGAATATAAAACCTAATTACATAAGTTCATAATAGTTTCTCATTATTAAGATGACCTACATCTTAAGAATCACCAAAAATATTATGTAAAGACACTTTTAAATATTATTGTGATCCATTTTCTTTGAGATTCTTGAAAAGCGTTGTCATTTTGTTGTTTGATTTTATGATTTCTGTTAATTATTTACTATACTTTATGTTATAAAAAAAATAATGATTTTAAAACCAATCTTTGAATTTAATTTCGAATGCTTTTGCTGCTGACTGAACAAGGATTGAAATTAAACAATATATTTTTTAATCATATTTTAACTGGTGCCAGTCGCCCAAAGAATATACGATTGGGTAACTGACCCCGTGGTCCCACTTTTAGAACGGGTCCAGTTGCCCCTTACCCGTGCCGCGAGGCACTATGCAACATAAAATTAGCAGACACAAATACAAATTTTTTGTCCGTTTGGGAATCGAACACACAACTTCCGTTCTGTAATTTGTGCCACAACCTCTTGGAGAGCAGTCCTACTGCGTCATCGAGGCAGTCATCATAGTTATAAAATAATAAAGAAAAATAAAATTTATAACCTACTTGTTGAACAAGTATAATGATTTCTTAATTAATTATTTAACCATTAGGAATTATAGCGTAAATATACTCGTAATTATCATCAATTGGGTATGTACTATGTAAGTAATTTCTTACTTAAGTAGGGTATAAATAGTTAAAAGCGATTATATC